>JAQJVL010001114.1:0-255330 GCA_035578905.1 Stictocephala bisonia
TATTGTTTCTAGGTGTATTGTTTCAGAAAGATGGAGCATTGCTGCAAGATGTTTAAGTGTTTCAAAACACCAGAAGATCGAGTACACGACTGCAGATACTGCAAAACATTTGAAGAAAAAAGGAAAAGACGCTGCATCCCATTGATCTTCATACCGTGTATTTTGTTCGCAAGTTACATGGTCTACGATATTTACTATAAACACCTAGAGTAAATCTCTATGGAAAGGTGGCAGGATGGCTACCAACGTAATGAGCGATGGTTGGGGCAAGTTACAATAAACAGCCGTTCTCACGGCTAGTGAGACTAGGCCTACTGGGGAAACTCACTATAATAAAAAACGCACCAAGATCCTACCTCTTGGGTGGTGTGGAAACTGGATCAGAGCACACGCTAGGACAGTAGTTACAAGTTTTGTCACCAGGTGTGCATTTGCACAGAGTGCAATCGAAATTTGTTATAATGTATGTATGAAATTTGAGTCGTTTAGTTGTGTTCAATTCAATCAAAATAAAAAAACAACCTTGTGTCCGAGTGGTTCCGCATCCGACTCCTAACCGTACTGACTTACACTACCCAGACCATTTACACGACTTACATTCAGACCATACATAAAACCCACCTAGCCACCCATGCTACAGTAATGTACCATTTGACTCCCAGAATCTGATTTCAAATGGATCGACCCGCAAGAAATCGATAAATTAAATATTAGAGAAATACCAGATAATGCAGAAATGGGATATATTTGTTGAGTCGGGTACGCTAACCACTAGACCACGCGGGGTTGATAGCTTTTTGTCTAATTTGTTTAATATATATTTATGTTTTGGGAAATTGCTGTTGGGGGCGCTGCAATCGGGTCGAGCACATAGAGTATTATTTTTATTATAGTGTATGGAATATTAAATTTGTTATAGTGTATATATGAAATAATCCACAGAGTAGCAAGTTCCCGCGCATGCGCGCCCGACCAGCATACGACGTGTACGAAGGTAGCCGACAGTCGCCGGAAGTATCCGAAGGGAAAGACGCCCTATTGGATCCGGTTGTCATATTTTTACATTTATTATAGTGTAAAGTCCGCCATATTGGATGAGGAATTTTGGGAGGGAATTTAAGGAGGGAAAGACGCTATATTGGACAAAAAAATGCATTTTATATAGTATAACATGGAAAAAGACGCCATATTGGACAAAAAAGTGTATTTTATATAGTATAACAAGGTTAACAGTGAATTTTATATAGTATAACATGGAAAAAGTTAGGTTAAGACTGTATTTTATATAGTGTATTTTATATAGTATAACAAGGTTAACAGTGTATTTCATATAGTATGATGTGGGAATTTGGAGGGAAATTTGGGAATTTGAGGGAAATTTGAGGTTAGGAAAAGTGAGGTTAGGAAATTTGGCGGGAAATTTGAGGTTATGAAAAGTGAGGTTAGGAAATTTGGCGGGAAATGGGCGCCGCCATCTTGGATCCGGTTCCGGCCGCCATCTTGGATCCGGTTCCGGCCGCCATCTTGGATCCGGTCACGTGACCGCCGCCATCTTGAAAGTCCAAAGGTAAAAGTGAGCCCAGTTCACGTCTTATTTATCTACTGTTTAGGATATATATATTCAAATATTAGTGTTTTAAACTGTATAATAGATTATGGAAAATGTCTCGTACTTCTTTGGTTCATTTAAGACTAGTCATTTTTAAATTAATTAAGATATCTGCTAATATTCCAACTAAATTAACAGTTTTATCAGTGTCCTACTTCCGCAAGCTCCTAGTAATACCAGGGTTGCCAGTTTGCTGATAATGTGATCACACTGCAGTCTTATACATTCACGTTACAATAATTATTACAACAATAATAATTACACGTGATTTATTCGTAAGTGAGATCCCTTGGAGCTGAACATGAAAAGTGGCTGAAACGTTGAACTACATACGTTTCATCAATTTGAAACTATCAATGACTTTAAAGGATTTGAATTTATGATAATATAAGCTTACGATAACCTCCAAGCAACACTGACATGATTTTGATTTAGGAATTTATAAGTACACAATGCAATTATGTTTTTTCAAATAATTAATAAAGTTTTGGCTCAAAAAGTTTCTTAGTGTATTCTTATAGCTATTTAAATTTC
Organism: Stictocephala bisonia; assembly: GCA_035578905.1. NCBI lineage: Eukaryota > Metazoa > Arthropoda > Insecta > Hemiptera > Membracidae > Stictocephala > Stictocephala bisonia. Next base: position 2,144 of record JAQJVL010001114.1, read on the forward strand.
CGCATTAGTGACATGTAAATAAAATATGCAAAAAGTATTCGTCTTGATAATTTTTGTTTAATAATTCCGGAAACCAATTACTAAGACGAAATTCACTTCAATAGGTATCGAGGGAAGACACTGCTTAGGGGATGAAAGCTGATTTGTTTGTTCGAGCTCCTGCAGGATTCAGGACTCCATTAAATTAAAAGAAATCCCTACTGGAAATACAGAGGGAGGGGCTCCATGTTTTCTCTTCGTACTTGCAGATCGATAAGAAAAATTACTTATATTTTTATTTCCTTTTTGTTTTAGAAATATATTGGTTATAGGTTGAAAAACGCGAGTATCAGCTATGAAATGTCAATGTCACCATCATTATGTAAAGGCCTATAGGAATATAATCAGTATTATTTTACTAGTCGTAAATTTACCATTTGCAACACATTTTCTAACCAATTTGTAGTGTTTATATTTTGCAGTTGATAACGTAAATATAATAATAATTTGTATGACGTTCAATAAAACTTTGTTTTTTTTTAAATAATTTTTTACTGATAATATGGCATTTTTAGCTTTTAGTTCTTATTGTATTAAAAATGACAACAAGCCTGGAAAACCAAGCATAAATATGTACCCCACATTTAAATATGAGTCCATTATTCATATTTTCAAAACTAATGCAGAGAAAGTGAATTATATAGTAGGAAGCTATTTATTATTTACTACAAAACATATTAGGGATGCTATATTTGATTTTTTTTTCTGTATATTAATAAGCAAAGTAACCAATAATACTCAGAAAAATATTACTTTTTGTTCTTATTTATTTATTTTTGCCTGCGTGATGGCTAGGTGGCTAACACTTCAGACTACAGGCTGCGGTGGGCGACTCCAAGGTTCAAATCTCTAACTAATCTAACGGTCTGTACTTCAATCGTTCAATAAAGTTTACGCGTAGGCCTAAAGGCTGATTTTAAGTTTTTTTTAGCTAAAAAAATAATTAATTCCCCTTTCATTAAACCACGTTTATTTAAAAATTCATGATTGCTAGCGATTTCTTTTATATGACTCAATATTTATATATACAAATTCATAGTGAATTGCGTACTGCAAAGTAAGTTAAATTAAAGCTTAAAGATAGAAAATTACGTGTTAAGTAGACCATACTTACTTTATATCTTTACATATATATTCAATTATTATTATAAGTGTAAACTGTTATTTCCTGTTGTTAATCACTAAAATACTATATTTTTTCCAATATTTATACAGGGTGTCCCAAAATTCGACGTCCAAACTTCACAGGCTTGTTATATGGATCATTTCCAACAACAAATGTCCTGTATATATTTATCGTATTGTTAATAGTTAACGAGCTATTTACTTTTTTAATATTTAAAAAAATATTTGTATTGCAACAGAAAAAATCATTTTTATGCAAGAAATAATGCACACAGAGCCTTAAAAATTTAAAAATATTATTTTAGTAAGTATATTTGCATAATTATTCAGTTTTAAGACATTTCGGGATGTTAAAAGCATAAATTAATAGTGTTTAAACTTTATTTTTTAACTTGAAATAAAGTTACTAATACATTCAAACGGTGACTGCAAATGTATTTTTACCTTAAGCTAATGCCCAAATATCTTAAAAACTTCACTAATTAATGCAGAATTCAAAAATACTAACACATTAACGAATTCGTTAGCTTCTTTTGAGAATTTGTGTGTTTTTCAAAATAAGTACACTTTTTTCCGGGCTGGCCACTTGTCCACCCTTGCGTTACGGCGCTTCGCGGAAGTTTTATGCATGGACAAAGCTAACAAGTTATTTCAAAAAGGCTACAGCAATAATGTAACTGCTATTGAAACTTACATTTTGTGCTGATATTATAATTTTATTAAGTAAATAATTGTTAAACCCTTTCCATTGCTTTATTAAACTTGTTTAGTCTCCTGCAGTACATTACAAATAATCCCACTAATATCAGGGCCCTACAAACTAAATCAGTTGTTAATAACACACAAAACAAATCAGCTGTTGTTGTTGGAGTAGATTTTTTATTGTTGACCAGATGGGTATTAATAAACATTGAATATTTGATTTCAGTACAATGTTGAAAATTTTTATTAGCAGTCTTTTGTGTGTTGTTTGCTGAAATAATCTATTTTTTTATTTCAAGTTTGTTTTATGACATGTCTTACACTGTTAGGGTATTCCCCTATGAGGAATATTTTTCAATGATGTGCATTTTTGTATGATCTTTGTAACGAAAATGCCCGTGCTGTTGCAAGGGAATATAAAATTAGGTATCTTATCAGAGAACTAGTCCCTGATCAGGGGTTTCAAATAACATTTTGTGGACTGACGAAAGCTTTGTCTAAAGAACAAGAATTTACAATGATCACAACACACATTATTGGTCATATGAAAACCCTAAAGTAATAAGAAATGATCACTTTCAGCACTAGTTTGAAATAAACATATGGGCTGGTATCGTTAAAGGCAATTTAGTTGGGCAATTTGAGTTGCCATGTAGACTGAATGGAGCGAATTATTTTAACTTTCTGGAAAACGACCTTAGAGAAATCCTTGAAAATGTTACATTTGGCATATGTGAAAATATTTGGTTTCAATGTGATGCCACTCCAGCCATGTGATTATTCTCATGAAGTTAGGCTCTATCTAAATGCCGAATTCAAAAATTGCTGGATTGGAAGACGAGGAACCATAGAATGGCCACCCAGATCACCTGATCTAAACTCCAAGGATTTATTTTTGTGGGGATCTACAAGGAATTGGTGATTTCTTCTGATTCTCTTATAAAAGATGAACTAAGAAAATGAATAACAGTTACCAACACAATTAATAATAATGAACAATCCTTTCATTCTCTAAGGAGAAATTGTCGTCGTTGTCAGCTTTGTATCAGGGAAGAAGGTCGGAATTTTGAACTTTTATTGTAATAGGTATATTTCATAAAATGATACTGTAATTTATCTAATCTATTTCAGTATTGCTTTGTTTGCTTGTAACAATTAATTTTACTTAAAAATTCATCAACTTTAATGTTACTGTATTACACTAAATATTTATAAAATTATAATATCAGCACAAAATGTGAGTTTCAATAGCAGTTACATTATTGCTCTAGCTTTTTTGAAATGACTTGTTAGCTTTGTCCATGCGTAAAACTTCCGCGAAGAAGCGCCGTAACGCGAGGGTGGACAAGTGGCCAGCCCGCAAAAACGTGTACTTATTTTGAAAAATACACCAATTCTCAAAAGAAGCTAACGAATTCGTTAATGTGTTAGTATTTTTGAATTTTGCATTAATTAGTGGAGTTTTTAAGATATTTGGGCATTAGCTTAGGGTAAAAATACATTTGCAGTCACCGTTTGAATGTATTAGTAACTTTATTTCAAGTTAAAAAATAAAGTTTAAACACTATTAATTTATGTTTTTAACATCCCGAAATGTCTTAAAACTGAATAATTATGCAAATATACTTACTAAAATAATATTTTTAAATTTTTAAGGCTCTGTGTGCATTATTTCTTGCATAAAAATGATTTTTTCTGTTGCAATACAAATATTTTTTTAAATATTAAAAAAGTAAATAGCTCGTTAACTATTAACAATACGATAAATATATACAGGACATTTGTTGTTGGAAATGATCCATATAACAAGCCTGTGAAGTTTGGACGTCGACTTTTGGGACACCCTGTATATTGAACACTGAATTTCCACACAGTTAAATACAATTTTGAACTAAGTTGCGATGGCAAATTAATATTGTTAAAGAAATGTGATGATATTACATTATGCCATATTTTGTAATATATATAGATGCTTAAATAAACTAAATAATATCCCAAGTACAATTATTGATATTAAACTAAATTTGATACATATATAATGTTTCAAAAAAACCAAACATTTTGTAGTGTACACCAAACAAACAAAACTCCTTTAGATTTAAAGGCAAGTGATATTTCCTGTCTCAGGACATTCCAAACTGTTAGGATTGTTAAGATTAGATTGTAAAAGGAAGTAGTGGTAATATAATCTGGCGTAAACCCCAGAATACCGGTTCTCTGTCGGAATAACATTCCCAGACTAAAAGGTGTTTTACTAAATATCGTAATTCAAGTAAATAGAATGTCGTTAAGAGTTAAAATTTTCTAGGCTTTACCGTTTTATTAAATTAAAAACCTTTTCCCAATTGTTATGCTCACCTTATTTATATAGTCATATTATCTAATTGTAACTACTTTAAACTACTTATTTAATTTTATAGTCAGTGTCCCACGCATACCATTGTCATTGTTTGTCGCCAGCCAATTGTGAGGCGGCATTCGATATTAAGGCGAAAAGCACCGCAACAATGCATTCTTATCAGACAATAGACTCCGTGGCCTCCGGTGAGTCATTGCATCTGGTGGCGTCATATCTTCCTTCACCGTAAAGGTTGCCGCTAACAAATCGTTTGCAACAGACTAACTGACATCCTATACAAGCTTTTGATCATTATTACTAACCTCCATTACAACAGAGAAAAAAGTACTGTAGCAAATTATAAGTATAATAATTCTAAAATAATGCTTTGTTGTAAACTTTTTTGTCACATTAGTAAAGATTTGTTCAGAACCAATAATGTGAAAAAATAACACCTGACAAATGTTCGCAGTCTAGGACTAATTATTGCCTTAAGCCAACAGTAAATGTTAATCAGCAATCTCAGTTAATTAGGTACAGAAAGGGGCCTACATATTTACACAAACCCACTCATACTATCTGTTGTTTTTAACATATAGAACCGTATACATAACTAATGTAAAAATGCAATAAATATATTTATGTTTAACTAAATATTAATGCAGTGCTTTTTCTACCTATTGATAACTAATTACCTCAATATTTAATGAACTAATATAATAAGAAGTATGCATTCAAAATTGTTTAAATTCAAATTGAAATAGTAGTTCTTTAGTTTAGAAGTAAGCAAAGTTGTCTCTACTTTTAACGCACATATGTCAATAATATCGCTAGAAATGTAAAATTTAAAATGTTACTAAATTGTGACTCAACAATTTAAAATAAAGCTTGTATTTGATAAGCATTTAGAGTTATACTAAAAATAATATATACTTGTAGACGTTATCTGTAGATAGTATATATTTAAAACATACAAAATACTGATACGTTAAGCAATTGTAATTTATTACTTAAGTTTTTGTGCTCACTTGGTTGGACTAGTGTTAATTAATTTATAAACATTTTCAACATATAAGAATCTTGTCCAATGATTTAGTTTTATGAAGTTCCCTTAACCCTAGATAGGTATCACGTATGAGTATGACGCTAAGGGTATCGATATGATAATTGGTCGGTAGCGTAGTTGGTTCAATCCCAGCTTCATGTGCTGAAGGTTCTCAGTTCGATCCCAATCAGAGTCAATACATTTTGAGAAGGATCAGCTGATAATCACTGGCTGTTCATTTCTCATTGGGCTATTAATTAATGACACTTTCTAAAGAATAGTCGGCCTTAGTTTGTACTAATGACTACATTCACTCATTTATACTCATCACATTCATTCGAAATCCATATTCGCCCATATCTTGATGATCGGCGTTTTATGAATAAATAAATAAAAATAAATAAAAAAGATACATAAATTGTATGCCATCAATGAACTTCAATAACTGAGTTTATAGATTGTTAACTGTTTAATTAAACCACTGAAACACGAAAAACATTTGAAGATCAATTGTTAATACATTTTGTTAGCTTATATTACAAATGTCAGTGACTGCTAAGTCCGTAAGACCTTATTGAAAAGTACTTTTTTCACTCCTAGGTATTGTACGTAAATTTAACTATTTTTTTCTCTAAATCTTAAAATTTAATAAAATTTACACAACATTGATACATTACATTAAAGAAAGGGGGAACTGAAGCACTGCTGTTTGGACAGACATCTGCCATTATAAACAACAAATTTATAGCAAAAACTTACCTAACAACATGTCAAAATTACGTACGATAACTATCTAGGGTTATAGAAAAACGGTAAATAATTATTATTTGAGTCATTATTTAACCAAGGGTTTGTTATTTACAGCTATCTATAATTAGTAATAAAGTATTAAACATTGTAAATATTCCCTATCTTTTCTTACATACAAACATCCCTAGTTAGACCAACCTCGGCACATAATGATGCCACTCAGTCAATTACATGGATTCAATGTTGTTTTCTGGGATAAAAGAAAATCATGAAAATAAATACATAAAATATCGGACAGTGACAAACATTTATGTAATATATTACGGTAAATATTTTTTTAATTCAACTTATAACAAAATAACACGTACATTTTATAAAATATGAAATCACCTTGCAACTTAATAAAAATCCTGTTAGTGCGATGTATTTTACTAGGAAATCTTTATTAATATAAATTACCAGTACTATCAATATATTTTTTATATCGTAATTCGTCATAAAAATACATACAAGCATAACAAGTTACTGTAAATTAAATTAGGGTAAGGAATAATTATGTACCCAATCGAAACTACTATACTAAATGTATTTAAAATTAAATTATTGAACATTACAAAAGAAACTTAAATTTAATCGTCTTTTTACAACTAAACTTTTGGAATCTACTAGAATAGCTAAAAACATATTTTTTTAAATATATCAGTAACATATCCCAACGCATGTGTGTTATAAAATTTACCAACATTTTCCCTATGTAAAAGCATGTCTCCGACTTAACATGATAAGTCTACAAGCAAGTTAAATGTTTAATGTAACTTGATAAGCTACAAGCTATCTTGTGATCAGTTGAAGGCTCGTGGTTTGACACCAAATGTAACTTTGATAGGCGATTTGTTAAATTGAGAGTGAACAGATGGCTGTGGATCTCGATTTGTCATTGTTGTGTAATTGATGTATGCGAAAAATGATCATCCTTAATTAGTAACGAGATTACACTCACTAACTGATAGTATCTAAATCTGATTTATAATTCAGATATTAAAAAAATAGTATTCAGTTATGTGATTCTTATATTCTTTTTTAATAGATTTTTCGTTTAAACGAAAGATAACTAGTTAAATTACAATTAATTAAATAGTTGTATGGTTAGGTGTGAATTAAATTACGTTGCAATAGATCAGTTTAGCTAATGTTATTTAGGACTTTAATTATAAAATACATTTATAAAAAAAGCACCTTTATAGTAATAATCATGTTTACAGTTTTGAAGTAATTACAATGACAATTTAGATTGATGTAATTTGCAATCCATGATTGATAACGGTTTAATACGTAATACATATGAATCATTAGAGGGAGAATTGATTATGGTCTCTCATTACTAAGTCGTTTAGATCCAGAGATTATTTGACAACCACAAATAAACTATTGAATCAACCATTAATTGAAAGCGTATCATAATAATCAAGTTGGTATTTACAATACAATGGTCAGATTATTGTTGCAATGCTTTGATGTGGACCGCTATAGTTCAGGTTAATCACTTCTGTATAGCATATTATCGGTTCATCAGAGAACTCACTGTAACACATATAAAAACAATGAAAATGTTATATAAATTTAAAGTTTGTAAAGTTTAATTTTTATTATTTAAACAGTAATTCTTTTCACTCGTCAATAGTCAATTCATTTGAGAACCACTATAAAATACAAAATTACTCTTGATCTTATATGTGAAGATCTTACTAGACTATACGTACACAAAAACTATTCTTTTCTATCCATAAATGTTTAAATGTCTCTTATAAAACTATTAAAATCAAATCAGCGAAGAATATACCCAAAAATGTTTTTGTAAAAATTCAGGACATTATCGTTGGTAGTGCGAAACGTAAGAATGACGCGTTTTGAAATTCATATTGTTATTTTCATTTTCAATTTTGTTAACAAACATGGCTAGTATACGTGGTTGAGATATATTTTTCTATTTGATTGTTATAAATTATACTCCCCCTCTATTTTCCTGAGATCATTTACACATTTAAATTGTTCTTTTACGCTTTATTTAAGTATTCGAACTGACATAAAGCAGAGACAACATTTAATATGAAATGTTAATTACATTTATATGTGGTGTCATGACATCTACTTGAAATACAAAAGGGAGGTTATTAAAAATAAATAAATATATGGCGTAATTAACTGCTTTTTTTTTAATTGATGTTAACTAGCTTACGTCAAACTAGCCTTATATTTATTATCAAACAGTCATAATGTTACAGTTGCCTGTGATAACACTGGTGGCCTGTTTAGTTCCTAAATTGATATTTTAAATTCCAGCCCTTATAGACGGTTTATTTGGTAAATTAGACTTGACCTTTTTTTCTTTACCTTAAACTTGCTTAAAGGTCATTAAGGCTATACCCTAATATTTTTTAGGTGATATGGTAAGAAGTGTAATATTTACGGATAAATAATAATTATTAAATTATTACAACGTTAAATGTTCGTAAAATATTTAATGAAATATATATTTTATTACGTTTCCAAATGGGGAGTACCGTATAAATGTCATAATATGCAGTGTTGTGTTAGTATGAATATCACAGTTCCAAACTCTATATTTGATCTGTATCAGTTAATATTCTTGGTTGATCACGTACAGGTTGTTATGGAAGGTTACGACATAACTGCTGCCATATCTAGGTTTAAAACTGGCAGTTTGAATTGAAAACTCGTCCGTGTATTGCAATAAGACTATTATTGAGTTTTGCTAAATAAACATTTTCTTTAAAACTATATTAAGTTAGTTTTTTATTTTACTTTGCGTGTGATAACTTTATTTCCTCCTACAGCCCTGATTTTCCGTCCAAGTTTCACCTAAACAGTACTATACCTTATTGCTGTACACTAAACTAGTCTAGTTTAACAGATGTATATAAATAAGTGTATTAAAAATTATAAAGTATACTAAACATTCGTGAAACTCATTACTAGTAATGAACCTTTCATATTTTGTACTCATCATGTACAACCTTAAAGAAAGCACTAGCATGTGTTGTAATTCAAAATATTTTCTCATTTTCTCATTATTTATGTAGTGGTTTGTTCTAATAAGTTATACTGAAAGAACACAATAGTTACAATGGTCAAATACACTTTTGGAAAATAAATATATACGGTAGTTCAAGTTTAGATTAATTCACACTATATTACTGTGTTGATTATGCTGTATTGTTCTGTATCAATGTGGTAACTCGAGTAAACCACAAATCAGACAATGCCCTATAGGCATTACTCAATTTTCTCAAATGTGTTTCTGTTTATACTGTAGATGGGTAGTCATGTCTGAACTTTGGATTTTCTTGACATCTACTTTATAAATATACAGAATTAAACTTTTTAAATCTTTAATTTTGTACATTTTATATGACTTATAATATCATTTGCTTTGTTTTGTGTATGTTAAGAGCTCACTTTGAAAATGCATTAATTATTTTACAGAAAATTATCTATTAATAAAACGCTGATCATGAGTGGTGACTTAGTATGATGAGTGTAGATGAAATTGTGTAGACATTTTTACTAATATCACTTCAACTGTTATTTAAATTGAACCGTTTAAAATATGCAATGGCCAGAGAAACTACAGACCAAACAGCTTAGATCCTAATGAGTAATGGTTGTTTTCGTGAGAAGACTAATTGACTATTTATTCCACATAAAATATTCTACAAATCAGAATAAATAGGTTTGCCAGAAAATATTTTAACTAAATCTTCAAAAAACATACTTACATGTTGTATTATGTTCTTAATAACATATAAAAAAGGGCGTATTTAAAATTATCTGTCCTGTATTTAAATAGAGAGACTCAAATAGATTGTTTTGCGTATTTGGATAAAACCGACTTAATTTTTCTAAAATGCACGTGATTGTATTCTATTAAGAGCTATACAAATTAAGATATATGTTTATTTTACTATTTCGTTTGTCACCTTACATTTATGTGGAAAGGCGCCATTATAAATGGTTATTTATGGTGGTATTGGCCCACCCGCCCACCCACACACGTACAGTGGTATTTTCTTACCCGCCCACCCATACACGTACAGTGGTATTGGCCCACCCATACACGTACAGTGGTATTGGCTTACCCGCCCACCCATACACGTACAGTGGTATTGGCTTACCTGCCCACCCATACACGTACAGTGGTATTGGCTTACCCGCCCACCCATACACGTACAGTGGTATTTACCCACCCGCCCACCCATACACGTACAGTGGTATTTACCACTGTACGTGTATGGGTATTTACCACTGTACGTGTATGGGTGGGCGGGTGGGTAAATACCACTGTACGTGTATGGGTGGGCGGGTGGGTAAATACCACTGTACGTGTATGGGTGGGCGGGTGGGTAAATACCACTGTAAAAATACAGTATAACGCTTTTTATAAGATAGAGGAATTATTGAAAAAGCAAAAAGAAAAACAAAAGCTTTACTATAAATAAAAATTATTAACAACAGACACCTCTCAACAGTTACGATTCCATATGTCAAAGGAATATCTGAAAAAAATCCTAAAGTTAATTCAAAATTTAACATCCGAACTGTATTTAATTCGTCCAACAATCTAAGAAGCCATTTAACTAAATTAAAACCAAAAGGAAGGTTGTAACTAAGGGGCTAAGCTGGTGGCTTGCCATGGTGCTGGACCGGTGTTATAATAGGTAATATCAGTGGTGTTTTATTTAGTTTTTTCACTTCTTATAATTTATACTTTTGACTCATAATTTTTACTCCAGAGTCATTCTGACTATGTTCATCAATCAGTTTAGCTGTTGGTCCAAAAACGCGCTTATCTTTGTGAAGCAAGGGCTAAATGTCTTATCCCTAAACACAAAAAACTGTACGATAATTAAAATACATTAGTGTTTTAAAACCTCTACACTCAACCATACGTTTAAGCCAATTCATAAACTTTGAAATGTATATAAATTTGTGAATTAGGTCTTTATTTAGTATATTGTTTAAACTATTTATTACATTTATTAGATATACTAACTAGAAAAAAAACAACATATATATACAATTATAATATATTCCTGACCCCCATTTATAACTAACCGATTTTATGACAAACACCGTTCATAAGAAGTTGAATCAGCAGTTTAATTTGGTCCCAATATAATATTTCGACGTGTCCCTCCAATTTCCCATCCAATGTGATGGCACATAACTGTCACATATAACACTTCCATCAGCCGTCACCAACCCGTTCAGTTCACGATATCCAATGTCAACGAGTCTGCCATAAATATCTTCTGACACATAAATAAAACCCGTAATGTTTTGTATCATTAAAAATACATCACCTGTCCTTTCAATAAACATTGGTTATGAATGGTTTGGTGATGGACTATAATCATCGAATTTAAATGTTATCAAATGCTATCATAGTAGTTTTATGGAGGAGTCAAATCTTAATGTTTTCGTAAGTTGCCTTCAAGTTTGTGTTTGTTGCTTTAAACTCAGTAATTATTTTGTTTGTTATTGTTTTCAATTAAAGGTGAGAGAAACATTTTAAACTCAGTAATTATTTTGTTTGTTATTGTTTTCAATTAAAGGTGAGAGAAACATTTTATTGTATGTGAAATTATGATTTCAAATTGGATTCATTTTAAGTTTGTTTTTTTTTAAATTCATCTTACAATTCCTACCATTGTATTCAGTATTATTTTTTTGCTTTATTTGTGTTTTGAGTACAACATTATTATCATTGATTAGTGCATTGCGTTATGCTACACTTTATGAATTAGCAAATTGTCGCACAACAAATTGATAACATAACTATGGTGTGGGAATGTACAGATATTATAATAACTTTTCTTTTCCTTTGTGATGTCCTCCCGCCTGACAATGATAAAATAGATTTTACCTTCTTTAATTTATAGTGAATAAAATGTATAATGTTATGTGTAATTATCTTTGATTGCAAATTTAAAGGGAGCCGATGGTATGTACAAGACATAAATGTTTGTATTAAATATTGTATATTTTAAATTTACTATCACATCTTACTAAAAATTTACTCAATCTAAGGCCTCAGTGTTTTGGTAAAAATAAGACGCGCATGGTAATGGTAGTAAATTATTTAGTTAGGAATATATCTTAAATTAAAATTGAACTTCATAACTAAAAAAATGTTTAATTTTTGTATTACTTGTGATTTACATCTAGTATTACAATTATTTTTTCTCACCGAAATACTTTGTGACTTTAATATTTTATAAAAAGCTAAAAACAAGTTTCAAATTTTATGGTTATTTCACCTTTGGATAATTGAGAGCAACATATGAGAATATCTGGTTTTGGATTGGTTAAAAGTGTGTTTAAATTGTATTTTATAAGTTTTATTTTAAGAAAATAAGATGTTCAGTAAAAAACTATTAAGGTATTTGACGTGAATGGCTCATACTTGTAAAAGAAAACCGCAAATACCCCATATTATACAAAAATTATAAGGGTTCCTTAAATTCTGATGAAAATAAAATAATTGATTTTTTAAGTTACTCTCGACAGTTTAAGTTTATATCCGACGTATACCAAATATAAAACCCCTAATCTACCAGTGATGCTTTGTGTTTGGTGACTCAAAGAGCTACCCTCAATATCCATTGTGCTACCCTGCCTCCACAACCCCTCTTCCCCACACATACTGAACGATACGCGACACACTTCAATCAGTCCTAGTGTGGAAACGTTTCGCTACATTAGACGTGCTATTAGTACTAATGCCTCCAAGCGACAAGAGGAGTATCAGTCTGTTATCGCTTATTTACATGAATTAGTCGGTCATGGACGATGGAGTGACGCATTAAGCTTTCAATGCAGTCATTATTTATTTTATGATAAAATAGATTTTACCTTCTTTAACTTATAGTGAATAAAATTTATAATGTTATGTGTAATTATCTTTGATTGCAAATTTAAAGGGAGCCAATGGTATGCACAATTTCAATGCAGACAATTATTTTACCAAAGTCAGTTATCCTACTTTTGCAACCTTATGTATATTTATTTACAAGATCACTATAAATGTTTAAAAGATGTCAAAAGACTGATAAGAACAGTGGGCATCCGGTATTGTTGTTCATAAGATCACCCACAATACGTAAGATGGTGGTTTATCTAAATCAATAGAATACTAATTTAAAATATACATTTTTAATATTTAAATTTATGAAAAAAAAGAGCATGAAGAGAATAATGTACGGATGTAATTTGTAACTTACTAGAGTCAACTAATTTAATAACGATGTTTTTAATCAACTTATTTTTAATTCAGCTTCGGATACTTAATTATCAAGAAATTACGTACAAATGTTTTACTTTTGTTACACTATTTCATAAAACTATTACCAATTCAAGTTTAGTATAGTATAGTTCTAAAACTAAATTCATAAGTTTTTGATAACTCATTACTTACGATCTATTTTAACCCAATCAATAACTTAAAATGTGATGGAGTGATGGGAAACAATTCTAAATAATTTTAATATGGTGTGAAGAAAATAAAGATAAAGATAAATAAAGTGCTTAGTATAATCTCACAATAAATTTTATTATTGTTTATGCTGATTTAAAATGAAGTACCAGGAGACCGAGCCTCGCTCAGTTGAAATTTGCAAACTTAAGAGATATCTGAGAATCGTTTGTTGTTCCTCTACCATGTAGGTTATTAATATAACTATTGCAATCTATGCAAAAATTGACAAAAACTATTTTTTCTAAAATGCGACTTATAATTCATATAATTTTGTAAAATTCACGATAAATTCGAAAACGGCACTCGTGTTGCTAGATTATTGATAACAAGGCCAATAGATTAAGTTTTCGAAAATTTTGAATTAAGAATTTCACTTATAAGTATTTTTTTAATTGTCCCATTTGGCAACAGAGGTGGTTCCACACTTAGTTTTTAACATCGATATTCGTACAAAGTTTCAACCAAATCGGAGAAGGAAAATATTTTGGCGAAAAATAGCAAGATTTGTATGCAAAAATTAACAAAAAAAAATTGTTTCTCTTAAATGCGATTTATTATGCACATTATTATGTGGAATTTTACGATAAATTCAAAAACTACATTCCTTTTGCTGCATTATTGATAACAAGGCCAATAGATTAGCTTTTCGATTGTTTAGAATTCAGGATTTTACCTATAAATATTTTTTAATTTGCTCAATATGGCAACAGAAGTCGTGCCGCACTTAGTTTATTAGGTATTTACTTTTATACAAAGTTTCTACTATATTGGAGATAGAAAATATTTTTGTCGAAAAAGGAAGGCAAAGTTTGTGATGCAAAAATTAACAAAAACAATTTTTTCTAAAATGCAACTTATAAAGCCAATTTTTACGTATAATTTCACGCTGAATTCTAAAACGGCATCTGTTTTGCTGAATGTGCTATACTAAGGCTAATAGATTAACTTTTCGAAAATTTTATTCAGAAGTTTACAATTTTTTAAATAATTCTGTAAACCAATTACTAAGACGAAATTCACTTCAAGGGGTGTTGAGGGAATACACTGCTTAGGGGATGAAAGCTGATTTGTTTGTTTGAGCTGTTGCTAGTCTCAGGCCTCCATTAAATTAAAATAAATCCTTACTGGAAAGATAGACGGAGATCCTACAGATCGATAAAAATACTTAATTAAGTTTATTCTTCCATTTTTTTATTTTTAAAGATATAAGTAATAAGTTTAAAAGTATTTTCTATGAAATTTCAACGTCATTATCATACGTGTAGGCCTAAATTAATATTCAGTACTAGAATTACTAACCGTAAACTACGCATTATTAAACCGACAACTTATAATAATGTTCTTTAAATTTTCTAATCTTTCTATATTGGAGTTGTTAAAGTAAATAGTCATTTGTATTACTTATAATACAATATAATGTTGCTTTGTTTCTGAATAATAATATGGCTTGTAGTTCTTATTTGATCAGAAACTGGCAAAAATATCTGGAAAATAAACTATGAGTGTATACTTTACTTATAAAGCCAAGTCCATAATCTATAGTTTTTAAACAAATCTTGAGAAAGTGAACTTATAAAAGGGCCCTTTTTATTATTTACTATCTAACAAAGTACGTGAATATACAGGGTATTTATAGTAAACAATATTATGATAGCTATTATTTATTATGTCTGCATTTCACCAGTTAAATTTAATTGATAAAGTTTTATTGTTAATGCTTCAACATTACTGTATATACGCGTTCATAATGAATCTAGTTTTGTAGATCAAGTTTTATTCCATACGAAGGAATAGAAAATTACCTAATTATAGATATTTTATTTAAAATAATTTTATTTCCAATTGCAAAAGTAACATTAATTGCTGAAAAACTATTCACCTAGGATTAATATCTGAAATGTCCTACCTTGCTTTTCAATAGGTATGCTTAAAGAAAATTATGTTTCCTCTCAGTGTCATACGTTTTTCAAGTTGCGAGAGAAACAATCATTATTGCTATACAGGAGTAGTTATAAAATAAATCAATAATTGTAGATATCATACATATTTCATATCTCTTCAAATATATACATGGTGATATGAACTAAATAATATCCCAGGCATATTGCTGAAATTGAAAAATGCAATCCTGTTCAAGCAAATCAAAAAACGTTACCCTATGTAATGGGCATAGAACAAACAAAACCCTTTAAATTCGAAGGCAAGTGATATTCGTTGTCTCAGGACATTCCAAACTGTCAGGATTGTTAAGATTGCATTATAAACTGAGGTAGTGGTAATATAATCTCGCGTAAACCCCAGAATACCAGTTCCTTGTCGGAATAACATTCCCAGACTAAAAGGTTTTTTACTAAAGATCGTAAGTTAAGTACACATTGTGTCGTTTAGGCTTGGACATTTCTAGGCTTTACTCCTTTACTTAATAAACAAACATTTAATTAATTACTCCAATTGTTATGTACACTTTACTGAATAAATAACATTTACTGATTGTAGCTCCTTTGAACTATTTATTCCATGTTACAGTCTGTGTCCTAGGCTTGCCGTTGCCACCCTTTGACGCTGGCCAATTGTGAGGCGGCATTAGAGATTAAAGCGAAAAGCACCGCAACAATGCGTTCTTATCTGACATATTAGTCTTCGTGACCTCCGGTGAGTCACTGCATCTGGTGATGTCATATCTTTCTTCGCCGTAAAGAGATCCACTAACAAAAAGTTTGCAGCAAACTAACTTACTTAATAATAGTAGTTTTTAATCGCTATTAATATCCCAAAACAAAAAATCAAAACTCCGCTAAAAGTAAAGTATAATAGATTATGTATTAATGATAACTTTCCAGTGTACTTATTTCTTATCCAAAATGTCGTAAGAACAAGTATTGTTTAAAAAATAACACCCAAATCATGGTTGCATGATATGACTGAAATTATTTTCAGTACGTTGGAAAAGTAAACCACTGGTAATATACATAGAAAAAAACCTTTATATTGGAAGACAAGAAACATTACTTGTCTCAAGACATTCCAAACTGTCAGGAAGTTTAGGATTACACAAAGAACTGGAGTCGTGGTAATATAATCTGACATACACTCTGACATACAATCTGACATACACTCTGACATACACTCCAAAATACACTCCGACATACACGCTGACATACACGCTGACATAGACGCTGATATACACTCTGACATACACTCCGAAATACACTCTGACATACACGCTGACATACACTCTGACACACACTCTGACATACACTCTGACATTTACTTTAACATACCAGTTCTGTGTCGGAATAACAACATTAAACTCTAGAGGGTTTTCAACTACAAATCGCAACTCTATGGTGTTGCTTAGAAGTAAATATGACATAGTATTTAATATTGAAGGCAATGTTCTTTTACTCGGTACATAAGTCTTTTCGCAATTCCTGTACCCACTTTTCACACTCTCTTATTGTAGCTACTTTTAATTATTTTTGCATTTTATAGTCAGTGTCACAAGTTATTATGTAAGCTATATTATAAGCATGCCGTTGTCATTGTTTGACGACAGACATTGTGAGGTGGCATATTACTATGAGATTAAATAACTAATATCAAAGCGAAAAGCGCCACAATAATACTTTCTTATCACACAATGATCTCCATGGCCTCCGGTGACTGATGTGATCTGATGACGTCATATTTGCTCCATAGTAAAGAGTCTCTCTAATAAATAATTTGCACTTAATTAACTAAATTTATAATAGAAGTTTTAAATAATTATAGTTATAAATAGTCTTGTTACAAATATTTCTTACCTTATTATATTATATGGAGTTATACGAACGTAAAACTTTTAGATATACTAAATTCAATTCACAATTAAGTGTGGAAGGATGATGATATTCAATTAATATCAATTTATATATATTAATAACATCACGAGTCTTCGCATTTATAATTTTAGTAATAGAACTAAAAAAATAAAAGTTGTATTTTGTTCAGCTTTTAGATTTTACTAAAAAAGTACGAACCTTTATTTGTAGATATTTACTGTAGATAGTAAATATTAAAAGATAATATTTATGTGTATCAGGTACGCAATTTTAATTCATCACCAAAGTTATATAAACACTTGCTATCAGGTTGTGTTGATGTCATCTAATTTAATTTATAAACACTTCCAACTAATCAGATAAATGTCTAATGTTCCAATTAAACTATTACAGACACTCCACATTAGTTTGTTTCACGAAATCAATTTCCTTAAGGCCTTTTTATTATTTGAGTCATTATTTAGATCCGTCTATCATTAATAATCAGGCGCCAAACATTATAATTATCCCGTATTATGTCTGACATACAAACACCCCCTCTAATAAGACTAACCTTGGGACATAATTATAACCTTCAGTATGTTACATAGATTTAGTGATCTTTTTTGTGCTACATTTCTACTAATATTTGACGAAATGATTTTTTTGGGAATTACGGTGATATGTGTTGTATGTTGGATATGGCATATTTTAATCGAGTCCAAATTCAAGAATATTTCTAAAATTAAAAAAATTTATAACTGTATCCCGTTTATTACAACGACAGATATTTAGTTTATTCATTTAACTATCATCACAAATTTAGTCGTTGATATTGGCATACAAATATAGCATTTTACATTAAATAATAATCTAAAAAGTAACAAATAATATAAGTAATTAAAACTACCGGTAACAATAAATATAATAAAACGCATTGAAATAAAATAATTATAGAATTTAAGAAAACATTACTAATTTCTATTTTATACCACCAAGTTATTCAAATCTGCTAGTGTTACTCAAAAATGAACTAGAATGTCTCAAAATAACTCATTAAAATATTTAAACACACAATATGGGCTATCATATATATATATATATATATATATATATATATATATATATATATATATATATATATATATATATATAATGAAACTAGCTCAGAATAAAGGCATGTATAAACCTTAATTTGACCAAACCTATTTACCATCAAATTTCAAAATTTCACCATTGTCAAATGTATCTAGACATTTGAAAATGGTTGAATAAAACGAGTTGAATAGTGGGGACAGACGGACTTGGCGTATCAAGCCCTTTCAATATATATTTTAAAAATTGAGGTCCAATTTGCAACAAGTCTGAACCATTTGCTAATGTTAATAAAATAATGAAAATGTCTGCTTAAAAATTTTATAACAAATATAACACGACCTGAAGACTAAGTCATGCTCTGTTTTGTTATAGTTTTGATTAAAATTAAATAAAAATAACCACCTCTTTATATCTTTTATTAATTGTTATTTTTCCATAGCAATATAACTCATAAATGTAATATTTTAAAACTAAATTAAAAAAAAAAAAAATGCAATAGATTCAAATTGATAATCCGAAACAAAACGAGATTCTACTTTCAAAAAAAGAATATAAACACTAGTACCATACCTGTGAAAAAGTATATAAATACCATAGCTGTGTAAAAGAATATAAATATCATACTTGTGTAAAATAATATAAATACCATACTTGTGTCAAAATATATAAATACCATACTTGTGTAAAATAATATAAATATCATACTTGTGTAAAAGAATATAAATACCATATTTGTGTAAAAGAATATAAATTTTATACTTGTGTAAAAGAATATAAATACCATATTTGTGTAAAATAATGTAAATATCATACTTGTATAAAAGAATATACCGTGACCAACTTCAACATGTTTTAAGAATTATCTGACTTAAACAAATAAAAAGAAAAACTAAAAAAAACTCCCTTGCCCATTTATTCTTTTAAAATGAGAAAGAAAATATGTATAAAAAGCTACAATATTCCCAAAGCTATGAAAAGTTTAAAACCTTAAATGAATGGTCATATATCAAAGTTCATAAATTACTAAAACAATCCCTTCTTATAGTATTTAAGTAAGTGATGTAAACAGACGAGTTATGTAATTGGCACAAACATCATGTGCTTTTATATGGTACTTTGTGATCTGTTTTTTATTGTATTGATTTGTAATAAAACAAATTAAACTTACTATTATTAAATTTAATTTTACAGATAATTTAAAAAAGGAATAAAATATGAAGATGTTAAGTGTGTATTGTAAGTTGATCAACTACAAATTATCTTATGATCAGTTGAGTGTAAACGGTTTGACACCTAAGCTAACTTTGATAGACGATGTGTTAAATTGAGAGTGAACAGATGTCTCCGGATCTCAATTTGTCACTGAGACAATGGAATGATCATCCTTAATTAGAAACAAGACTTTAATCCCGACCTGCTAATATCCACTTGATCAAGTGTCAAGATAAGTTAGAGAGGCACTACAATAGTAGCCCTAGTGGCGCAGTGCTACAACCTAGCTATTAGGGACAAAGTGTTGAAGAGATTATACTCGGTTCTATTCATACCAACACGGTGTCTACTAAATTTAAATTCAAATAACCTTTATTCCTAGAAAATACAACAAACACACAACTTAAGGTACAAGAAAATACAAAGAAGGATTTTGGCTAGAAAGAAAAAATACAAAACTCGTTACAAAAAGTATTTGATGGTTACTAAATGGTTGCCACTGACGTGAACACTGCTAGAAAAGTTTGAGGTGTCCATGCTGGGTGGTAGACAATGTTGTTTAAAGCAGAGGACTGAATATGAAGCCTATCAAGTAGCTAAAAATCATACCTACGTGGTTTGCATTCCAAGTACAGCTGTGGGTCCTCAATTAGTTACCCTCAATTTTAATCTATTTATAAATAGCTCTTTCTGAGGAATAGTAGACCTTAGTTAGTAAATATGACTACACTCGTATAGCATCACACTCATTCGCATTTAATATTTACACATATCTCAAATATAGTTGTCCTAATGATGAATCGTAATAATGTACTATTTTTTTTTTTTTTTTTTTTTACAACTTTCTTATCCTGAAACATTCTCGTAGTTTAGTTTTATAGTTTAGGTTAGGTTAAATCAAATTAGGTTGAGTTACTTTTGATATGGTTAACTAAGACTTTCAGTATCTAGTACAATCAAAATATTCATGTTTACAATTTAGATAATTGTTATTTGCACTGCATACTGAATAATTAATTATTGACTGTTTTCACATAATACATATGTTTCATTAGAGGGAGAATTGATTACGGTCTATCATTACTTATCCTTTCAATCTAGTGATTATTCGACAACCACAAATAAACTATTGAATCAACCATTAATTGAAATCGGATCATTATAATCAAGCTGGTCTTTACAATGCAATGGCCAGATGATTTGTTTCAACGTTTTGATATGCACCGCTATCGTTTAGATTAATCACTTCTATATAGTATATTGTCGGTTCATCAGATAACTCGTGGCAAAGTTTTTACAAACCTTTCAAAATGGAATGTAATTGTAAACTACTGACCTGTCATATTTATTATTCACTGTTATTATTTTCACTCATTTTCGTCTATTCAATTTGGAACAATTATAAAGACAAGAAAATGCTTTATTGTTCTTGTTTTTGCAATGAAAATATCTAATATGTTAAGATAAACCTAGATTAGCACAAAAGTTTGTATAACTGTCCAAAATTAAATATGCTGCCTCTCATTACATTATTAAACAATTAAAAAAGTCAACTGAAAAGTATGAACTTACACATTGGAATATGACTATGGAACAAAATATTTTATACATTATTACTCGAGGCAAAAATAACAATCGTTTTATATATGGTTATTTATGTTTTCCGTTTTTTATATAAACATGACTCATTTATATATTTTAGATGTATGTAGTCAATGTAACTGACTAAGGTCGACCTTTCTTCAGTAAGAGACATTCATTAAAAGCCCATCAGCAAGGGCAACTAAGGCATCTACAAATTCACGTGGAATCCGAACCACGTTGTATTGGCTATCTGAAAACTTAGATTCAGCTAAGTGACAAACCAGATAGTTGCTACTGAGTACTAAAAAACATCCGGAATCTGACCACCACCCAACAGGGACACCCCAGACTTCTCCAGTAGTGACCACGCTGATGGCAAACATTATGCTGTCATCCCGTCATTATTAATAGATCCGATATTAGGACCCATAACATTCAATCTCCTCATTTAGTTCATAAGTAGCTGGATCACAGCACTATGCTACTATGAATGCTATTTTTAAATGTTTTGGTTTCGTATTATACGTTGAGATTTGAGTAGCGAGGTGATCATTGAAAGTAAACCAGTAAATAAAACCACTAAACGTATATATTTTCAACATTCATAAATTGAATGATTTAAAAGAAAATTTATTATTTTAAAGAATGATGTTTTTAGGTTGGTCCGTAGTCCGTATAATGGCACACTACATCCAACTTTACACAGATCACTGCACAAGAATGTTCTCACACCAAACCACACTGGATGTAGTCGTGGTCGTCTTGTTTTCAGTTAGGGAACAGGTTTTGCATAACGAACCGGTCCGAGCCTGTTCAGAATTTGTTAATATCTGATTAAAATGTCCCAAATAATTGCTTGGTTAGGGAAAAAATGATAAAATAGATATCTTTGTGGTTCGAACAATGTTTGTATGACAGGGACGATTTTTCAACTTTGGTGTAATTTATTTAGACCGTTTAAAAGTCCTAGATCTAGAGCTGCTATCTTTGTATATTTTAGGACATAATTCAATTATTCATTTCGAAGGTTTTATCTAAATTAATCAATTATGCCATACGTGAATTTTGTAGAACAACACCATTTTGATGAGGTGACTTTTGTTCACTACTGCGTAATCTATTAACTACAATAAAATAATGTATGTGAACATTGCTATACAAGCAAGAAATATTAAATACATATTTATTTGATGTTTTACAAATTAAATTTTACAATTTCCTAAGCATTTTAGTTTTCAAAACACTTGATATTAATATGCCATTCAAATGTTAACAATACTTGAACATCAGATATATTTTCTATGGTAAATTTTGCAATGCACTTAAATTATCCATAAAAGTTACATGACTATGCATTATTATACGTAAAACAATATCAGATCTAAAATATCCATTAGTACATTCCACTAGTTCTCAGCCTATGCCAAATATATAGCAATAAAGAAATAATTAACATATGAAAAGCTTTTTTTGTTATATCCCTTGTAAATTATATAATTTACATAACTAATTAGGTATGAACAGTTAAAATCTTCAGAATGTTGTTAATCAGGTTCGTCAGAAAAAAATAAAATATTTATGTACTGATATACATATATATATATATATATATATATATATATATATATATATATATATATATATATATTTGATATGTATTAATTATACTAATCAATAATAAGGCGTATATAAGTGCAGAGGTTTACTATGCTCAATGAAGAGAAAATACCACTCTAACGTTAACAGTATATATTTTGTTTTACGCTTTATTTTTCAAAATATATTTTTTTATTCGTAAGGTGCCGATTGTCAAATATAAATTGTTTGGGTATCTTAGATCTTCATTAATTACTCTGAAGCAGGTAAATGCCATTTAATGATAACAATCACCTTCATGTTTGACTTTTACAGTGATAAATTTGCATTGTGTAAATTTTACTTGATTCGTAAGATAAAAATACATACTTACCATTATCTATTATATATTTAGCTAACAAAAGTTATATGCTGATATACATAATTGATTGAAATTATTTTATCAGTGGAGTTTGCTCTAATTAACATTTTCGTACATACAGTAAATAAAGAAAATATGTTCTTCAAATTTAGGGGTATGCAAGAAAACTAAAATCAGTTTTCTTCTTAAAAAAATATAAAAAATTTAATTACAAAAAATAATTTTCATCAAAATGTAAAATGTTTTTTAAGTTACCACTTGTTTTTCGATGGCATTTACTATGAAAACAATGTTATTTTTTGTACAGAAAACAGTTTTTAATTGCCTCCTCAGAACGAATAAACCGTAATATTATTGTAGAGAACTGTTAATGTATCTCAACGTTTAGAACTTTGTGATGTAAGATAAAATGAGCATAAAATATAGCAGTAAACATAATATATCGTGAATAACATAGATTTATAAGGTTCTAAGCAACAATATGCCAGAAATAAAACCTTGTTTAGAAAATGCTTTAGTTATTTGTCTTTAAAAATTACTGTTTTCATGACAAAAAGTGGCAAGATGATTAATGCGGTTTCTTCAGGTCAAAATTGAGGTACCCCCTAAAATGTTTGTAAATATCCATTCAATAAAACAACATTTCACAAACGGACTTTAAAATAAAGAACTCAATGTCCCCTATACCATGAGAAATCTGTGTTTAGTTACCTACATTAAACCACGGAATAGCACTTTAAATCATGAACTTTAGTTCATAACTGAATAATTACATACATCGTGATCCATGTTGTGAAGAATGTCTTACTTAAGTTAATGATTTAAATCGTTGACATTTACACGTTTCCACAGAGAACAATGAAACAGAGGTTGCTGTGCACTGAATGAGTTATAAAAAGCTTGGGGTGATACGTAGCTTAGTAGAACTGCTCAAGTGAGAATATGTTCAGTGCCTGGCCTTATTTAACTCCAAACACTAAAAGATAAACTTAGTAATCATTACTCCAAAGTTATAATGAGGTACATTATTGTCAACTGCCACTAAGGCCTTCGCTAAATCCATAAAAATTAACCTCTGTTTCTTTTTTATCTGTGGTAGTTCTTAAGGATTATGTAGAAATTCAATATTGAATTGTAATTACTAAAGAAATAACAATAGTTTTTCATTAAAAGAAAATCATATTTGAAGATGATCATAGTTAAAATGCTTAGTATCCTAATTTTCCATCTTGAGATGAGTACATTTTCTATAGAGACACAATGATTGTGAATATGGGCCCATGATCAAAGAATCAAGCTCCACTAGAAGAGTCAAATTAAAAACCACTTGTGGGAGTGTTGGTCCAGCACTTGAACTCGTCATCGTGCAGGGATCAATATGTCCACCAAGCACACTGCATTCCAGCTCGTATCAATCAATCATTGCAGTCAATGTCAGTCAATCAGGCCGGCGGGGACCTCATGCTGGAGCACAGTGCATCGACCTCTTCACTCTACTGTAAATATTGCATATCGACTGGTCTGGTGCCACTCAACTCCGTTCGACCGTGTAAACAGTAAACAAGCTGGGCGACTGCGTTGGAAACTAACTACAAGTCTTGGCTGAGTTTCACTTGGGTGATCATTTAGTATCGAATCGATACAAACCAGTGACAGTATATTTGTCACTTTTACACAAATTAAATATCTACTGTAATCTTTAAAGGTGTTCATTTGACTTACATAGAATTGTAAAAAACTGCTTTTTACAGTATTTTTGTATTTAATTTCCGGTTATATGAGGAAAACGCCTCAAATTAATTACGTTAAGTAAGTATTCATTAATATACATATTACATAATTAGCCTTAAGAATTGAAGATGTTTTGATTGCGTTTGGTAAAATTTAAAAATATAAACTTGAAAAATATTGGAAAGTAGCTAATTGTCTATGATTTATTCTTAATTAGTGATATAAATCAGATATCCTCACTTATATTTACTTATTTTTGTAGGCTTGATTTAACAAATTAGTTTTTGCAAGCTTTTAACACTACTTTGAATACTAGGAGTTCTAACTTTTTCAACTTCAGTTTCTTCCTAAAAATGTTATTTCAACAAGTGTAAAACTTTAAAAAAATAAAAATAAATTAAACTAGTTTGAAGTGTTTTTTAAACAATAAATAAATATTACTTGATGAATATTACAGTACTATTGACCATTACTGTAAATACTATTTAAACTAGTAATTTGCTATAACCAAAGATCAAGTAAGTATAGTAAACATGACTAACCAAATATAAAGTAGTATATTTGGTTGCTATAACCTATACCATTACTATATAAAATCTCTGTGAATCTTTTTTTTTTTTTTGCGTTAACAAACCTAAATTTAATGTTGAAGGAACATCATGTTGTTTAACTTTATCCAGATACGAAATATTTTCACCCCAAAGTCATTTTAAAAATAGTTATTACGTAAATAGTGATATTAGGTTTCTGCCAATTTACCTTTCAGTAAAATCATCTTAAAACAAACCCACTATTTATAACAATATAATTTAGCATCGCCGGAGTGGTTTATTGTCAATCGTTCAAATACAAATATCTGTATCTGATATTGATATCATCACGCGAACCTGATGTAGCTACTATATCCGTCCTTACCACGTTATTTGATCATTTTAAAGTTGTTTTGATTTTATGATAACCTAAATATATACAATTTAACTATTATCATCCCAATGTCTGTGTTTTATCCTGGTACCAGAATTTATAATTTTAAAATTAATTTAAGATAAAATTAACATTGAAATTATGTTCAATCGTAAAAAGTCACGTAAAGCCTGGAGACGTGAGTAACTCTGGATTTTTATGAAGGAAGATTGATATTTATACTAAGTAAGTTATTTCACAAGAACAATAAAATAATTTATCTAGATTCGTGATTCCAGAAGGTGACTGATTACCACATTTTAACATGATATTTATGTTGATTAAGCTTAAAATTACGTAAGCCAAAACAGGACAATTATGTACCTGTCACTTTTAAAATTTTTATATAGCAACCAAATATGAGCAGCAACGTTCTATGAAAAATGAATATACATCAATAACTCAAATTAATTAAAATGTTGGTGATCGATTGAATAAGGAACAATGAATAAAGAATTCATGGGTAAACCCAGATGAAAGAGAAGCTAACCGAAATTCAGTTAGTGTAATTAATCACATTTCGATAATCAGCTTTTTTAATCTGCGAGATGGTAGCTATAGACATATATATGTTCAGTCACTTCTGTACAAGTTATTTAGTTGATTTGTATATTCAAATTAAAAATGATCATTCACTTGTTAATCAATGTGTAAGTCAAGCACATATCCTTGAATTTTCAAGATTAGTGGAGGTTTTCATTAAATTTGTAGAATGAATGAATATTAACAGGCAATGAGTTGGATAGAATTTTATTTCTTAGACAATTTTAACATTGAATTGTATCGCAATCGTCCAAGGAAAAAAATTATGTTCATTCATTCTACAAATTCAGCATTCATACATACAATTATTTCATTCAATCATACATTCATTCTAGAAGGCAAGCCTATCCAGCACCGGTTTCTTGCCAATAATTGGTGTCCCAGTTTTGTACCAGGAACTCGCCTACACTATACAATGTCTGACTTAACAAAAGTTGTTTAAGGGAAGTTTTGAACGCCTTCGGCGTCTTGGCAAATTTAATTTTACGGGACAAACAGTTTAGAAAATGAACACCAGCCTGTGAAGGGAGGCGCTCATAGACCACCGTCCTATGTTGCCCAGTGCGATAATTGTGCCTGCGTCTAGTTTCATAACAGTGTATGTCAGTCCCTCTTATAAGTACACATTTTGACATACAGTACATGATTGTTTCTAGGATGTAAATTCTGGGCAGTGTCAAAAATTTTAGGGTTTGGAAAGCAGTTCTGCACCACTCTGTTTTTCAAATTTGAAACTATTCGAACCGCTTTTTACTGCACTCTGAATAGGCGGGAGAACTCTACATTTGCTCATCCACTCCAAAGCACCACTCCATAGGATAGGTGAGGGTAGATGAGGCCATAATATGCCGTCATCAGTACCTGCATTTGATAACATCCTTAAAACATAAATGAGTGAGGACAGTTTGGAACAAAGAATGTCGATATGATTATATTTGTCAATAAGTATTCCGAGGAATTTTGTTGATTGTACTTCTTCCGTCTCTGTTTCATCCAACATAACAGCTGGAGTGAATTCGAGGTTGGATGGTCGAAGACAAAAGCTAATGAAGTGTGATATTTTAGGGTTTCTTTTCAGATTCATGTTACAGAAATGTTGTATGCAGCTATTTAAATGTTTAATAATAATTTCAGCCCTTCCACCCACCTTCACACGCATGACACTTACTGCCCTCTTGCTTATCCTCCTACGTACAACCATGATGGCCCTCCCACCCACCTTACACGTATGAAGTTGACAGTCCACATGTCCACCCAGAAACGTAGGAAATTCATAATTGATTATGAAGCATTAAGGATAAATTGACAATCTATCTAATTGATGGATTATATTATACCTCCAAATGTTAGATTAATTAGAGCATCGAATTCATAAAAAATATAATTCTACCCTCTTATAGTTAATAATATTCTAATATATGAAATTTAAGGCACCCATTCAATTGTTCGTCTTCCTTGACTATTCACTAATTTACATTATATCCGTCATTAGAATAGTCTATATTTAATCTAAATACATTCAAACACTTGGTTCTTCTTAATTATTGTTGTATAATTTTTATTCAATGAAATTTATCATCGCCCAAAGTAAATGATACTATCTTAATATATTTGTGAAGCCGATTTGTATTCAGCAACCGATATGTTTAAAACAAATTTGTACTTAGCAAAATTCAATAATAGATTTAATGCAATACTTAGACGATTTTTCAATTCAAACTGCCAGTTTTAAACCTAGATATGGCACCAGTTATGTCGTAACCTTCCATAACAACCTGTACGTGCTCAACCAAGAATATTAACTGATACAGATCAAATATAGAGTTTGGAACTGTGATATTAATACTAACAAAACACTGCATATTAAGACATTCTTACGACATTCCCCATTTCAAAGGTAATAAAATATAAATTTCACGGAGTGGTTTAGGTAATATTTAACATTATAATAATCATATAATTATTATTTATCCGTAATATTATACTTCTCACCATATCTGTTAAAATGCATCGATATGGTGGATTATCGATTACTTTCGATGTGATAAACAAGTTTAAGATATTGAAAGGAAAGATGATTGATTTAGTTTATGTAAATTAGGATAATTGTTTTGAACAGGGGCCTTGTAGATTTTCTAGCTGAAACTTTTTCATTGCAAATACATAGCCAATAAACAAGAACATGGAAGTTTATTTTTTCAGTGGAAAGCCGGAAAAATTACGAAAATGAGGAAAAACAAAAATATGTTTTCCCTAAATTAATTTAGCAATGTGTGTACTCACATTGTGTGGAATGTTTTCCTTGTTATTAATATGATAATATCTTTATAATCGAACCATTACCAAGCACGTTATCGCTTGAAATGTGAAGGTTTTAGTAATTTGATTTTTTTGTTACGATAAGGCTAGGTTGGGTATTGAATAATTAGGTTTGGTTAGGTTAAGTTTGGTTGGGGTTTGTAAGGTTAGGTAGATTAACTTGGGTTATTTATGTAGCCTAACCAAACCTAACACAACAAAACCAAACTTAACCTAACCTAACATAATCTAACCAATCCTAGCTCTATCCTAACAGAGCTTAACCTATTGAAATTGGCACATTTCCCACGCTAATGTGCTTAATAACCGCTATATTTACAGAAAAATTTTCCGTTTTCCCTATTTTTTGTAATTTTCCGGCTTTTTTGCTGAAAAAACCGACCTTATTCTAGTTTCTTAGTTATGTGTCTTCTATGAAAATATCGTCAAGGCCCCTGTTCTACAGCATACAGTTACTAAATTAAACATGTAAAGTCAGTTTTACTAAATTGACCATCCTTAAGGATTTGAATATACATTACTAGTTTTGAAACTAATCACGCAGCTAGTTTAATCACAGGGCTATTTAACGATATGACTGTTTGATAATATATTAAAGTGGATAACAATAACAGGCCATCATTTGACAGGTCCTTGACGTAAGCTAGTTTACGTCAAAAATAAAAAAAGTTTACTTCTATAGGTAAAATGGTTAGTTTCTTTAAAATATCGTGCCTTTTTGTTATTGAAAAGGATCTCGTAACTCCAAAAATGAATTAAACTAAATCGTTACAATAACATAATATTAAAAGTTATGCTCTACTGTAAATCAGTTCAAATAGTTCCATAAAGCATTTATCTATATCGTTGTCGTTAAGTGGCCTGTCAGAGTATCTTTATCTTTGACGTCAGATGGAAATTGCACCACTTATCTACTTTAGAGATCATCACGTCTAGTGTTGTCTCACGAACCAAGTCACACTTTTCCCAGTAAAACAGAATCTTTATATACGTCACCATAGGCTAATTTCATGTTATTTTAATACACTAAATTAATTAAAATTTGTCCATTCTTATTAAATATAGTTTTGATAAAACTACGTAGCTTGTTGTTTTTATATTCATTTATAACCCAACACTTTTGTATGATGTATTTTTAAATTTTGTTATTTAACAGGAAGTAAGAATATAACTTAGCTATTATCAAATTAACAGAGGTTGTAGTGGTATGGGTAATATACAAATACACATACCACTACAACGCCTTAAAGCGTTAGGGGTGGGTCAATACCATTGTACGTGTAGGGGTGGGTGGGTGGGTCAATACCATTTGTACGTGTATGAGTGGGTGGGTGGGTCAATACCATTGTACGTGTAGGGATGGGTGGGTGGGTCAATACTATTTATTGTACGTGTAGGGATGGGTGGGTGGGTCAATACCATTGTACGTGTAGGGATGGGTGGGTGGGTCAATACCATTTGTACGTGTATGAGTGGGCGGGTGGGTCAATACCATTGTACGTGTAGGGATGGGTGGGTGGGTCAATACTATTTATTGTACGTGTAGGGATGGGTGGGTGGGTCAATACCATTGTACGTGTAGGGATGGGTGGGTGGGTCAATACCATTGTACATGTAGGGGTGAGTTTTTCGTTTATTATATGTATTAGATAAGTTGATTAAAAGCTGGTCACTCTGACGTGCTTTTATTGATTTACCCTATACTACATATACTTCTTATATTGGCCCATTTTCAGACACACCCCCCCTACATGTACAATGGTACTTAGCCACATGCCCAAATACGTAAAAAAAGCTCGGTCCCTAAAACCATACACGTACGGTGGAATGGCAATGGTAGTATACACATAAAACAATGTTAGGTGTTTGGGTGAGTCAATATCACAGTGGTACAGATGGATCAATACCATCGTAAATATGTGGGTGGATAGGTCCATTCAAATTTATTTTAACTACTACTTTACAATTCAGTGATTCTTATCATACGTACTATTCTTTCTCTTACCATAAGTACGTACTTGTAGGTGATAAACTTGTCTGAAAAGTTAACATGACACTTACATGACTTAATGTGCTTATTTTATTTTTTTAATACCATAAACAAAACTTTGATGGTATCCGTTTCTTATTTAAGAGTTTATGAAATAATATATTGCCTCATACTTGTTCAAACATTACTATAAAAATTTACTGGATTATCTTTCGCAAATGTCACATAAAGTCTATGTATTCAGATAATCAAAACTGTTCAATAACAAATAGAGATAACCATAAATATTTATTGAACACGGGTTCTAGTTAGAGTACTTTTATACAATGGTTTTCTAACCAATATTTTCCTTATATGTAAGTTTTATGAAATATTATAAAAGGACGTACAATTTACCATGTATTCAATCAAATGTAACAGTCTTTGATATTAAAAAAAAGTAATTTACAATATGGGGAATACAAAAATTCGTGTTGGCGTTCTTCTTTATGAAGTTTAAACACACATTACATAACCTGTCTGGAGGCAGCAGTTCAAATACCATAAGTCAATGTTTGCTTTACGACAACTGGGAGTGGACAGTAAGGCGTATTTATATAAAGTGGCCTTGGGTGAGGTGTGTTTGTGCTCAAATGGTACTGCAGTGTGTCTCCGCTCCAACGTATATTAGTATCTATGTTTTCATTCGATGTTTTGTTTCTATATTTTAATATTTAGTGATGTGCCATAAAGGTTTTACGTGTTTAGATAATAATTAAATTATGATAATTTAAGTTAAGGTTGTATTCCATACTGATTTTATTATGTATTATTAAGTGCTTTTAAAATCAACACAACGCTTCAGTTGTGTAATTTTAAGGACACATGGAGATGCTGGAAATCTCAAAAAAATTACCAATATGAAAAATCTAATGTGGACAAATAATTCTCAAACAACACATGCATTACACTTAATCATATCGAGTGGTTTGAACGTGAATGTGAGTGTACAATGTTAGTGTCTTTTTCTAATATGGTTTGAATGTGAGTGTGCAATGATAGTGTTGAAGGTCTGAGTGGTTTGAACGTGAGTATGCTGTGATAATGACATTTCTTCAACTCCTTAACTCTATTTTACTTTAAGTCCATTATTATACGTAATTTCACATGTCTTCACAATGTTTTTAAATTCATGTTATAAAATGTTTTAGTATTAAGTATTTAGCATTTAGTAATAATTCATTGCCTGAATGAACTCAGCCACACACAGGCAGTAGGCCATGTGGTGGCTTTCTCATATTGTTAGTAAATGTTTATGTGTACAATTTTTTTAGATCAATAAAATTTACTATTATTATTATTAATTTGGAGACTTTGAAAATGTATGGAATAACTATATATTTGTGATTTTTTATAATTATTAATTTGTTTAAGCAGAGCCTTACTCCTAGACCTTGTTAACCATTCATAGTAAGGGGGAGAACCAGTACAGTGCAAGGGGAATATTACTGATAACACAAAGAACCGAGGCCACGATTGGAACCTGCACTACCTGTAACTCAGGTTCAAAGTTCTGACGCCTTAGAACGCTCGGCCACCAGCTTTCCCAATATAGTAAAAATAATAATAATAAAGGATGAAGAATATGCATTTTTACATCTAAAACTCACCTAGAAAACCTAAACTGCTATGCATATTATTAAGCACCGTAACGTGTAAATAACACAAATATTATATTCGGTCAAAAATCAATGTAATCCAAGTTAAATACATGCAATATAATTAGAGAGAAACGAGAAAGAGCCAGTCAATAGAGACCTCTCTACTAGACACTAGCCACCACCCTGTGTATCTCTGCATTGTTGGGTTCAGGGTGGGGACACGCATACATCCTAATTGAAGGAAACCATAAACTTAAACGAACAATTTAGTACTCGTACGGAAGATTGTCGAAGGCACTTAGGACAATCAATTTACTGTTAAGAATGAATGTGTTTCAATATCCGTCCACAATTGTACTAAACTGTCTATTTCATATATTTTAACCAACTTAAGTTCTTATTAGTTTCATGTTTTTAAACCTTCTTATTAGTTTTTAAACTATCTTCATATGTTTTAATGGAAAATGAAAATTGCACCTGAGGTTCATTCTTACTTGACTTCTATTTAAAATAAATAATACAAATTTGTCAAAAATAACACGATTCCCTCAAATAGTTCCTGTGAAAAGATACCAATAATAATTAAGCTCACCACAAAAACATCCATAATGACACCATCTTCCTTCAAGAGTACACTCGTATGTTTTAACCCTAACCCTAGCAGGCAACAATCTTTTTACTGGCAGGTCATTTTCATGCATAATGCAAGCATATTTTAAAAAATGTATAAAATATATATATATATATATATATATATATATATATATATATAATATTAATAGGGATTTATTTTATATAATTTTATTATAAATGTAAAAATAATAGATTCAAACAAACTGTGGCACGTTGTGATACATTTTGTTTTTTGTTTTAGAAAATAATTGAGAGTTCTTATATATATATATATATATATATATATATATATATATATATATATAAACCAGAGACTGCCCTCTGAAAATGCTTTGACCGTAGTGCTAATAGGTGTTGAATACATCCATAAGATTATAAATTGTATCTAGTTTTAGAAAATATATGGTTATGTATTACATAGTATGGCTGTTACGATTAGTTATCATATAACTGTAACAATGCGCGAATGTCAAATTTTATTCTATGGTAACTCTATTTTTCTACAATTTATTATAAATGTGTTTAGTATAAATGTACATGTTTTGCATATAAAAAATGTATAAAGTCTCTCTCTCTCTCTCTCTCTCTCTCCCCCCTATCTATCCATCTATCTACCCATCCATCTATCTATCTATCTATCTGTCCATCCGTCCGTCCATCCGTCCATCTATCCATCCATCCATCCATCTATCCATCCATCCATCCATCCACATATCGACTAATTACATCTATTATGCATTAATATGAACAATTTTTATTCAGTATACTATATTTTATTTCATTGTATAGATGCCAAGTAATTGCTTTCAGATTTTTTAATTTATAAATTAATGAATTATTAATAAATGAAATCAATAATAAAATTTGGAGTACGCTAACTTCTCTTGTAATGTCAACAAATTGTTATTTGTGACAGAAGTTTGATTGCTTAGTTTCTGCTAATTTTCTTTACACAAACAATAAATGATTTAGTATAATAATAAATAAATACCATAATAGTTGGGCTAAAACAAACAGACAAAGGAAATAACACTTCAATAAGAAAAAAAAAACAATCTAATTTATCTACCGAAGTCGGAAAAATTAAAAACCCGAAACCAGGATCGCTCAGCCGGTTCTCATATACACAAAGTGAAGTCCACGCCTCCTTGATTAACACAAGTCAGAACAGATTTAGAAGCACAGATAAACAATGCGGACATTGGAAACAGACAAACTTAAACAAAAGAAGATTAGCGAGTGGGAAGTAAAAACAAAGAATGAGAAGCCCAAAAGACAAGACGGACGAATGAAAAAAATTAAGAGCCACGGAAAATAATGCTAAAAGTATTGGAGGACAGAAAAAAGTCAAGGGTCCTTTGCGTGATCCAACTGGGTCCATTCATATTAAGTAAGTACTAATGGATCTTTTTCGTTAATTTACTACCTCTTTTTTTCTGTTAATTCAGTACCACTTGGTAACTATTCTATTGCTCTAAAAACTATTCCCCAATCATTTTTACGTCCACTGTGTTACTTCTTATCCACTATGAATCCGATATTGTTGGC
This sequence comes from Stictocephala bisonia, assembly GCA_035578905.1. Taxonomy (NCBI): domain Eukaryota; kingdom Metazoa; phylum Arthropoda; class Insecta; order Hemiptera; family Membracidae; genus Stictocephala; species Stictocephala bisonia. The sequence goes on from JAQJVL010001114.1 coordinate 36,716, forward strand.
CTTATCTTATTGCTTTGTAAGAATTCACACACGGAGAGCATGTCAATCATTGGTAAGTCAATCATTGGATTTACCAGTTTGTGATCAACGTAAGTAGCCACCTAACCTAACTTAACCTGATCTAACCTATCCTAACAGTAATAGTGAATTAACGGAAAAGGTCCGTAGTGATAAATAAATAATTGTTTAAGTTCTATGTTGAATCAAAGAACTTTATACAACATTTATGTTGAAACCGACTTCTGTGATTCATTGTCAAAGTGTATTCGTGGCATATATGGTAAAATAATCTCTTTGTTCCTGGTTTACTTTTTCTGATAAGAATAAGCATTGTTTGAATGTCTTTATTTGTAGCATGACAATAGAATCTGATACATGAAATGTCATTGTTTTGTTACGACGACAGTTCTTTGTCTAGAATCGAACATAACGATCGCTTGAGCTGTCTTAGACAATGGGGCTGGCCCATTAAAAGTAGTTGTAAACAGTTGAATGGAGTATTTACAGCCAGACCTATTATTTTATTGTATTCGAATGACATTCAATAACAACTGTTTCAGCCAAAGAGTGGAGAAAAGCATATGAAATGAGCTATGGAAGAACAAATTAATTTATGTTACAATCCTACAACATTTTTTTGTGGTTTTACAAAATAACAAATAATCTAAAGTAGTTTTCACAAAATAACTTTAAATATTTTGAGAAAATGTAAAAGTAATTGGTAATTTACAGATGTAAAAAGATTTAGGCTACTCCAATGTTTTTTTTTTTTAATATACATTACGTCTCAGTTCCAAGATCTCTTTAGTTAATCTGTACCTAAAATGACTGATACTATGCCAATTGAGATATAAAAAAGAATAGCTTTCTCGTGAGGACAGAATAAAATAAAGTTGAACACACCACAAATTAAAATAAATAGAAAAAAGTATAATTAATCAATTAATTAAAAATAGTATAGAAACAATAGTGAACAATCAGCATGACTTCAGCCAATTTTAATGCACAATTAAGGCACGCATGTCTGCCTGGATGAAGTTATTTATGTTTTTCATAGGATTTTTATACTGTGAGAATGTAAAGAGCTAAATATAATGATATAAGATCAAAATTTGTTTGTTTCCATATATGGTTTCAATATAATTTCTTCTCCAGTACCACAACAATTAAACAACTGTAAACTAGGGTAGATAATGTTACAAGAGCATACGCACATATCTTGCTCATATAAAAAGAACATGAAGCTTATTAAAACAATTAAAACCTACAATTTAAGAGTGATGATAAAATAAATATATAAAAATAAACAAATATGGAAATGAGATGTAGTAAACCTTTTAGGCTAATTTCTTTATTTAATTATGTTGCTTTTATAAGCACTTACTTTTTGTTTTCTCTTTTACGAAATGATTGATTTTTATTAGAAATATTGTTTGAAAAAAATACAAACACTAAAAAAATGTAATGTTTGGACCTGAAAATCAGGTAGATACGATGAAATATCCACTAATGTAAGTAAATGACAAGTACGTTCAAAGTGTTATTGCATGTGTATTTATTTGCATATTTACGAAAGAGTTTACCCTTCATTGTTATAAATGTATTGATCAATATGACGTACTTGTATGCGTTGCCATTTCGAAATTACCCTTAATAAAATATATTTTACATATAATTATTTAAAGAAATTACATTTGTAACATATTATTCATTATTTTTTTTGTTCAGATGTGCAATTACACATCAAACTAGTTATTTGTTGCTGAATATTTATTCTGTTTAAATAAAATACAATTTTTCCTGCGAGTGAAAATTGATTTTCTATTTCCTGTGAGATGACGTTGACAGTAAATGTACAGGGGATTAAAAGTAAAAGGAAAATGTAAATCATGTTTATACAAAGACTTTAATTCACAGTTCTATGGAATATACTTACAATAGTTACCAAACAAAACAGTACGTAAACCATTTACAGCAATTCATAAATCACTTTATATATTGCTTAGAGAAATAAGGCTCAAACAGGCGTTCACTTTGGTTGTACAAAATGTGAACAAAGTTTAGAATAAAGAAGTGACTAGTGTTGACCCTTGTGGTTTGCCCTAAAGTCCGCAGTCGTCTCTGGTCGTACAATATATATACAAACTTATGTGTATAAAAGACATACAAAATAACAAAATTTTAGAGCTAAATTTTAGGGTACAATAATTTATTAGTCACAGAACTACTAACTGTGAAAAAGAGAGCATACATTTTAGATAACAGTGCTGTTTAGTGTGTATAAGTTAATATATAAATATTATTCTTATTGATAAGTATTCTGTAATTATTACTAATAAAATTGTAACGTATTAAAGTGAAAAGGATGTGAGTTATCTATTTTGCTTGTGTTTCATTTTAAAAAAAATCACCGGGAGTATTTGCAAGATGTATAAAAGTGTCTAAAGAATTGTCAAACAACACTTAGAATCTCATAAAATATTAGTAATAAATATTACACACTTACAATATTAGATAGAAATTTACAGCACAAAATCAAATGTACAAAATATAAAATTTATGAGCGCTAGTTTAATATTTTAATTTATAGTGCATACTGGAATAGAAGTATTAGATAATTATTGAATATGGTGTTTCGTTTTTATATATACATGGTTCATATAATACAAGTAATTATAAATTTACAAACTGCCCTCGTATAGTAAATACAATAATACATAGGAATGTCGTGAATACATTACTTACAGTAATAAGTGGGCCTTTATATTTAATGAGACCAGAGAAATACAATAAAACCTACGAATAAGGAAATAGATAAAGCTTTATATACGATGTATTTACAACGTTATGAGCGTAATTTAGACGATCGGTATCTTATTAAACTGTACAGTATAATACATTTCATGGCACTTACAAAAATATTTTAAACTGTACGAGGTTGTTCCAAAAATTAAGTTTCAACACCTTAAGTCAAAATAGAATACAACAGTCTTGTTTTACAGTCACGATGTTATCCGTTATGATTTATAAAAAGAAAATACTTTCAGATTACTAACACTTATGTTAATTTAAAAAAATGGTTTCTCTCTTTAAGTATTGAAAACGATAGTCAGGGACCAAGGAGATGGGAAGTCAGCCATTGTTATCTCGATGATGGCCATTGGCAAGCGTGGTAGTCGCCGGGTATCCTTGGGCCTGCCACATATCGCCACTTATGTACGAGAAGCCATTGACTGGCTTTGTGCCTCTGATTGAGCTGCGGGTTCGCCTGCCAGTGTCCGCTCCCGGTCCTGTGGGCAGGAAAAAGATGTTAGGGGCGGGGTTGGCGGCGAACAGCTCTAGCTACAGTTCCGTCACTGGTTCCGGCTTGTAGGGTGGCTGGGGGTGCCGGTAGTCATCGTCCAAATGGGTCTTCTGATACTCACACTCCTTTCCACTTATCTTGGGCTTGTCCCACTTGACACTCTTGAGCGCTGACTGCATTGCTCGCCGATACCGGTAGAGCATGAGAGCTAATACTGCTGCGCAGAAGGCTGCTGTTGCGCAAATGGCGCCTATTATTGCCTGCTGGCGTGTGTCGTGGAGGGCACAGCCCAAGTCATCTGAAGATAAGGTCTTCAGCGGCTTATTTTTCAAGTTGCTGGGAGACGCACACAGTACTTGACTCGTGTTTCGTTGGATGAGAAGCTCCTTCAGCCAACGTAGGCTGCAGGTACAGTGAATGGGATTTTCAGCGACATCTATTTTCCTCAATTCTGGCCACGCAACCATGGATTCTGAAAACGTTGAGAACGAGTTGTCTCTCAAAACTAAATGTCTCAGGTTTGGAAGTCCAGTGAATGCCCCATCTTCGATATTAGATAACCTCTTGTTGCTGCTCATTGTGATACTTTCTAAATTCATATTTTCAGAGAGACAGCCTTTTGCTATCCTTTCTAATGTCGGTGCTCCAGATATGTCTAAATGTCTCAGATTACTTAAACCTTGGAATGCATTGGCTTCGATAGATCTAAACTCATTCTGACCGATAGACAACTCCTCTATTCTACTTAATATCGACAACTGCTTTGTAGGGATCGTTGAAAGCCGATTACCAGTTAAAACTAGTTTTCTCAAAGTAGTGAGACCACGGAATGCGTGTTCCGTTATGTTCATTAGGCTTGCATCGCTCACGTCTAGAATAGACAGCTTGCTTAATCCTTTGAATGTATCATCGGAGAGAGAAGTAAATACATTGAGCCCAACGTGCAGTTCTGCCAGATTGGCCAAGTACGGGAATGTAGGTGTAGGCACGACTTTTAACAGATTGTCGTCCAATGAGAGAACCCTCAACGATGGTAAGCCTTCGAAGGCGGCTGAGTCAATTCTTGATATCCTGTTCTGCCCGAGGTCTAGTTCCTCCAAAATGTTAAGAACAACAAACAGTCTATCAGGCAAATCTTCAAGGAAATTTCCCCGGAGGCTCAACACTTTCAGTTGTCTCAGACCATCAAATGTTTTCCTCGTGATGTGTGACATTCTGTTATGGTCTAGATGGAACTCGACGAGTTTCTTCTGTGCTTCAAAACTTTTGTTTTGGATGCTGACAAGATGGTTGTGTGAAAGGTCAACATACTGCAACTCTCCGTAGAACTGGAAAGCGGCGTCCACGGACTTTACGCGGTTGTATTTTAGTACTAGCCGTTGAATGGCAGGATTCAGTGTAATAGGGATTACATCCAGGTTGGCCTCAATACAGGATACGACGAGAGTTTCGTCATCGCAAGTGCAACCTTGGGGACAGAAAGCGACGCCGCGGGCTGGCGAAGCCAGGAGTGCACACACAAGGAACACGCGAAGCATCCTGCTATTTGGCAAGGACAGTCCTGCGCATCTCCTCTTCACCTGCAACATAACACATTTCTGTCAATGGCTTAGTAATACAATTAGCAATAAGGCATCAATAAGGCATCAATAAGGCATTATATTCATCAAAGATTAAAAAGAAGAGCTCTTTAAGAATTAATTAACTGGCATATGGTTGTGAACGCAATTGTGTCATGATTTTTACGCTCAATATTATTATAAATCATAAAAAAATCATACCAACTTTCCACTTCTATTAGGCTTAACACTATATTAAGCATAATTTTTAGTTATGAGACATTTTAATATGTGTTGTGGTGCACCAAGCTTCCGATGTTGTTTGCAATGTACATTCTGGAATTATGATAGAAACATATCTTCATCACCAAAAATAGTTATTATTCACTTAATAAATATTGTAATTTTAGTCTACTATAGGATATTTCCTATGAATTATCAAATATCATAATTACACTTTACTAGAGTATCAGTGAGCAATTATCTAAACATATAATTAATATAGGTTTAATCATCATTCAGAAACACTTTGTAAAACAAGCTCCTAGCACTGGTTTGGTAGAAAATGTAGCCTATGTTGGTTGAATTAAAGAATCTTGATAAAATAGTGTATTATTATTTCGTATTCCGTATTATATTTAGGCAAAATATCTATTTTTAATATTTTTTTGGAAGCAACTTGATACAAAAATAATTTGTTTGAATAATTAATGTAGGCCTATGTCTCACTAATTAGTCTACAGCATTATTAAAGCATTGAATAACATTTCTAAGTGCTCCTCCACACAGGCTTAGCCTCGGAGGTTTACTTCCTAGTTTTTTTCTCTGGTTTTATCATTACCTATTTATTTATAATATGAAGGTCAGACTTGGCATGTATATTAAACTTATTGTTCTTAATTTTTTTAGTGGTTATGTATTTTATTGCTTATATTGTCTATTGTAATGACTATATTTGTAGTATGGTTATACTTTTCTATGTAACAGGGTACTTAACACAGACGTAAACACATGTATGTTTAAAGTAACATACAAAATTAGCGTTAAATAGAAAATCTTTTATGGTAAGCCGGGTGTGTTTTTTGAAGACCAACTCATTAGAAAGCAAAGTAATATTTTTGTATCGTTTTATCATCCGTGGAGGGGGGAGTTTTTTTGTAAAATGTTTAAATTATTTTATTAACAATCTATAAAAAGCATTTTATTCACTTTTAATAAATTTTATTTCTAAAATTTAATATAGTGCTCACAATTTTTAATTCATTTTAGGTAAGCCTATACTTTTCAAAATTAAGTGACCCAGTGATTCATATATGACACAGGTTATGGAATCATTATGTTTCCTCTAGTTGTGACATAATTTATACACTTAATTCATGACAGTTATCATACTATCCACTCTCTACGATTATAATTTGCCTTAACTGTGGTAAAAATATTTTGAGTAAATCGTACAGTGGTATTGACCCACCCGCCCTCCCATACACGTACAGTGGTATTGACCCACCCACCCTCCCATACGTACAGTGGTATTGACCCACCCACCCTCCCATACACGTACAGTGGTATTGACCCACCCACCCTCCCATACACGTACAGTGGTATTGACCCACCCGCCCTCCCATACACGTACAGTGGTATTGACCCACCCACCCTCCCATAAACGTACAGTGGTATTGACCCACCCGAACACCCATACACGTACAGTGGTATTGACCCACCCGCCCTCCCATACACGTACAGTGGTATTGATGGGAGTACGTTGTATGAGAAAAATTAAGATTTTTACTATTATTTGTATTTATTTTTGTATAATCATACATAACCAACATATCAAATGGTTATAAATAAACTCTTTAGAATCTGACGATTGGCAAGCTTAAAGTCAATTGTTGTAAGTAGAGGCGCTGAAGATCAAAGCCTTGCAGCGTGTTTGACATTGGTTGACCTTGGGCTTCTGTTGACTCTGCGGCGTCATCCAGTCTGTGTAAACAGAGCCTTGTTGCGTTGAAGGGCAAGAGGGAATTGAAAGACCATTGTGACTAAGGTTCTATAACATAATGCTGCTGATTACAAGATAGTTTTTATTTGTATTGTACGTGTCTGTGGGAGTGTTGGCTGAACAAACGGTCTGCGCAGGCTGTCGCCATATTGGATGTATATCTCATATGGATGTATGCTACATGCGGTTCAGCACAGTGTAGAAAAATCATGATTTGTCGTTTGAAAAATACGAATCGTAAAAAGTATTAGTGGATGACATTTCAAAACTGTACCAACATTTTATATTTCATCACACATTTTTTTTTAATAAGGTCCACTAGTAGTCTATCCTTTACAATTCTCTTAAAATGTATAAATATTATAATTGTTCAACAAATCGTTAAATCACAGCACTGTGCCGCACTTAATGGCGTCTGCCTCTGCAGACTCGGTAATATAAGACGTATATAATACAATTTTCCAGATATCAACATTTATTTTAAACTTTAGTCTGTGCATCATCCTAAATTTGTCAATATGTGCTTCAAAATCAATTTGATAGTTAATAGCATCCTCTTAAGCATTTGGAGGAGAAAATAATTTATCATCAAACATTATTTCATCATATATGAAAATACAGATCATGTACTTTAATTTAATTTGTATATATTTGAAACTGTTCGAGTGCATTTTCAATCAAGAGTCAAAAAATTAATCAAATCCATAAATTCCAACCAAACTTTTGTCTTAAATAACGTGGAAGCCATTTAAATAATATATGTTGGTACAAGAATATTGCTCGATCCTCAGTTAATTGAAATCCATAAAATCTGTAAATATTGCTAAATGAAAAAATTAATTTAGCTATAAAATTATCCATTCATAGTTGAATCGCACTATCAAATAAAATAATTCAAACAAATTGGGTGTAGATTTAAATAAATAATACTCGTATTAAGTTTATATGTGATGTTAATAATTGTTTTTATTAATAGGAAAACATTTGTTCTACTGACCTGACTTAGTGAAAGGTTAACATTAAAATTCTATAATAAGATAAATCAAATTTATTAGAAATCAATGTTTGATTGTATCGTTGGACACTCTGTACAACTACAGAGATATTTCTCATCGTACTGTTCACTTGGGCCTTAATTTTGTACATATCTCATTGTGCTTAAACAGAGGTAGCAATTCAATAACTTCTGTCTAACAATACTAATCATATAAATCCCAAACTTGATCTCGTATTCTTAATTGGATATTTTTAAGGACTTGAAAAGCTCACGATAATCGTAGGGTGTCTTAACATAGTATTCATGTTTATCTTTGAAGACTTCTTTCCGAAAACATTATTCATGAAAAAGATGATCGTCAAAATATGGACAGATATACTTAGAAATAAGGCAAGATAAACGAATATTGTCTTAGTTACTAAACTGAGAATATAAAATGTATTAAGGAACTTGAACCATGTAGTACTATATGGTGACATCAAAATAAAACTTAAAAAATAACATAATACATTATTGCTCATAAATATTGAAAATAATGAAATTAAAAAAGTAAAAAACTAAATAATATTAAATACAAACTTTTTCAAATTAGAGGGGTTTATTGTCTCGAAAATAAGTATATTATGCTTTTTTTATTACAACACAGTTTCAAGTCTACAATATATCAACACTCCTATAACATAAAGCACACTCCTCAGACACATCAAAATATATGATTGAACAGAAAACAATATGATTTATAGGAAAATGCCTAATGGAAAATAAACTCTTAGGTAATATCGTGATACAAATTTTTGGCATTTAAAATTGTTTTTACACGCTAATTTACGTCTAAAACTCAGTTGTGTGTATTTACGCTATATTCCTTTTTAGATATTCACACGGACCTCCTTATAAAATGAAACCAATCACTTAAAACGCCAAATTACACCCTTAAAGAAAATTCTTCAGTGAACATTTTTAAAGATGAGACATCTCAACTTCAGCGTGTCCTCAGGGCCACAACTGTAAAAGGCGGCACATTTCACTACTGTATTGTTTAGTATGGAAGACATCAATGCCAGCGGAGTTGCAAGTAAGGACGTGACAGTGTTGTGCTTGGTCTGTGTGTGGGCCGCCGGAGAGGCCTCTGAAAGGAGACGAGCTGGCTACTGACAGAGTTGGTTAGCTAACAAGGTAGCTGTGAAGGTCGTTAGACAGAGCTCAAACACATGTTGGCCTTCCCCTTATCAACGAAGAAGCTGATTGACTGCAGGACGTGACAGTGTTGTGTCTGGTCTGTGTGTGGGCCGCTAGAGAGGCCTTTGAATGGAGACAAGCTGGCTAGAGATAGAATTAGTAATGAGCTAACCAGGTAGCAGTTAAGGCCGTTAGACAGAGCATAAACACATGTTGGACGTCCCCTTAACAGCAAAGAAGCTGTTTAACTGCAGGACGTAACAATGTTGTGCTTGGTCTGGGTGTGAGCCGCCAGAGAGGCCTTTGAATTGAGTCGAGCTGGCTACTGATAGAATTAGTAATGAGCTAACCAGGTAGCAGTGAAGGCCGTTAGGCTGAGCACAAACACATGTTGGCCGTCCCCTAATCAGCGAAGAAGCTGATTAACTGTAGGACGAAACAGTGTTATGCTTGGTCTGTCTGTGGGCCGTCAGAGAGGCCTCTGAAAGGAGACGAGCTGGCTACTGACAGAGTTGGTAATTAGCTAACAAGGTAGCTGTGAAGGTCGTTAGGCAGAGTACAAACACATGTTGGCCTTCCCCTTATCAACGAAGAAGCTGATTGACTGCAGGACGTGACAGTGTTGTTCTTGGTCAGTGTGTGGGCCGCCGGAGAGGCCTCTGAAAGGAGACGAGCTGGCTACTGACAGAGTTGGTAATTAGCTACAAGGTAGCTGTGAAGGTCGTTAGACAGAGCACAACCACATGTTGGCCTTCCCCTTATCAACGAAGAAGCTGATTAACTGCAGGACAGGACAGTGTTGTGCTTGGTCTGTGTGTGGGCCGCTAGAGAGGCCTTTGAATGGAGACGAGCTGGCTATGGACAGAGTTGGTAATTAGCTACAAGGTAGCTGTGAAGGTCGTTAGACACAGCACAAACACATGTTGGCCTTCCTCTTATCAACGAAGAAGCTGATTAACTGCAGGACGTAACAGTGTTGTGCTTGGTCTGTCTGTGGGCCATCAGAGAGGCCTTTGAATGGAGACGAGCTGGCTACGGACAGAGTTGGTAATTAGCTACAAGGTAGCTGTGAAGGTCGTTAGACAGAGCACAAACACATGTTGCTCGTCCTCTTATCAGCGAAGAAGCTGTTAACTGCAGGACGTGACAGTGTTATGCTTGGTCTGTCTGTAGGCCGTCAGAGAGGCCTTTCAAAGGATACGAGCTGGCTAGTGATAGAGTTGGTAATTAGCAACAAACATACATATTTTTTGTATGGTTTATTTATTTAACTTTTCCAGTCTCTGTAAATGCATAGGCCTATATCTACCTCCTAGCATTACTACGAGAGACAATATTTGAAGAGTAAGATAGTAAAAGGCAATGAATATAGTGGAACAAAATGAATAAGACGTTGTTATCTGCTGTATAGTTTTGTATGTTCACCACAGAGAAAAAGAAACAGAGGTCACTTTCTTCTGACCGCAGCGAACGCCTCAGTAGCAGTTAAAAATCTATTTATAGATATATAATGTACATCATTATCCAATAGTAGTGATTGTTGCTACGTTTATCCTAGAGGCTTTGGGGGAATAATGAAGTGTCTGACAATAGCTGGCTCTGTCATCTCATGGTAAAGTGGAGAAACTATTCGACATACAAACTCGACAGATATTGAGCGCACTATTAGATACGACCTCTGTTTCTTTCTTCTCTGTTATGTTCATGGCCTTCTAAATGTGGTATTGTATTTACTATTACGTTTACCAAGTAAATACATTCATCATAACAATAACATTGCGCAGGCCTAAAAGATTTAAAATTTAAAAGACTGACTTAACTTAAACTAGGCGAAGTTACGACTACTAAAAAATACACTCAAGTAAATTCAAGTGAGAAGCTCTATTTAACACATTCTGGGAACTCCCAAACCACTTAACGTGGCTTCCGAACCACGGGAAGGGCAATCGGATTAAAACTGTAATCTTCACAACGGGAATCGAACCTGGGCAGCTTAGCTACGTGTCAAGCCACCGCCTTAACTCCTTAGCTAAGGCCACTCTTAAAACACTACTTAGCATAATTGCTTAAACAAAATAAAACTATTTCTCATAGCGTATTAAACAATATTTTTGTCAGTAGCCTAATGTTATAGTAATAGTTTGGAATTTGTCGTTAAATCTTAATAAGACTCTATTTTCACAGAATACTATCATTCAAATAATATTTAAAAAACTAAATTTTTTCGCATTAATAACAGGGTTAGTTTTTTGAATTATTCTATAATATTGGTTTTTGTGATCATTGATTATGCTTGATCTTGGACGTTGGAAATAGTAATTAACTGAAGTTCCAATATTGGTGTACCTTGTTTTTATTAGTGTCTACCATTTTTGGTGAAATCGTAATTTAATTTGACAATTTTGAAAAACTTAAACACAATCAGTTATGCTATATGATCACATGTAAATAGTGTAAATTTAATAATTATCAATATGGGGAGCCATTCAATCTACATAAATTAAAATCGTATAAAACAGCGCAATGATAATTACAAAAAACAATAATTGAACAAAATGGGTGTTTTTAGAGTAACAAGATAACTATAAACATGCATTCCTTATTAGTATATTACAATCACTGCACTGAAGGCTCACAGTCAAGAAGGAAACAGAAGCCGCTTTCTCATGGCCACAATAAAAACGCTACAAAGTGACATTTAAACATTACAACTTATATTTATATTTTTACATCTATAGTAATAATTTATACATCCGCTGGTAAAGTGGAGAAATAAGTACTGTAGTTTTATTTCTCCACTCCAAAGCAACCACAATAATGTAATATCGTTGCTCTGGTCTGAACGATGTAGTACTGTGACATAAAGTCATTCCCTCGACTATGAAGTGGGAATGACGAGCGTGACATGACCTCTAGGAGGTTGGGTCGAGATGGCACGGTTCACTGATAAGGCACCCAACTGTCTGGTTGTTGATATATCTTGTAACTCACGTTGAGCGCAGACTGAGCAGTGTGCATGATGCAGATACAGTGTATCAGGTTACTCACCTCAACCAGGAAGTGGGACCGCAGAGTGTAGAATGACCTCCAGGAGGTTGGGTCGAGATGGCAATAACTGATAAGGCACACTACCCAACTGTCTTGTCTTTGATAGATCGTATTACTAAGGAACAGCGTTGACTGTTCATGATGCAGATTCAGTACCTCAGGTTCCTAACCTCAACCATTAACTGGGAGCGCCGAGAGTGACGTGATCGCCAGTAGGTCAGGTTGAGATAGAGCGAGTCACTGATAAGGCATGTTAGCTCACTGTCTGGCCTTTTGATAGATCGTATTATTATTGAAGACCTTTGACTGTGCATGACGCAGATGAAGTATCTCAGGTTCCTAACCTCAACCAGGAAGTGGGAGCACCGAGCGTGACGTGACGCCAGTAGGTTGGGTTGAGAGGGCGCGAGTCACTGATAAGGCATGTTAGCTCAATGTCTGGCCTTTGATAGATCATATTATTATTGAAGACCTTTGACTGTGCATGACGCAGATGAAGTATCTCAGGTTCCTAACCTCAACCAGGAAGTGGTAGCGCCGAGAGTGACATGATCGCCAGTAGGTTGGGTCGAGAGGGCGCGAGTCACTGATAAGGCATGTTAGCTCACTGTCTGGCCTTTGATAGATCGTATTATTATTGAAGACCTTTGACTGTGCATGACGCAGATGAAGTATCTCAGGTTCCTAACCTCAACCAGGAAGTGGGAGCGCCGAGCGTGACGTGACGCCAGTAGGTCGGGTCAACAAGGCGCGAGTCACTGATAAGGCATGTTAGCTCACTCTCTGGCCTTTGACAGATCGTCTTCAACATTCTGTGAGAAAAACTTTAGAGAAAAAAACACAAATACTCTGTTCACCGAGAGTTGAGAGTGAGGCTCCGCCTAGACTATCGCTGTGACAAGGGCGCTGACCGACAATATAAAGAGGGTGTCAACGTGGATCCTTGATTTACAATAAGACTAATTCACTGGCATCTCCAGTCAGTCAGTCAGGATCAGACAGAAAGGAAAGTTTATATCTTCAGCAACATTTCAACGACTGTGAATTGTCTCAGCGCCTAAGTCACACCAGTGGTAGGTGGAACTTCACTCTCAAATCTCGCTGAACGGAATATAGTTTAATCTGAGACCATCGGCATAGTGGCTGGCGTCATAAGTATAAACTAGATTTTTTTGTAAACAACTACATAAATATGCTGTTTTCCATAACACCAGACGTTTCACCCATGCTATTAAATAAGATGATATTGTGAAAAGTGTAAGCAGCACTTCTGTGTGGTTTTAACCGAAAAATAAAGGTTGTACTTATGGCATTGTACCTTTGGTTATGTCACACTAATGTAACAGCCTTACGGGACAAATAGCGATCAACTGATTAAGGGTCATCTTTAACACCACATTGAAGTATTACAATGTCTTAAAGAAATAAAAACAAAGGTCAATTTCTTATTATGGACCACAGTGACCCTGAATAATAACACAGTGACAGTTATAAAAATAGATTAGCCCACAATCCTTGCTAGGCTAAGGAGTAATTTTCTACGCTTGCTTAGCCTTAGCTCCATGGTTCTCTCTAAACAATCACGTCAATGTAAAAGTCCAGCCAGTTGCCGTTCTCCCAAGTATCATTATTATTCATTATTCATCTCTAAGACGCCGATCGTAGAGATATGGGCGAATATGAGGAGTGAATGAGTGTGATGAGTGTAGATGAATGAGTGTAGTCATTGTTACTATATGAGTTCGACTTAGCTCAGAAAAGACTATTTATTAATAGCTCAACAGCCAGGGCAACTATGGGACCTACAGCTTTACGTGGAATCCGAACCACGTAGTGTTGGTCTGATTTTCAGCTAACTGACAAGTCTGACACTCAGTTCTCTTCCCTACACAACATCCGTACCTTGACTACCATTCAACACGGACACTCCAGACTTTCTAGTAGTGTCTACGTTGATGACAACCATTGAGCGGACGCCGCGTCGGTATTAAGAGTACCGAGCAGGGAACCTATCGCCTACAATCTCCCAAACACTTTGTCCCCAAGTAGCTGGGCTACAGCACTGCGCCACCAGTGCCGACAAAGCTTTATAGCCAAGAAAATTCTATAAGTCTACTTGGGGGGGGGGGGGGAGGTGAAAATTACTGTCCGCGCAGAAATTATGGATACTCGAGTTCACGATACCATATCTCCGAAACGGTCCGTTCGATTTTAACGAAAGACCTATCAAATTAAAGGAAATATTGTAATTTTTATACTACGAAGTTTCGATTTTTTATGTAGCTTTTTATAATTTATAAGACGGAAAAAGTGGAAAATATCGGCATTTTTCACAATCTTTTTGGAAATCTCAACTTAAGGCAATTATTACAAAATATCTATTAAACGTAACAGCTTTAAATTTTAATAGCTTATATGAAGGTTACTTACAAACACTTTTGTAGAGTTTCATAATTTTAACGTTATTATGTTTTATGTTCTTGTAAATTTTGTAAACCTTTGTTAACTTTGTTATCTTGGGTTTAAAATTCCCGCTCAAAACAGTGTTTTGACTATCAATTGATTGTATGAACGAAAAATATAGTGTCTACAGAATATGATGTAATAGTGATTTGTGATGAATTTATATTTGTTAAACGTTTTTATTCCCGCGCGAGGGGCTGGTACGCAGGGAAACGCGCCGGGGATGGCTCGGGTTCTCGCACAAAATGAGTGCGATGTTGCCGGAATGCTATAGAACGGGTTGGTGACTCGGACCAACCTTCCCTTAAACTAGCAAACTTCACCCTGTCATTAACCTCTGTGTGCACCGAACGGCAACATCGCACTCGTTTTGTGGGAGAACCCGATCCATCCCCGGCGCGTTTCCCTGCGTACCAGCCCCTCGCGCGGGAATAAAAACGTTTAACAAATATAAATTCATCACAAATCACTATTAAATCATATTCTGCAGACACTATATTTTTCGTTCATACAATCAATTGATAGTCAAAACACTGTTTTGAGCGGGAATTTTAAACCCAAGATAATAAAGTTAACAAAGGTTTACAAAATTCACAAGAACATAAAAAATAAAAACGTTAAAATTATGAAACTCTACAAAAGTGTTTGTAAGTAACTTTCATATAAGCTATTAAAATTTGAAGCTGATACGTTTAATAGATATTTTGTAATAATTGCCTTAAGTTGAGATTTCCAAAAAGATTGTGAAAAATGCCGATATTTTCCACATTTTCCGTCTTATAAATTATAAAAAGCTACATAAAAAATCGAAACTTCGTAGTATAAAAATTGACAATATTTCCTTTAATTTGATAGGTCTTTCGTTAAAATCGAACGGACCGTTTCGGAGATATGGTATCGTGAACTCGAGTATCCATAATTTCTGTGCGGACAGTAGTGCAATCATGTCAGAGTTAGGAACATAGCTTAACAATTTGACAATAAATACCAAATTACCATAAATTTTTTCCATATTTATCTTTTTTTTTAAGCTGTTTGATAATAATTATTAAATTAATGCCAATGCTACTCTTATGAAGCAATGAATACGTTGCGGGGCTGTTTCTACCCTTCGAAATGGAATTTCGAGAAATGATTTCTTAGCGAGTCTCTGTGATACTGTCCTCCAAATTACATCAAAATATGTTCTGTAGTGCCGGAGATTTCACAGTTATGAGCAACATTTTTTTTATTTTTTTAAATTAAGATTACAATTTATATTTATACAGCTGTACTAATAATTACAACGTTTATTCTCGAGCATTTGGTGGCATTAAAGGGAAAAACTGACAATTTGCTTTTGAATGGCATTATGAAGAATTAACTACTCGACATAAAACTAAACATACTGTCAACGCAACATTGGATGCGCCTTATGTTTCTTTCTATTCCCAACTGTTCATAATTGTCAAACGTACGGCTTCGAGTAGATAAGGACACCCAGAGTAGTGTGATCAAATCAACCATCCTGGAAGCCCCCATGGAGAATGGCCTATCGCCGCTCTCCCAGTCCCCGAGGTATTGTGACTCCGACGCGGGGATAATTGGAATCAAATTGAGTCCAATTCGTGTCCGTCTGAGTGACGTCTGCCAAGGGCAAGGGGACACAACAATACAAAGTGACTCACCCCGTGGCTTCAGGCGGTCAGCGACAAAGGGCTCTGTATTGTGTGCGCGAAAAGTCCACTCTCCAATCTATGGATTAGCTTCGCATTCAAAAGAAGAATCAATTTATAATATGTGGAATACCTAGTATGATAAAAACTAAGTAGTATTATACAAGATGGGCCAAGAAATTACAAAATAATCCGTTCCAAAGACCAGAAATTAAACTAAAAACTGAAAACTAAAAATTACCAGTTTGATTCCCAAATGTTTATTTCTGCCATAACTAAAAAACTAGTCAAGTTAGAGACATTCGGTTTTATCTAAAATATTTTAAATCGTAATTCACATCTCTCCTGAAAATGTATTTTAAATCATTAGAGCAGTTTTCGAGAAAATTCCATTTTTATCTTTTTTACCCATTTAAATATTTTTAAAAAATGTTCAAACTGTGAAAAAAATTATTTGGATATATTGGCTAAACACATTAAATTTCATAAAAATTAACCCATCCGTTTGGTCTCTAGCGAACTGCACATACACAGGCAGACACTCAAACTTTTGTTTCGGATAAACCACTTTTTTGGTTTCAGGGGACCCTAAAATGGATTTTTAGACCAACTTGTAAAAAATTTTTTACGATCACAATAATTCCTCTATGCTAACTCACATGGGAGAAAGTAAAATAACCTCAACATAACCTCAAAACAGATTTGTTGTGACAGACAGCTGACAAGTTACAACCATAGTCAAATTGATAGTGCATATTGCTAGTGTCAAATTACTTTTAGCTTATTAAAAAACTCTTCACAATAAGTCGACATAAAAAAGTCAATATAAATGAACTTCTAACGACAAAAACTATATCGATTTTGGTAAACTATGCTTACTATCCTCAGACCAATGGGACTGACAAAGGAATTGAGGAAGGTTGTCGTTTACCGATAACGATCACCACATTATCTCTAAATTCCCTACTTCTATTGTATTTGTTGTTATTGTGACGTTAGATTGTGTTGTATTTCTGCAAACACGTAATGTGATAGCCATTAAACTACTAGGTCATACTCCTCCGGCCTCCACACTTGACTCCAGAGATAACTCGGCCCCCGACCTCGGCATGTGATTTTTTTAAACAAATATTTGTAAAATTTTAATATATACATTTATTTATAGTATATCACCCACTAATCTTTAGGTGCACCCTACCTATAGTCCAAATATACATAATTAGTGTCTAAATAAACGTTCAATGCTATTATTTATAATTTATCAAATATTTTAATTTCAAATATTTTATTAAAATGCTCATGATTAATTCAATAAAAAAAAATATTTCCATTAGATCATAATTGAAAATTTATAGACCAATTAGCTAGAGGCCTTTGCTCGGATGTGAATAAAACCATATGTTAAAACAAAACCTTAACTGGTAGAGAATGCGTAAACTGTCAAAGTTTCTTGACGATCGGACTTCCCTTTTAATAAACTATAAAAGACCCACATTCAGAGCCAAAGGTTGACATGTTTGCCCCTTTTTTATAGGCGAAACAAAACGTCTACTGAATTAATAAAACTTACTCTCTCTAAAAATAATACAATCAAAGACTTCTCAGTATTAAACATCATTATTTACATTTGAACAGCTGTTACTTTTTGACTGATTTAAATATGTTTCCATGTTATTGATAACGTAGTTTGTAGGTTATTGTGCACCTCATTGTAATAATATTGAACAATTAAAACTCTTATTTCACAACTACAAATAGGGTATATTTTTTGACACCTTGATTGTTAAAATTGATCAAGAAATAAGGAGTTACGTTATCAAAAAACTGCTTCACGCATAATTTTCATGCAAAAAAACAGTAGATGTATAAAAAAAAAACTGTGGATACTACATATCGGATTCAAAATTGGTAAAGGGTGAATCAATCGAATAATAAAATAACCATGCATCAGCTTAAAATTATTATGGCTTAAAAAGGTCACACAGTGTGAGATAGTGTCAAATGTACTAATTAGATTGCAAGAAAAAAAGCTCTGGTTACTTATCGTTCGGCACTATTGATCTTCATGCATACTTATTAAGTTTATTAACTGAATGAGTACGTGGATATTCCACCATCTTCCTACACCTAGATTCGAGGTATAAAAAACTACCCCGATTTGCGTGTTTTAACATTAATTTTAATGCCGTATTATATGTAGAGTGCCATACATTTTCATAGTAAAATACGGACACCAGATATACTTGGGGGTCTAGTGGTATGGTGAGTGGGGGGATTTTTTAAACTGTCTTTTACGAATTGTATGATAAGTGATTTGGATTATTAAATAGGGAAAATTAAATTATTTATGATATTTAATTATGAAAATCAGACAAACACTACGTGGTTCGGATTCCACGTAAAACTGTAGGTCCCATAGTTTCCCTAGCTATTGGTGTATTAATAAATAGTCCTTTCTGAGCTAAGTCGAACTCAGATAGTAACAATGACTACTTTCGTTCATCTACGCTCATCACACTCATTCGAAATCAATATTCGCCCATGTCTTGACGATCGGCGTCTTAAGAATAAATAAATAAATATAAAAAATAAATAAATAATATTATTATTACAAGTATACCTATATTTTATTGAAGATTTCAGAGTTATTTAAAACTAACAAAAATTTGTTGTATTCTTTTAAAAATCGTTAATAAAGTTCAAGTTAAGTTGGCCGAACTCCTTGAAAATGTTTAGGCATCACTCTTACTATATAATATAATACTATATACTGGCTGAAGATTTAAAACCTGTCATATTTTTCCGAGGAGCTTACTTTTTTATGAAAGAACAATTGTTTTAATTTAATTGCTTAAAAAAATTGAGTACATGACATGTCACTGTAAAAAACTTTGATGTTCAGAATCTTAGACCTCCTCCTGTTACAGTCAATTCCGATTGGGTGTCCATACATTTTCATTCGTGAAAAAAACTCGTACAACTGGTGCCGAAGAACCGGGCAGAGAAAGAGTAAACTCAAACAATCTTACAACATTTTCACACTTATTTTTGGCCAAGTTGAAGGCCAAGTTCGGGTGAAAAGTGTGTGATAATAATATATAAGTAGTCATAAAACACACAACCTCTTAAGATTATCGATTATTGATTGCCCAAAGTAATAGTAATATAGGTTTGTTTATTTTACAATATTTAATATATATTTTTAATACTAAAAGAACGAAAAATATGGACATCTACCAGATTTTTCTCTGTACGGTACGGACACAGAATGTAAAATACAAACCGTTCGTACAAGATACGGACGTATGACGACCCTAATTATATGACATTATACTATTTTCACAAAGGCAAAGACGAATTGAAATATCAATATGGATGGACATTATCAATATTAAATAATGCTTTCATCATGGATTGTAATAGAAAGCTCTATGGTACACTTTCTTAAGTGTTTCTTCTTCTGTATGTGATTCTGGACTACAATATGCAAAATATTAGGTTTTTGAGGTAGAGTAAACTAAAATTTTGTCATTGCCTAACCCTAATATTAACAAAATACGCTCTGATTATGTGCTTCACTTGAAATTATTTCAAAAGATTGAGTTTTTCTCTTAAAAACAATTTATTTGACTCATATGATATTATAATGTTTATTGAGATTCAGCAGGTGAATAACATTTGTAAAATCTTTAATCATTTATCGTAATCAATTTTAATGTGCAACGTCGGTTATTTTAAAATTTTTACATTTGAAAACCCCTGAGTTAATACATATTATTTGCCAATTTTACCTATCGTGACCATGAAGCTTACGCCATTTTGTTTTCCTCTCGTTCTGTACCTTCATATTGTAAGAAATATAACTGTTTAATTTTACTTGAGTAGTCTGTGTTAAAAAAATTCACCAAAAACTCTTTTTTGTCTATTTCATGCCATCATGCTCATTTTATTCCTTCTTCCGATATTGCTTAGTATTACGATTACTATAAAGTAAAATTTAATTAAATACTTTTTTTAAATTTATTTATGTTATTTAATAGTCTACGTTAATTCCAATATACAATTTTATCATAGGACTAATTTCCCTTTCATATATTATCATATCTCCCTGTTTTTGAAAACGTGTTATTTTAAGACAAAATCTTTTTTTAGATATTTATCTTTCCCAAAGGAAACATTTATAATTGCCGGTACCAAAGAATACATGCAGAATCCATCAAGTTACATTAATTCAAAATGAGTCTTTTTTTCTTACTTTACCAAAGTTGGTATGAAATTAAAATATATTACCCACTTAATACTGGACTTCTTCAATAAGCAGGAACCAACCTGAAACAAAAATAAAAAATGTAAGTGAAAAAATATACCTTGTAACGTTTAAATCTTAATTTCTTTTACTGTGTTTTATAATCAACAATCTAAAAGTCTTCAATGCACCATTAAGTAATGATTATTCTTGTGAGTAACAACATCAAAGTACAAGGAATTGCCCTTGTATTTTATAGTCTTAATCATTATAAAAACTATAATTGCTTTTGGGGGGGGGGCTATATTTAGCCCTACTAGCTACTTATTATGTCTTTCCCCAACCCAGAAATATCGACATAAAGCAAGAAAAGTTTAAAACCACTCATGATGAAATTTGAAAGTATTATACAATGTAAGAATCTAAACAAAGGGATTATTTAGGGAAGGTTAGTATGTGATGGTTGCGTAGGTTATCCTGCTTCTTCATCACCGACCTGTGCTGTTGATGAAAGAGGTTGAGGACTTTTGATGAGTTTGCTATACTAAAATTCCAAAATATATAAAAGACAGAAAAAAAAAAACGAATGAAAACAGGTCACATGCAAAATAGTGCTGAATGTGTGTCACGTAGTTAGTTCTCTAGTTTGCCGTGGATATGGCAGAGCCAGCACCTTGTTAGTACCTGCCTTTTATACCCTAAAATCTTCAAGTATAAATTATTAATTACTTATACAAGGTAATTATTACTTCAGATTTATAAATATGTACATTGTTTGTAATATATTCATTGTTGCCTCTGAAGTTTTCGCTTTGGCCATAAGAAAGCGACCTCTGTTACATTTTTCTCTGTGGTTAATTTAATAAAATCAGCATTATGTATACATAAACTGGTTCGTACTTGACCAAATACAACAATAAAAGCAATCCCCATTAAATAAAAGCCAATTAAAGCAATTCCCGGCGTGGCGGCTCGATGGCTAAGGCTTTGAACTGCGGAGATCGATTCCAAGGTTCGACTCCCAACTGAACCAACGGTCGGTACTTCACTCGTTGAATAAAGTTCTAAGCACAGACATGAAGGTCCGTGCGAACTGGCGAGTAAATTATTTAAAAAAAAAAATACTAATAAATAACAAAAACTATCTCTAGACGTTTTCTCCTAATTATAAACGTTATCACTAAATAAAACAGTACAATGCTAACGACTCGGTAACGAGGAGCTCAAAGTGTGTTTAATATCGAGTTTAAGGAGCTTCCAGGATTATAAACACATTATCACATCGTTCAGCTAATGGCTGGATGTTATCTGGCAAAATATTTCTCCACTTAATGACTAACACTGCTTCGCTCTTCCTGTCTTTGGATATAAGAGGATTTGGTTTTACTGACGTCATGTTTTGAAAGATTTGTTATTTAATCTCGGAGAAGCATATGATAAGCTTTTGGTTCAACATGTGATTAAAGCTCTTTTGTTTTAGTTAACGGTTAAATTAATAAAACTAAACCGTACTAATTTAGATATCTTGGTCTTTTGAAAATAAACGTATTGTAAAATGGTTAAACTCTTTGATAAATTCTTGGGTAAAACCTTGAATAATTCTTTTAAAAATCATCACTATCAATTCTGGTTTTTTTCAGTAAAATTTTGACAAAATTTAGCGATTACTAGTATATATTACTGAAATAGTTTGTATATTTTATTAGTTCCAACGCATCAGAAATCAAACAAAAAGCGTTTTTATTTTTTTGATATAATTTCACTTGCCAGTTCATATGGGCCTGCTGGCCTGTGCGTTGTGTATTGAACGAAGGAAGTACCAACTATAAGCTCAGTTAGGGATTATTCGTATTATTACTTATCATATTTGAAATTCCGACAACACCTGTGAGTATACTAAAGATACTGTGAATGAATACTTGAGTGTAAGTAGTGAGTATGGACGACTCAATGTAGTTTGTTACTAATTGAGTTTGACAAAGCTCAGAAAGGACAATTTATTAGGCGTAAAATATTCTTTGTTAAATTTATAGCCCAACAGGCAGGGACCCTGACGGCCACCCAACATGGACAACTAGACTTCTCTAGTAATGTCCAAGTAGATCGTAACCACTGAGCAGACGCCATGTCGGTATTAAGAGGACAGAGCATCAACCAAGACTTCAACCTTAGACAACGGACTCCGTAGTCCGAAGTCGTAGCCACTGAACCACTAAGCTAGTTTAAACCGTTTGGGTATTCATTCCAACTAAATAATAAAACCAAAACGTGTTTCCTGCCTCCTCATAAAAAATACTGATACATTTTAGAAGAATTTATTTATAGCTGAGACAACATTGTTGCCTATATTGTTTTATATTGCTTACTATTAATACTATTTGATGCGTTATATATTTTATACCGATGTACAGAGAATAACGCAAACAATAGATAGTGATAAAAGAAACTTGTACAGTTCATCACTGTTATTTTTTTGTTTTAACTAAACACTGTCGTGGAATTTGTACACCGACAGGAGCTTGAAGGCAGGAGTCATGCTCATGATGCTAAGCGGCGCAGTGGTGGAACGATTCCCCTTCACTGCTAAATCCCTATATACGCTTTAAATAATACATAGGACGCAATTTGTCCTGCAAAATTGTAGTTAAAATACAATTTGCCGGCGTGGTGGCTCAGTGGCTAAGGCTTCGGACTGCGGAGGGCAAGGTCCAAGGTTCGAATCCCCACTGAGCCAACGGTCGGTACTTCACTCGTTGAATAAAGTTGACGCACAGGCCTGTAGGCCCATGTCAACTGGTGAGTGAAGTTAAAAAAAAAAAAAAAAAAAAAAAAAAAAAAAAAAAAAAAATTGATGGCGTGGTGGCTAAGTTGCCAAGGTTTTGGACTACGGAGGCTAAGTTTCAAGGTTCGAATCCCCACTGAGCCAACGGTCGGTAGTTCACTCGTTGAATAAAGTTCACGCACAGGCTTGCAGGCCCATGTGAACTGGCGAGTGAAGTAAAAATGTATATATATATATATATATATATATATATATATATATATATATATATATATATATATGTATATATATATGTATATATATATATATGTATATATGTACAGGGTGTTCTGAAAAAAGGTGCCCATAAGGCAGGGCGTGATTCCTCACATCAAAAGAAGAAAAAAAGTTCTAATTAACATAGGTCCGAAAATGCTTCGTTAGCGAGT
Source organism: Stictocephala bisonia (assembly GCA_035578905.1). Lineage (NCBI taxonomy): Eukaryota > Metazoa > Arthropoda > Insecta > Hemiptera > Membracidae > Stictocephala > Stictocephala bisonia. Next base: position 60,379 of record JAQJVL010001114.1, read on the forward strand.
TACGGCTAGCGAAAGATTTCGCCTGAATTTCAGTTCCCCTGCTGAAACGAAGCCCTACGGGTATTTGTTGGCTGTTAATTAAGATGTACAATTAAGCGTTCTTTATGTAAAATGAACTGAAAAATTGAATAAAACCGTTTCCAGACCTGTAGCTACAGTAGTTTTTAAGATATGTGACGAAATACGCGAAACTTGGTCCCGAAAAACAAGTTCCTTTTAGGTTTGAAGCAGATTTACTATGTTAAATGTACAATAAACCCAATTTTTTTTTACAGAACTTTTAGAAAATTTAATTTCGAAGAGAAAGATGTAAAATAAGTCTATAATAGACAAACGCAACCTTTAAAAAATAATCCTTAATTAGCCTACATACAAAACGCATGAAAAATAGACAAAATCTGTTAAGCTCTCTACAAATGTAATATTGAAATTAAAACAGCTGTTGTATTAAAACATATGATTTAAGGAACAAAATAATTTCTATTTAAAACATATGTTTAAACAATGTAACATTGTTTATAATAATTTAAATAAACATGACGAGAAGCTATTTTTCCATTGCTCATTATGTGCGTGTGTTGATCTGTACTTTAATACAAGTTAGTGCGAGTGCCGTTGCAGTTAATTTTTGATAGCTAATAATATCTTATTCATCATGGCAGGTAATATGAATATTATGTACACTAATGGTGAAATGGCAGACATGCATTTAATGTACGGTCTTGCACATTGCAACAGTCGTGAGGCTAGACGACTCTATCAGGAACACTTTCCTCGTAGACAGTTACCGACTCATAAAATGTTTTCTTCCATTCATAGAAGGCTAAGCGAGACGGGAACCTTTAAACCTGGAGAAGTTGGTAGATCAGGACGGCCACGTACAATGTGTACAGCTGAATTGGAGGAGGGCGTGTTGGACGAAATAGAGAATCATCCTGGAAGAAGTACTAGAGAACTTGCCTTGGATTTCGGTGTTAGTAATTCAATTGTCTGGAAGATTTTACATGAGCAGCAGTTGCATTCCTATCACTATCAAAGGGTCCAGGCTCTTTTGCCTCGAGATTACTTTCCTCGTGTTCAGCTATGCCAATGGCTTATCCAAAGGTGCAGAAATCCACATTTTTTAAATAACATTATCTTTACTGATGAAGCAAAATTTTCAAGAATGGCTATTCTTAACACCCACAATACTCACATTAGGGCAATTGAAAATCCACATGCTATTTCAGAGAACCGTCACCAATATCAGTTTTCTATAAACGTATGGGCTGCTATTCTGGGTGATATAATTTTTATTCGTTTTTTACGTGATAGGCTCAATGGTGAAAATTATTTACATTTCTTGACGACTGATCTGAATGAGTTACTCGAAGATGTGCCACTATACACACGCAACAAAATGTGGTTCATGCAGGATGGAGCTCCAGCTCATTACACATTACAAGTAAGAGAATTTTTAAATGAAGCATATCCAAACAGATGGATTGGTCGAGGAGCCCCAGTAGCATGGCCTGCAAGGTCACCTGACCTCAATCCTCTTGACTTTTTCTTATGGGGACATTTAAAGTCGCTTGTCTACGACTCGCCTGTGGATACCATAGAAGAGTTGCGCACAAGGATTATTAATGGGATTCAAAGGATACGTGAGACACCTGGGATCTTCGAAAGAGTTTGGCAGTCTATGAGAAGACGGCTGGATGCTTGTATTTTGAATGAGGGGAAACATTTTGAAAATCTACTGTGACGTGGTTAGTTTTTTAGGACAAGTGTAACTTTTTTGTTGAATGATAATTCAGATAACTTTTTTATGTATGATAATTTATGATTGTTAAAAATGTTTACTTGATAAAAAATATTAGTAACTCATTAATTTGTTTTATTACAACAGCTGTTTTAATTTCAATATTACATTTGTAGAGAGCTTAACAGATTTTGTCTATTTTTCATGCGTTTTGTATGTAGGCTAATTAAGGATTATTTTTTAAAGGTTGCATTTGTCTATTATAGACTTATTTTACATCTTTCTCTTCGAAATTAAATTTTCTAAAAGTTCTGTAAAAAAAAATTGGGTTTATTGTACATTTAACATAGTAAATCTGCTTCAAACCTAAAAGGAACTTGTTTTTCGGGACCAAGTTTCGCGTATTTCGTCACATATCTTAAAAACTACTGTAGCTACAGGTCTGGAAACGGTTTTATTCAATTTTTCAGTTCATTTTACATAAGAACGCTAAATTGTACATCTTAATTAACAGCCAACAAATACCCGTAGGGCTTCATTTCAGCAGGGAAACTGAAATTCAGGCGAATCTTTCGCTAGCCGTAACTCTCTAACGAAACATTTTCGGACCTATGTTAATTAGAACTTTTTTTCTTCTTTTGATGTGAGGAATCACGCCCTGCCTTATGGGCACCTTTTTTCAGAACACCCTGTATATAGCAGTTAAAAATACATTTACATAATCTTAGTATATCAATTAAATTTGGAACGTGTTGATTATAAGTAGGAAATTGATTTAAGGACATTTATAATCACTTGCAAATATAATTACTTTAAATTTATTGATTTTAGTAAAACGTTAAAATTTTACAATCAACACAAAATATTCTTTTGTCGCAATAATTTTCAGTAATAATGATAATTAGAGATTATAAATCTTTACAGATTTGTCATTTCAGCCTCGTGGGATCATCGTCGGTTGAATTTTATTTTGATTAACTTAAAAAGAAGTTTTAATAAATAAAAATTTTTATTTAAAAATCTGAATAAAGGCTAAATTATATTTTAACTCTTGTTTGTATGAATTTAAAAAACTGTTTAAGAGGAAGTCTTAATCTTTTTAAATTTTAAAACTTTTTTCCTGATTTTGTGTTAATTTATAGCCTACACAAGAGAAATTTACGTTTAAATGGGAGAAAACGAAATAATTAATGCCGCCCAGCTGTTCAATCTGGAAGCCTACTTAAAGAAAAACAACATGACTTTCCACTAAACTTATAAAAGACGGATACATATAAGGAAGGGACATAAATAACTCAAGAATGGCAGAAATGTCGAGCAGAAACAAACGGAAGGACAGTAATTAATTGAGAGAGAATCCACGCGAGTGATTCTTCCCCTACAAACTCCGTACATTATTAATCCACACAACAGCCACCCTAAATTACTCAAGGGAGTGAGTTTCTAATCTTGATTTATGTTGCTTCCCAACTTAATCCTCAGCCAGGTTGAATATTTATCACAACTTAATGAGCTCTGAACCTTAGCAATGCCTGTCTCACCTCAAGTACATGTCAATGTTAATCCTTGTTATTTTTTATTGTTGAAGATAACTGAATGGTGACTCGAAATTGCTAAATTAGATTATAATTAGAGCTACTATATGGAGCATTTACCATCCCTAATTTAACTTTATGTAAGCATAATTCATAAATCCATTCTCAGGATAAAAGTTGGACGTTTCTAACAAAAAACATTATAGATCATATACTAAAACAAATTATTGAAACGTGAAGCTGGCTTGGCTTAACATATGTTAAGTTATAACTATAATAGCATACAAAAAAAATAACTAAATCCATGCAAAATCAAAAATATATTGTCTTACAAGTTATTATTTATTAAAATAAAAATGTTCGACTGGGTCAACCTAAATTGTTATATAGCAAATCACATTTAGGCAAATGTTTTTTGTTCATTAAACAAATATTATTTTACTTGTTAATTCAACAAAATACTCATGAAATTGCATAAATTAAAGTGATAGTTAACTATTACCTATAAATGTGTTATATTTGAGTCAACTTTTATTTGTTTATTAATAAAATATACCACACAAACTTATTAAAAACATCTTCTAATAAAGTATTTTGTGAAAATAAATTACCAAGACAGTACAAGCAAGGTCTAATATATTTTTAGAAAATCATAAAATAATACAATTCTCATTATTGTTAACAATCAATTATGAGATTTCTCAGTGAATCATGTGAACAAATTCAAGGCTATTGGAATCATAATTAATTAGGTCACAATCAAACAGAAAAAATACAAAAAAATAAAATCTCTCCATGGCTAAACAACAAAATTAGCCAAATTATTATGAATTAGAAAACAGTTCAAATGTTAAATAGTATAGATTGTTTATTTTCTATGTATTTCATAACTTGTGAGCAGGTGTTGTTCAGTTGTAGAGATATCGAGGCAAACTTCAGTAATATTTTGACATACAATCAGCTCAAAATGATTAAGTGTTTGTCATAGTTCTAGTACTAGTTTATCAATAGCCATTAAATAGTTTCTCTATTTACTAAATATGTAAAAATTAATTTGATAATAATATTTTATAAGCTAATCAATTAGTAGCTAAAGTTATTTGAGAACTGTGTTTGATTTTAACTATTGCCGAGAAATTTATAGGTAAACAAACAGCCATGAATGCTTTCCTGATCAGAACAAACGTTATAGGGAATAATTTATATCCCGTATTCCATATTGATTATATATCATAATAAAAGTTTGCCTGCTTAGCTGCCGCTTTTATATTTGCTAACTTGGATAATCAAGTTTCATAATAAGAGGGGCATTCTGGTAATAAGGATTCTTCACAGGATTCTCATTTAAAAATAATTTACTGGTATACATTTTAAAGTGGTCTCTTGTGTATTTTAACGAGTAGGGCAGTTAGTACAATATTTTAGGGCTTGTGTAACGTCTGGATAATACACAGTTAGCGCGATCAAAGATTACAGACTTTTGCACGCCGTTGAACGCGAAGCTGATCTATAATGACAGTCTGAATATAATCAGCTCGTTTCAATGCTCGATAAGAGGTTACATAAGACGTCTTCAAGAGCAGGTAACACAAAATACATATTTATAAGAGGAAGTAGCACAAAATACTTTGTGTGTACTCGTATGATTTTCAGTACAGTTATACCGTTCTGATGACATATACATTTAGGTCGATGTTGATCTCCGTAAATCTGCTGGTTTCACAGGATAGAAATGTGGAATTAGTTAAATGGGACGAATTAATAGTGTACGAATTTCGGTAAGGAGAGCAATTTTACACGATAAGGTAATTTGTTTTGTATGTGTAAGATTATGTAACGTTTGAATGAGTTCATGATTTTAAACACGGCGTTGATCTATAATGACAGTCTATAAACCAGCTGATTTCATTCGATGTTTGATTGCAACTTTATTAAGACGATTTCAACATAAAATGGTCTCATATCATTTTGTTTATATGATCAATTAATTAATACTAAATATTAATTTGTATGTATTTTGTTCTGTAAGATATTCGAAGTTAATCGAAGTGAGAGTCTATAAATCAGCTGATTCAAGTCTTAATTAAAACTTCCCATGATCATTTTGATTTTGTTCGGTAAGATTATGTAACGTCCACATGATAAAAATAAATTGATATACAATTATATTTTGTAAATCAGCTGTTCATTGGAGAGTCATTTTGAGACGACATAAAAACAATTGTTTGTACTTTTTTTAAAGCAAGACCAATTAGAAGACATTGTTTTATACGTATAATGATCAACAATTCTATATAACGTTCGGATAGTATATAGTTAGCAATGTATTAACATTGAGTTGATATATAACGACCATCTGTATATCAGCCGGTTTTCATTGGAAAGTCATCCTAAACTCCTTTAGATAGACGATTTCAAAGATAGTCCCGACAATATTTTAAGAAGTAGGTCACACATAGAGATGGCAACGATATATCGATAAATATGTTTCAATAAATAGATATATTAGTTTCGATATTGTCCTTTGATAATTTCGGTCATATCGAGAGTTTGGTCCGACATATCATATAACTAAATATTGACGTTGTTCTCTCTCCTCAAAATCATCACGAATCGAAAAAAAATACATTTCAATTGCCTTTTATGTCTACAAAACATGTATTGAAATAATAAAGTAACTTTATAGATTATTTACGTAAGAGACTGTTTTCTAAAGCTGAAAACACTGTAACGGAAAAATTAAATAGAATAAGTGGAAAATAAATTTCTTAACATTTTTAAGTAGATTATCTAATAAATATTGGAAGGATGTTTAGTAAATAATTTTATTTAATTTGTAGTGTTTATGAGAGTCCTAATGGTATTATTAATGTTAAAAACAAATGTTGTAACATTATTCTTTTATAATTAACATAGTAACTAAAGGAATAATTATTCTTATTTTGAATTTGTTTCATTCAACCCCACAGACAACAACCAGTTGTGTGTAGATTAGTGCATAGTTTTAAACAGGTAAATCATTTACAATCCGAAAGATTGGTTACCTGATATATCGATATTTTTTCCGATATTATCGTTAGATCGACAAATCTATAATTCGATACATCGATCTGTTGAAAATATTTGCCACCCTATTCACATATAATATTTTGTATGTAAACTTTTTAGAAAGGTTACGTAACGTTTGGATATGTACAGTTATCACGATGTCGAACACGTGTTCCGAAGGACGGTAACTGTGTTTTCCTGATGAGCGATGTGCTTGGATGGCGTGGGTAGAACCAGTCGGTAATAAGCCAAGGACCTACCAAGGTAGAAGGTCGCCTGGACCCCTCCCATCCTGGAGAAGGCTGGAGTCCCGTGCTACACGGCTAAACAGGTTCACGATTTTGTATTGGACATGAATTGTGTAATACTACTCCGGCAAAATGCAAGTGAAATGTGTTTTACTTTGTCTCCTGCTTGGACATTTGAGTCGCAAATATACATTTAAAACTTCGCGGTAATTTAATAGTCGTAATTTAATCTTGTCTCAAAATGACGAAAGCTTCCAACTAACTTAATATTTAGTTTATTTTGAAACGCCTTCTCCGATTGAGTTATTGAAATGTTATATAACTACGCATGATGTTTTGAGCTCAGGAATTTACATTTTATCTACTCATGGACGTCGCTTCAATAAAACATTTATCGGGAGCAAAACCGGAAAAATTATAAAATTTGTCCTGATCCGTAGTAAAGATCACACTTTAACGGTCCAATTAGCTAACTGCCAACCAAAATGATTTGTGAGTGACGGTTTGGTAAAAAAACTGCTGTTAAGATATCTGGTCAATAAACTCAATTACCATATGCTACAGTTTAATCAAAATTTCGTAACACAACCAGACTACCGACAACAATGTGATATAACGAAGACGTGAACAGTAATACAGTATAAAGAGGACGTATTTGCGAGAAATCGTAACACTAATTCTTGAAAAAATTTAATTGAACAAAAATAAATACAATAAAAAACTAGCCTTTAATTTTTTTCTATGGATTATTTACTTTTATAACAATACACAGAAAATATTAATTTAATCAAATCCCTATTCTCCTTATATTACCATTTACAATTATATTAGCACTAATTACTACTTAAAAACTTTTAGACATTACGTAATATCCATTAATGAAGTATAACAATCCTGTAATTTAACACTAAATGGTACGAATGTTTCAATTAAAAAGTATTTTGTGCAAACACTAGGCATGAAATATTAAAGTAACGTAAACACACAACAATTGTGAGGTACTAAATGTTATTCTATAAGATTTCCTGATAAGAACGTTTCAATATTTTAAAATGAATCCTTTCAAAACAATTCGATATTCATAATGTACCTAACAAAATAATAAATTTTTATGTATAAATATAACAATTGACAGATTCGGATTGACTGAAAAACTCGATATAAAACTACAACATGAAAATGGCTCTAAACCAGGTGGTTACGGTCCATAGACTGCCGAGTCACGATGTACGTGAAGCATGCGATGCCCACAGCTAGATTGCTCTGTTAACCTGTTCCTGTTTCCGTGAAACAGTGAGTGAGCACTAACAGTTTTGCAATGCCCAGCGACACGCTAGGCACCGCACGTTACAGCAAATGGTTCCCCTGTTTCCTCCCAGTAAATAACACAATTCTGAACCATTTAATGCATCGGGCATTGGACGGTTATGAAGATAAACAATTTAAATGGTAATTCTATTAATCATAACGCCCTCAGTTACAGTATGATTAATAGTATTATAAATAGTCTACATTTTTGGAGCCAGAAGGCCTAGTTCGAAACATACTGAGTTCGATTTCTGGCAAGGAAAAATGTAAAAAATCCTCAAGGCCCCCGGTGTTGAAAACGAGTAATACGGTGTTGGAGAACCCTCAGCTTAAGTAGCACATTCTGGTAACGAACTCTGGAACTAACTAAATCCAAACAAAAACTACCAGTTGTGGGAGGCGGGTCTTCCAGTCGGCACTAATGGCACAGACAGCTCCTTGGGGACAAAGTGTTGTGGAAAGTAGGCGATAGGTTCTGTGCTTAGACCCATAAATACTTACGTAATATCCGTTCAATGGTTGGTAGCCTATGTTACGGAATTGACAGTTCTAAAGAAGCCTGGAATGTCTATGTTGGGTGGTAATGATTGTCAAGATGTTGTGTAGGGGAGAAAACTGGTTATAAGGCTTATTAATTAGCTGAATAGCAGACCAAAACTAAGTGATTCGGATTCCACATTAATCTTTAGGTCCCTTAGTTGTCATAGATATTGGCCTAATAATAAATGGACATTTTTTAGAAACAATCGAACTATTTTCGTAATCAGCCTACACAGGTCATCCACACTCATCCTAAACTCAAGTTATCGTTCATATTCGCTTAAAAAACACAACAAAGATTTTAATGCGTCTCATATCTAAGAATATAAGAAATATAAGAATCTGTGGGCTCATTCCTTAATCATTATTACTATACATGTTTTAAAAATATTACCTGACATATTAAAAATGTTACAATGAGATTTAATTTACATCCATGTTTTATTCACGGATAAACAACTATAAAGTAGGCCTAATAATTATTAGGAAGAAAGAAAAGTAATAATTTATAAGCGTTTGTAAATCAGTATAAATGGGGAGAGTGGCTGATTTATGTTGTAATTTTATCAAATAATATTTGATTTTACTGAAATTTGAGCATTTTATTCACATACCAGACTACAGAAACGTAGTAATAAATACAGCAGAGCCCTTACCACGATTTTCAAATACAATTGTTAATGTTATAAACAAAATAATAAATATCCCAAGTTAAACAATATTGTGTTACTCTAGCAACTGAAGTTATTGCGGGAATACAAACAGACTCACCGCAGCCACAGCCGCGCGGGGACTCGTCCCTTGTATATTACGTTTGTATGCAAATTGGGTTCGTTGGCTGTGAAGCGCCCCGCCTCTTAACACGCTTGTACATGGCACAGCTAGTGACTTTTAATCACGTTTTGGACGCATTTTGGACAGCTCTGAATTATATATCGGTTTGCAAGCCAATATGTATCAATCAGAGGTGTCATATCTATAACTTTAGATGTTACTGTAGGTGTTCCGCAGGGTTCGGTTTTGGGACCTTTTTTATTTATTGTTGTAGTTAATGATTTGCCTAAAATATTAGCCCCAAGTTAGTTATGTATGCTGATGATACCACACAGTTTTCCTAATTTGAGCACATTATTATACAGTACAGATGATTTAAAACAACTTTATTTCAAAGAGTTAAAATTAAAGTTTTCAAAGAGATAATTAAAGTTTTCAAAGAGTTAAAGAGTTAAAAACGATAATGCTGCTGCAGCACAGCCATCTATATTCATAAGGTATGATGAACAACTTCAGACGACTCATCTAATCACTATAGTAAACATTACAAACTTAACTTACACAGGCTTATCAGTGACAAACAAGGGCGTGTGTGACCTCGATGATAAGACCCAGACTTGCGGTGACCTCTGAACATCGTTTATTGAAGCTGTTAGTCAACTAGAACTCCAAACAGAATGTCTCATTTTGCAGTCAAAATAACATTTATGTAGGAATTAAATAATACAAGCATTGCTTAGGTTCTGTAATGTTTGCGTACATAATTCTTATCCTACTTATTCAAAAAGCTACTTATATAAAAAAAAATAAAGTTTGAAAAATGTCATAAACGTAGGATAATAGTGAAAATCAACACCACTGGGAAACCACACTGCAATAAAGAACCATTGTGACTGACACTAACATATTCCAAGTTTGTATACATCCCTGATTGCCTGGAGGGGAGGTAGGCTTCTGTTAGGGGAGCTAGATTCCAACAAGACACCCTGACCACATCCCCTAACAACCACATACTGCACCACTTGTCAGTATTGCATTGGTATTCCATACGGCTGGAGCTCTGTGAGACGATAGGGGGAGACAGCTGATACCCCACACTCCTTCCACCAACTGTTAGGTCTCTGAGACAACTAACTGTGACCATCATTACTCATCTTGTTCTTTTTGGCTGTACATCATTGGTATTCCTTACAGCTAGCTGTTTATGAGTGGAAGGGGGCGAAGAGACTACTGACACACCACACTCTTTTCACCAACTGTTGGTTTCTGAGATAACTGTGATCATCATTACTCAATAACAAGGATCATCTTGTTCTTTTAGGCCTTACAGTAATGGTATTCCATACATCTACCTGTATGAGTCTATGAGTTGGTGGGGGCTGAAAATATGACTGACATACCACACTCCTTCCACCAACTGTTAGTTTTCTGAGATAACTGTGATCATCTTTACTCAATAACCAGGCTCGAGTTATTCTTCTAGACTGTACAGCATTGATATTTCGTACAGCTGGCTCCCTGTGGGTGAGAGAGGGAGCACGTTGGCACCCCACATTCCTTCCATCAACTGTTAGGCCTCTGTGAAAAGAGCGAATGCCATTATTACACAAACAGCCTAATCTCGTTCTTCTTGACTGTACAGCATTGGTATTCCGTACAGCTGGCTCTCTGTGAGTGGTAAGGGGGGAGACAGTAGACACCCCACACTCCTTCCATCAACTGTTAGGCTTCTGTGATAAGAGCGAATGCCATTTACTCCACAGTTAGGTTAATCTCGTTCTTCTTGACTGTACAGCATTGGTATTCCGTACAGCTGGCTCTCTGTGAGTGGTAAGGGGGCAGACAGTAGACACACCACACTCCTTCCACCAACTGTTAGGCTTCTGTGATAAGAGCGAATTCCATTTACTCCACAGTTAGGCTAATCTCGTTCTTCTTGACTGTACAGCATTGGTATTCCGTACAGCTGGCTCTCTGTGAGTGGTAAGGGGGGAGACAGTAGACACACCACACTCCTTCCACCAACTGTTACGTCTCTCGGATAACTTGATCACCGTTACTCAACGAGGAAGCTCATCTCATCATCCTTGACTTTACAGTATTAGTATTCTGTACAGCTGGCTGTCTCTGAGTATGGGAGGAGGGGGGGGGACAATTGATGCAACACATTTCTTCCATCAACTGAGGCCGATGTTATGAAAGTGAACGGTGTTACTCAAATTCTATGATCATCTCATCTTCTTTCCACAAACCCAGTTTATTTAGAATCTGTTTACAATTGTTTGATACACAACCATATTTACTCTACTTCTAGACGTTTAGCATACTGTATTTAACTCGAGAAGATAAATCTATATACAAATTTTAAAATTTAACTAACTCCAAGGAATACTACGCTAGGCCATCACTAGTGTTCGGAAACGATTTTAAAGCACATAATTGAGTCGCATCATTAACAGGGGTCTCAGGAGTGTGGAAATACATCTTAAGAGCAGGTTCTACTAGATTCGTTTGATTAAAAGCGGTGAGTAATTTCGTTCTGGTCGAAGAACTGTGTAGGTATGCTACTCCAATCGGAAGCAACATGTCACTGTCTCAGTTTCCTGTCGAATTAACAAACAAACACAAATCTTCAACTATAATAGGGGTTTTCGAATAATAAACACTCTTCTGAGGCCCAATCTAATAATGAATGACATTTTAAAATGTTTCAAATCTTTAAGTTAAACTATTATTATATTTTGGTATAAGTCTTTTCAGTGTTATCTTATTTTACTATATTTAAAATAGTCAATATAAAGTAGATAATTCGTACCGTTGAAGCAACAAAAAATTCTTAGTATGCCTATATTGATGAAGTCCTTACTCTCGTATAAATTTGAAGATCATTCAACGCTTCCCCCAGCGAACCGTTTACATCCTTTATCCACTACCTTCATCCACCATTCATGAACAACGTTACCTTCAGTACATGAAAAGCCTTTAAAGTATGTTTCATCTAAAAATATAGCAATAAATGTCAAAATAAATAAAATCTGGTTCAGGACAATGGCTTATCTGAGTGTGAAGGTAATTCTGTTGAAACCGAAAACTATCGCCACATAAGTTTGCACCTCGACTTTTAAAATTATTCAAAAGTGTGATGTTCAAGGTGCCAGTATAAATTTAAGTTATTAATCTTTGCAAATAATTTTAAGCATAGTTGAAAATAGCATAGTTGAACATTACGTTTATACTTTATTTTGGTTCTTTATGTAAAAATTATACTCGTACATGTGTTTCATAACATAAGTTTTTATTGTATAAGTAGGCCTACTGAAGAAACACAGGCAAGAAACCTTAAAACCAAATTAATTATTTAAAAGTGAGGTTTAATTGGTTTTAACTAATTAGATTGCCCGTTTTTGATACTGTTCCAATAAACCTCACTAATTAAACCGCTCAGTACTAAACGATCAGTAGTTTAATGACGGTTCAGTAAGTTGGCCTTTCCTCATTAAAATGTTTATTTCAGCGAGTGCTTTCAAAAGTAACCACGTGAACTTGACCCTAATTGGCAGAAGCTGAGTAAAAGCTTGCTCCAGTAAATAAAGTTTAAGTTTCCTACGAATTATTGACACTGACTATTCTGCGTAAAAGTTTTGCTTCGTCTTAAAGTTAACCAGTTTGTGTGCCCTTCGGTGAAATTCTAATCAAATATTGCAGGATAAGGAAACATTATTTTTATGTGAATCTACTCAAGATTTGTAATTACAGAATGTTATGCGATTTCATATTTTAACCTTAACAGAAGAGTATAGGGATATTTAAATTACATTAAATTTATTTTCATTGATATCTATGAATATGAATAGGGATGGGTAATATTTTTAACATATCGATATATCGAATTATCAATATATCGCAAAACCAATTATCGACCTAACGATAATATCGTAATAAACAAATTATTATTTTGGGTAACCGATTTATCAAATTTAAAATATATATCTATTTATTTATTCTTCAATAGCAATGCCAATATAACATAACAAAAACACTTTGTGGAATACATACAAGAAACTTAAGTGCTAGAACAGGACAAGATATTAGCAATTAGAATTTCTTTGAATGACAACTAGTAATTAATAACTTAGAAAGAAAGGTTTAACATAATTAGAATTTGTACTGGTTATCACATTAGCAAAAATTACAAGACAAGAGAATGGGAAATCATAATAATAATAAATCTCAAAATAAATGGTAACATTACAGCATAAAAGTAACACATAAATGATTTGATAGTAAAATGAGATCAACAGGAATGACGAGCTGCAATACAATTCAGGATGTTCCTCCTGAAGCACAACAGGCCACCGCAGAAGAAGTCAACTTCAGCCAGAATTGAATTACCATGTTGATGGAGTCTAGCAATGGTTTCGGACCTCAAGTAGTTGGTTCTGTAGAAGTTGTGAACAAAGAGATCAGTTAATCTAGTTGTACTAGGAGTCCGAGAGCCAATCTTGCCCAGAAGTTCGGGGCAGTTAATGATCCCTTTTATAATCTTGAAAAGAAACATGATGTCATGTAACTCAAAGCGTGCCTGAAGTAAAAAGATTTTAAACTGGCTCATCAAGTTCTCAATTGGAACATCAGGGAAGTTTAATCCCAATCTGGTACCAACCAGTCTCAAAAATCTTCGCTGAACCTGATCCAGTCTTACTATATGATAAATATGTACACAATTAGGCCTATGCACTAACTCTTATATGATAACCAAAAATACACTCGTGTTTTGCTGCCACTATTTAGAATAGCCTATTGAATATAAAAATTAAATAGTCTATATTTATCAAATCAAAACAAATTGTGATCTGTGGGATTGAATTAAAAAAAAAATAATAATTACATATTTAATTATTACGTTACTTATCACAGAATAATTTAATAACAATGGAATAGGATCACACACGTTCCACCCAGTAGTCTATAATATACTACATTTTAATGCGTTAACATCACTTAAAAAAACTAAATAAAGTTACTTTTTTATTTCAATGCATATTTTGTACGCATAAGAGGTAATCTAAGAAAGTGTGTTGTTTTCGAATCGTGGTCATTTTGAAGAGAGATAATAACGACAATATTAAGTGATGTGACATATCGGGCCAAAATATCGATATGCCCGATATTATCGAAAGAAAATATCAATACTAATATATCGATATATCAAATCGTATTTATCAAAATTTCCGATGTATCGTTGACATCCCTAGAATGATAAAATGAAGGTGAAGGTGAAGAATGAATAAATACTCTATTGTATATATTTCTGTAGCTATTCAGTAATCATAAAAATATAATGAGTCCAATGATTTTTCCTTGAGAACCATTCTGGACATTCTAAGGTCACTTAAACAACATCTCAATCATATAGTGTTACTAAATTGTTATTATTAAGATAAGAAAAAGTACAATTAAATTAAAACGTAATAAAACAATAATACAAATCCAGTTCATATTTTAAACACACATACCTGAGTTAATATAAACTCAGGATTCAAACCGTAAACTAATTTTTCATGTCGTATGTCACTTAATAAGCTCAGGGAGAAATGCAAACTGCGTGAGGAACAGAACTGAGCATCAGGCTCATCAATTAGCTGAATGTCAGACCAGTGGTTCGGATTCCACGTAAAGCTGTAGGTACCTTAATTGCCCTGGTTATTGGGCCATTAATAAATGGCTCCTTCTTAGCAAAATATTAACGCACTTATCAACCAGATTACATAAGTCATCTACACACAACCTACATTCATAAAATAGTGCATATTTGCACTAAAATATACACAATAATCTAACAGCGTCCCATATTTGAGAATAATCTGGGATTACATATGATGGAAGTAAGATGTTCTTATATAACTATGTAATAATATAATTATTGTAATATTACAATAATTAAATTAGTCCATAGATGAGAAAATTACGCACCAAATAGTAAACTTAATTTAGTAAATATAAAAAAACATATAGCATTTAGATTTTTTGATGAATTAAATATAGCCACGCAAAATATCTATGAAATTTATATACGTTAAAAAAATTAAAGAAACTGTAAAGAACGTAGCTAACAGCTCATATTTTAACAGCAACATATAATTTACGATTGATACTTAAATTAGATTAAGAAGGCAAAACTGTGAGTGAGTACAAATTATTGTGACAGTCAAGGATTTGTTACCAACTAAATCCACTTTTTACTTTCTACTATATACGTCAGAATAGATGAAGTATTGTGATCGTAAATAATTTTTTTTTAAATTTGGTCTAAAAATTCATTTTAGGGTCCTCTGAACCCAAAAAAGTGTTATTTTTCTTATTAATTTTGTCTCTGTCCGTATGTGTGTCTCACTGTATGTGTACAGTTCGCTGGAGACCAAACAGATAGATACATTTTTATGAATTTAGCCAATATCTCCAGACCATTTTTTCACATTTTTGAAATTTTTGTTTTTTATGGAAAAAACATACAACAATGGTTTTACAACGTAAAAGCATACAAACGATTTTAATTAAATTTTCAGGGAAAATGTTAATTACAATTTAAAATAGTTTTGTAAAAACCGTATGTCTCTAACTAGAATAGTTTTTTAGTTATAGAAAAAAAAAAAAAAAAAAAAAAAAAAAAAAAAACAACATATTTGGGATTCAAAATGGGAATTTTCACATTTTTTATTTTAATTTGTAGTGTTAAGTACGTGGAGGAGTTAGTGCCAATTCTTTGGAACCATTTATATTGTATTTTAGTCAGTAATAAATACTTAAATAGTTGAAAAACGAACTAAATAAATTACTTTTCAATTTATGTGTCTTAAGGCGTAAAGCAACAGCCAATGCCTCTACAATAATTACCTAGTATAGTTAGTTATAGGCGTTTCGTAAAAACCTTTCAATGATCTGGGAATCAGGAACTTGGGAACTTCAATGATCTGGGAAACATATAAAATGCTGAATAACCGCAAACTCGGGTCGGATTGAAACTGGGTTTGTCCCAGTTTGTTCCGCAAACTTGAAATATAAATTATTAATCCACATTTCCTGGAGCATACTGCTGGAGGGGTAGTTTCTAATCTTGATTTATGTTACCTTCCCAGACCTTCGCCTCATTGTTCCATTAAAGAGAAAACTAAACATTTAATAACCATCTCATAAATTACGTAAGCATTGTTTTATCTATGATGTGAAGTTTTTTAGTAAAACATCTATTTGATACTTATTGAAAACAACTTGCAAAGTGTATATTCACTATTCATTTCTAAGACGCCGATAGTTGAGATATGGGCGAATATGAGGAGTGAATGAGTGTGATGAGTATAGATGAACGAGTGTAGTCATTGTTACTATTTGAGTTCGGCTTATCTCAGAAAGGACTATTTATTAATAGCCCAATAGCCAGGGCAACTATGGGACCTACAGTTTTACGTGGGATCCGAACCACGTAGTGTTGGTATGATTTTCATCTAACTGACAAGTCTGACACTCAGTTCTCTCCCCTACACAACATCCGAACCCTGACTATCATTCAACACTGACACTCCAGACTTCTCTAGTAGTGCCTACGTTGATGACAACCATTGAGCGGACACCGTGTCGGTATTAAGAGAACCGAGCATGAACCTATCGCCTACAATCTCCCAAACACTTTGTCCCCAAGTAGCTGAGTTACTGCGCCACCAGTGCCGACATTTCTCTCCACTAAATGTTTTACAGCATTTGCATTAACTTTTAATGAATATTTTATTTAATAAATGTCCCAATGTCACAAGAATGCGTTTAGTAACATTTGAGTGTAGCTCTGATGCGAGATGTTGCCAAGAATACTGCGTTTGACAAACGACAGACAATGATACACTTGTGGAAGTACAATTCCACTTAAAGAGGCAATTTTAATTTGTCGAAACAATAATTCAATGTAACAATAAACAAATAATGCGATAAAAACAATCTACAAACAGTGTAAAAAAATTAAAAAAAATATTAACAATAAAAACGTCCATGATTTTAGTATGTTAACTAACATTCAAATTTACAGCATCTTATAGGTAGAGTATAAAAAAAGTGAATTTATAAAACTGAAACCTGGCACCAACGCAAAACTTAAAGACATTACTATGGTTGCGGCTGGCTTATATCGTCACGCCATTGGTTGTACGTTCCCAAACACCTCCTACAAGTTAGGTTAATATTAATTGTATTTGGTCCAAAGTTTCGTTTGTATTAAATTAACATTTATTGACATATGCACATATACTAAGTTGATCTTGTTTTAAGTTCATCTGTACAATTGTAGTGACACTATTATGCAGACCTGAGCAGTTAAAATAAAGAATATTTTTGTCTTGAATATATTCCTTACACACCGTACGTACAACGCTACGTGAACAGCCAGGTATTATGACTTGATTCATTTAAAATGTTTTGGCTCTGCTTTGTGTTTGAAATGAGAAACTTTTGCTTATGACACTGAGCTGCAACCACAGAGAAAAAATAAACAGATGTAGCTTTATTGTGGCCGAAGCGAACACCTTAGTGGCGTTATATATAGATTACAAATAATGTAAATCCTTAGTAATAATTACTACGTTTATCCTTGAGGATTTGGGGATCTAAAGGAATGGAGTGACAAGTTGATGGTCCTGCCTTTACATGGAAAACTGGAGAAATAACTACTTGACTCATTGAATGCAACCTATACTTCTTTCCTCTCTGTGACTAACTACCATACCGACCAGTTCTACGATTAATTTAAATAATCAACTATTTTAATTACAGCTTATGTTTTCTAACTCCTGACTATTCTTGCAGGAGAACTTAATTCAAACCAAAGAAAAGAACGTTCAACATACTTAAAATGGGAGTCATTATGAGGAAACGCCATATGCGCTTTCCCACAAAAGAACAACAGGTAGTTAGTTTTAATTACCTGGCCATTATCCTTAGCAACGCCACTGAAACACACGTACTTGATATCCTTGACCTTGGAAAGGATGATATGGCCAACAATGGCAGGATTCCAAGGCGACTCGACTTGAAACGGTAATGCGACGCTTCCTCGTGAGTCGGCCTGCAATTGCCTGCATTCCAACGAGCGGTGCTTCATTGCAGTTTGGTGCAATATTGCAGCAATACTTACAATAGTCTATGTGCTTTAATACTTTAAAATCGTATGGTATAGTGCCCCCAGCTAGCAAAGGGGCACTCTTTAACTATGTGATAAATTGTTTTGATAGACAATCCACAATCACAAGAATGATCTACTTTCAATCCCAATTTGAATTTCCAGTAGGTACACACATCTACCCACTCCAGTTCATAACCGATTCAATAATGTCCACTCCCTACGAGGGAGGTTCATCCCACCTACATGTATTGACGGATCGTTAATAATAAACTTATTACGTCCATCAAAACTGTTCCACGCTACTGACCATCTAGTATTGGGTGAGAAATTTGATCTGCACAAGTGGAAAGCAGTATGTAGAGGTGGGTTTCAACCTAAGTTTTCCACCTAAGTTTTCTATATATGGTTAAAAAACCTTTCATATATCTAAAAACCTTTCATAGTTAAAATATAATATATGTTGTACTAGACATTTGGTTACAGTAATAACGATCATTGCTTTCCTAAAAAATTTAAGTTTTCAATAAAAAATTTTGTAAATACTAGGAATCTTAAAACTCTCTATCAATTGTAGTTCAAATGCATTCCAATATTCAAAGCAAATATGTAAACAAACTTTAAAAATAGTTAATTAACGTTTTATTTTTACCAAGTGAAGTTAGAGTTAAGAAGCACTCTCTAATACTTAACCTGGGGACCTCCAGTTTAACGTGACTTCCGAACCACGAGAGTGGCAGGGCATTTACTGATATCGTCACATCGGAAATCAAATCGTGTCAGTCTGCGTGGCAAACCGACACCTTTATTACCAAAAATATTTTTAGTTTTTAACTAAAAATGTCCACCTATGTAATGTCCACCTACATAATATAATCTACGGAACAAAGGGACCATCTTTTATATGGTTAGAGTTTCTAATTTTAGCCAAAAGGCAACCCGATGGTATTGTTCGGACTTCATCTTAAGTTGTAAGTCCCTTACCTACTCTTATTTATTTATTTTTTATATTGATGAATAGTCCATACTAGGAATAACTTAACCATAGTTAGTAACAAGACTAAACTTTGTGATCTACAACATGATTTGTAACCTTTAATCACCTAAATAAATCGATAGCATCTTACACACGTACAGGAATTATTTTGAATACATATTTTAAATGTTTTCATAAAAGTGTTTAGCTTCGCTCTCCTTATTGTACTTTATTTATTTTTTTTAGTCTGATTAAGTAAATTAAAATAAGTTAGTTATTTTAACACGGACAAGTATCGACGGATCACTAAATTCCTTGTGAAAGTTTATACTATTTACCACAATTAGAATAAGTGAAAATAACAGTAAAAAATTCAAAAAATGTTAAGTATGACTGGTTACTTTACAGTTGGTGGTTATACTAGTTCACAATTTATCAATAAAAATCAAATTAGTAATCAATCTGTTACATCTCAAAATGAATAAAAATTAATAGTTTTCAGACAACTAATAATTAAATAGTATTTGTATTTAATTACTTTTTTTCTTATTCAAGTTGATTTAAAATATCAGATTTCACTAACTGATAAATTATCCCTAGCCAAAGTAATTTTCCAGTTTATCAAACCACAAACTATTGTTCAACATTATCCTAATTGCCAGCATTAATCAACGGAGCCACAAATGACTTTATCTCGTTTTACTGGCGCTTTCATTAAACTTCGTCCATTAACTTCCCATTGGTCAGATTTGCATCTGTTGGGATCAGACCTGTCACAGGGCTATTGCGTTGACATAATGAGCCTTCATTGCAATCACTCAAACGTCACTTAACAACATAAATAAAGACTAAATACTTTTCTGGGAGGTAGAGTTAAAACATTTTAAGAACCGATAATTTACAGTCATTGTTATGTTAGTTCAGGCTAAGAAACAGTAAAAGCGCTTACATTTATATTTTTTATTTCTTTTATTTCGAAAAAGAAGTTACGGAATGTCTTGTTTTATCAAGCGAAGTTTGGGCTAAGAAGCCCTCTCTAATACTTAACCTGGGGTCAGCCGGCTTTACGTGACTTCCGAACTACGGGAATGGTAGGACAAAAACAGTTATCGTCACATCGGGAACCGAACCCACACCAGCAGCCTGGCAAACACCTTAGCACTTTAACAATGGCTGCTGCAAGTTAGTTATTTAAATTTTTTTTACCCGTCACACCTTTTTTCAAATTTTAAGAATAAGTAAATTGGTGAAGGGTGAATAAGCATGACCCGTGCAATCTGGTTACTAACTAAGTTTGACTTATAAAAGGCCACTTATTAATTCCCTGTCAGGGCGAAAAAGGAGCCAACAGCATAATGTGACATCTGAATAACGTAGTAAATGTCTGATTTCCAGCTTACTAAGAAGCGTGATTCTCGGTTGTCCTCATTAGATAATGTCAGAACCCTGGCATATTACCTATCATTGTTCAAACCAATACTAACAAAATAAATTAAGAGCTATTTAAGACTATGATCAGATATAATTTGATGGTCTATGATTGAAAGAGTATTTATATAACACATGGAAGTATTAATTTTCTTCTTGCAAAGCTAAAACAAAAAATTAAATTAAATAATATTTGAAGTATTCATTAAAAGATAAAGATTTTGTTATACAAGTTATTTGTAAAATAGTAATAAAAAATAAACTGTAAGTAATTCCGGGGTAGGTAATATTTTTTATCGAGGTTATTAAGCAATTTTTAATCGAGGTTATTAAAATTGGAACTCATCCAAAGCCATTTGGACGACTGCCATTTAAAACCCAAAAGTTCACTTGAAGCAGAATATGGCAATATACTGTATAACATGATTAACGTCTTAAATTAATCTCAATTCTGAATAATAGTAATTAGAAAAATAATAAGAACAAGATTAAGTTATTTTCAACGTTACGCAAAAGATGAAGTGAAGTAAAAGTAGGCCTATAAAACTGTATTATTTCATTCCAAAAATACCTGTATTTACGACTTCAATATATTTTAAATTAAAACGTACAGAAAGGGGGAGATGATATTCCTTTAAATAAAATGAGTAACGAGCACCACTGCGTTTACAGGGCTGTCGAGAAAAATTTGGTCGGAGTCTGTTATCAACCGCGAGTCTAGGAGACATGAGTTATTGCGGGAACATGTTGAGACGTGCCCCAACCAGGCGGGGAGGAGTCCCTTTATATCACATTTCTATGCAAATTGGGTTGGCTGTGGCGCTGTGCCTCGGCGTTATTACAAACGAACACTTAACTGAAGCTCTCTGATGTCTTGGATCGCTCCCTTAACGCATTTCCTCAATGTGAGCACATTTCCTCAACCGGAATATACATTTATAACTCTCGTGTGAATTACAAAGTAATTCCATCCGTTCGAAATGTATCCTTACATGTCATATGGTTTGTAATATATAAATAACGAATTCGTACAAAATAGATCCTTATATGGTTTATTATAATTAAATACAAACATTTTTCTACGGACTTTTCATAACGTTCTTTTCAGGAAATAATGAATATTACTTAAGGAACTTGTTTGTTACTCTCAACTATAAAATACTATAAGGTATAAAGTAAACAAAAGCTAGCAAAAACAGAAAAAAAACAAGAATCTTAAAAGACAAACGTTCAAAATGAAACACAATACACGACAGTAGATCAACATGTTTACGGGTGTTTTCGGAAAAAAATATATACGAGTATCTCAAAGAATGAATGTATATTTGAGACAAATAAAGCATAAGAACAAAAGTAAAATTAACCTAAAAGTGATAGTGACCGAAAACTTTGAAATACTTATCTCTTGAAGCTGATTTTAAAAAGGTATATAAATATGACATACAAGTTGTCTAAAATTGACCTCACCATCTCAGTTTAATGTTGATCCCAAACAAATATCCTTTGAGCTAACAGTACTTAACCGACAAACTTTGAATAGTACTAAAAAAACATGTTATTAAACGTTGCTAACGTAAATTTTGATTTCTAATGTAATCTCACTCAACAATTTTTCCTTTTTTTTAAGGAGAGTTGATCTGTGCTTTTGAGATACCAACGTGGGTCAACAGCGTGGGTGAACATTTGGTGATTTAAATAGTGTAAATAATACCTTGATTTGGTTATTTACCAGAAGATTTAGTTTTTAGTAATTAACATCTTGTTCATTTAAAATTTTGTAAATTTCATACAACGTTTGCTGTCGTATAAGTTTGAGGTTTTGGTTCATTCATACAAACTGGTTAGCCTTCGCCTAGTTGGGAGCTCTCCCACTCCTCGTTTTCTTTCCACACATTTGAATTTTGGACAGGAAAACATTTCTTTGACAATCCGCTGGAATAGGTTTATAAAAAAAATTAAGTATTTTTTAAAACGTTTATTTAATAATAGGGTAAAAATCTCTAATTTTCCAAGGAATAGATTTTTTAAGATGAATAACTTGTAATATTCATCTTATAAAATAAACTTAAACTACTAAAAAACCAGTTCGTAAAACAGAAATAAAATAACTTTAGAAAAATGTAAACTACGTAACATTTATTTGTTTAAACTAACATAAATAAAATAAATGTTTCCAAAGAATTGGCACAAACGTTCGCTTATATTAAATACTAAAATATCTAAAATTTACCTATAAACTAAAATTACCATTTTTATTTGCAAACATGTTTTTACCATAACTGAAAAAACTAGTCAAGTTGGAGACATGCAGTTTCACTCAAATATTTTAAATTGTAATTCACATCTCCTCTTAAAATTTAATCAAAATCGTTAGAGCTGTTTTTGAGAAAATTTAATTTTTCTTTTAAAAATAAAAAATATATATATTTCAAAAAAGTTCAAAAATGGCCTGGAGATATTGGCTAAACACACCTTCATACCAAACTTCATAAAAATGTATCCATCCGTTTTGGTCACAGACACACATATGGACAGTCATCAAAATGTTTTCTCGACAAAAAAACCACTTTTTTGGATTCAGGGGATCCTAAAATGGATTTTTAGACCAACTTGTAAAATTATTTTGTTTGGACGATCACAATACTTTCTCTGTGCTAACGCAACTGGGAGGAAGTAAAAATACTTAACTTATGTGGTATTTGACAAAGTTTAATCTTGTAGCTTAGTAGAAAGATCAACAAATCCTAAATATCTCTAAAAATATTATTTTTACTCTTTCTCAATAGGATTGTGTATCCATATTTTAACACGGATTTTATTGATTAATCGTCTCTTATATGAATATTTGAGTGACTTTTTTTAGTCTGGTTAATGACTGATCCGCTCAGTAGCAAAGCACTTTCGGGACCTACATTTTTACCAGGAATCCGAATTGTACAGATCTAATTGTCAGGTATGTAGCCTAATGTTCAGTTATATATCCTAAATAAGATCCAAACCAAAGCCATCAATACACTCAACTCGGACACTGTAGACGTTTCTATTAGTTTACTGATGTTAACCATTGAACGGTTGTTGTGTCAATCTTAAGGCGAGTAAATACAGAACCATTCTCCTACAGTTTCCAGAGCACTTTGCTCTCAAGTAACTGGAACAAAGCATTGGACCACTAGGGGGCTTCACATAAATATACATACGACCTGTTTAGCTTTATTGAAATATACGCTTTGTGAAAAATATGTTCAACGTAAGAAAATAATTGAATTGAAATACTATATCTCCATACAATTACTTTTTATTCACACAAATATGTTGTTTCAAGTAACTGACATCTCCGTACAAAGAAAGAACTGATTATCTTGAGTTCTCACAATCAGCGGTCATTGACTTATATGATTCCCACGTTATTCAAGTTGCTAGAGATGAAAAACATAAATTATACCACACCTACAACAACCATTAGCTAACAAGTTTCAACCACTTAAATGTCAGATCCATTTGTTATCGATTTGCAATCAAGCTGTGGTCGAACTCGTCTTGACCATTAAATCCCGATATCGATTAAATAGGCCGGGTATGAGTCATGTTCCTAATATTTATTGGTAGCAGTATCGTGTATGGTAGGCCCAAGCGAGCATATTATAAGTTCACCGGATTCTTCAGAACGAGTTAGTCAGTAAATTACTTTCACTGACGTATGTAAATAATATAAATACTTGCAAATTCAGTAACATCTTAAAACTCTCTCTTGTGAAAGCTTTAAGAACATTTGTCAAACGATAAAAAACTGGGTTGTCGTCCAGTATAATCGTCACAAATCTAAGCCATTATTCTAAAAATAAAATAAATAAATATATAAATAAAAAAATTACAAAAAATAAGGTATATTAACATTTGCAGTGTATTAGGTGCCATCCATGTTAGTGCTTTCTCTTTGTGTTAAGGCGTCATCCAAAACGGTACAATTAGTACATATACACTATGGAATTCTATGTACAGTTCCACATACATTGCACAGAAGAAAGTCATGTTCCAGGGGTGTTAGTACCTACATGTTGGGGGAGGAAATATGGTGGTACCTTGATCAATTTCTGTCTCTCTGGAAAGAGGTGTTTTTATGAAGGGTGCTCGTATTTTTATCTTTGATGCAAAGAAGCATCATTGATAATTTGCCATGTTACTTTAGATTCCTTAAGATCTGTCGTTAAATACATACTAAGGGAGGGAGGAATTGATCTTACAGTTATTTTGTCGATGTGCTGTTTCTTTGGAACGAGGAGTCTTCGAGTAGGATGCCTTACTACTAAAATCTATACCGTAGCCCCCCTGTAGAGTTCAAAATGCATCGCAAAGAGAGACAGAGAGAGACAGAGAGAAAGATATAAATATATATATATATATATATATATATATATATATATATATATATATATATATATATGTTCAGGGTCGTTAGTAAAATGTAGGTTGGGTTGGGAGTGTGATCGGATCAGGTGCCTTGTTAAAGTGTTGTTTCTGGAAAGAGGCGTCTTAATGACGGCTTCCCTGTCCCTAATAGCTATATAGTATCACTCCCTGTAGGGTTCCAAATTCATTACGGAAAAAGAATTGATGTGTTTGGGGCTGTTGGAACATCTAGCGAAAGGCGGTTGATCGGATCAGATGCCTTATAAAGTGGACAAAAATGCTTTGCAGAAAGAGATATGATGTGTTCGGGGTGGTTGGTACATCTAGGGTATGGAGGGGGGAGGGTTGATCGGATCAGACGCCTTTAGTGGAACGAGGCGTCTTCCAAAGGAGTTCCCTGTCCCTAATATATACAATGTAACACCCTCCCTGTAGGGTTGCAAATGTATTGCAGAGAGAGAAATAATGTGTTTGGGGTTGTTATTACATTTAAAGTATGGAGGGGGGGAGGGGTTGATCGGATCAGGCGCTTTGTTAAAGAGGAATGAGGCGTCGTCTAAAGGAGTGCCCTGTCCATAATATATACATTGCAGCATCCCATGTAGAGTTCCAAATGTATTGCAGAAAGAGAAATAATGTGTTTGGTGTTGTTTTTATATTTAGTTTATGGAGGGGGAGGGGGGAATCGGATCAGGCGCCTCGTCGGAGTGCCCTGTCCCTAATTTATACATTGTAGTACCCCATGTAGAGTTCCAAATGTATTGCAGAAAGAGAAATAATGTGTTTGGGGTTGTTTTTATATTTAGTTTATGGAGGGGGAGGGGGAATTGGATCAGGCGCCTCGTTAAAGAGGAACGAGGCGTCAACTAAAGGAGTGCCCTGTCCATAATATATACATTGTAGCACCCCATGTAGAGTTCCAAATGTATTGCAGAAAGAGAAATAATGTGTTTGGGGTAGTTTTTATATTTAGTTTATGGAGGGGGGAGGGGGAATCGGATTAGGCGCCTCGTTAAAGAGGAACGAGGTGTCGTATAAAGGAGTGCCCTGTCCATAATATATACATTGTAGCATCCCATGTAAAGTTCCAAATGTATTGCAGAAAGAGAAATAATGTGTTTGGGGTTGTTTTTATATTTAGAGTATGGAGGGGTGAGGGGGGTCGGATCAGGTGCCTGGTTAAAGAGGAACGAGGTGTCATCTAAAGGAGTGCCCTGTTCCTAATATATACACTGTAGCACCCCATGTAGAGTTCCAAATGTATTGCAGAAAGATAAATAATGTATTCGGGGTTTTTGTTACATTTAAAGTATGGAGGGGGGAGGGGTTGATCGGATCAGGCGCCTTGTCAAAGTGGAAAGAGGCGTCTTTCAGAAGACAGCCCTACCCCTAATATCTAAAACCCTGTAGAGATCCAGATGCGTTGTAGAGAAACAAGTGATGTGTTCGGGGTTGTTGTTACATTTCGAATATGGAGGGGGGAAGGGTTGATCTGATCAGGTGCCTTGTTAAAGTGGAACGAGGTGTCTTGCAGAAGGACGCCCTTTCTTAATCACCGATTTAAACAACTGACATGCACGATTTACCGTGTTATTGTATATTCCTAACTTAATTATTTTTATAATTGAAATTGAACATTTAAATGTTTTTGTCTCATTTAACACCAGGGTTTTTTACTAATGAAAAGGAAAACTGTCCAACCCAACTACAAAATTGTTGGTGGAATTTCAGGGATCCCATCCCATCATTCCACCTTAATTGTATATTACTAACCTAAGCCCAATGTGTACACCACACTGTTTATTTTATATATAATTTATTATATTTTAGAGTTTGATGATAAGTATATTTATTATGAGTAATATGACTTGAGGTGCTAATGTATAGTACAGGTAATTGGTAATTCCAATATCTTATTACAGTATCAAACTAAAACATGTAGAAAATATATTCATTTGAAATGTAAAATACGGTAAATTAAGTAACATTTTTAGAGGAAAAAAGTAACGTTAGTAGGAAATACTTAACGCAAATTAGGGTCAAGTTCAGCTGGAAACTTTTGTAAGAACTCGGTGAAATAAACTGTTTTAATGAGGCAAGGCCAACTTACTGGACTGTAATAAAACTTCGCCAACCCATCTGGTACAAAGTTACTTTAACTAAAGAGCTTCCTCGTAATTAAAACTGGTCATATAAAGAGGAATATTGCTCACTTGCATGGAATAAATGTGGTTATTTTAATAGTACTTACTTAATAATCTCTATGCAACTTCTTTTAATGTTTATAAGGAATTCTATCTGTACTTTCTTCTAATATGGAGCTTTTGACATATTAATATTTCATCACAGGAACATTTTTACAATAAAAATAATTAGGCTAAGTAAGCCTATTTATAATATATCAGAGCAACAAACGCACAGGTCCAACAACAATTACACTTTAAACTTGTTAAAAGAAAAATGTACGAATCGAAAACGTTCATATAAATTATCGATAGTTGATAACAACTA
Organism: Stictocephala bisonia; assembly: GCA_035578905.1. Lineage (NCBI taxonomy): Eukaryota > Metazoa > Arthropoda > Insecta > Hemiptera > Membracidae > Stictocephala > Stictocephala bisonia. The sequence continues at coordinate 88,055 of JAQJVL010001114.1, forward strand.
AGCCAATATCAAAATAGTCGAATACTGATCCCATTTATTTTTAAGTGGATTACATTATTGTCTAACACGAAAAATGCGTTAAAAAATCTGCTTTTCATTAACAACACATATAAATTTTCTAAGAATTAGTTAATTTTGTAGTAATGTAACAGGGATAATATTTAAAAAGCATGTGTAACACCTTTTGCATGTTCCTCAAGTAAATAGTAGATACAGGTTTTTCAGTAAGAGACTACAGGGTGGTTATTGTTTGTGTCCATGCAACCAAGAGCAACAAAAATAAATTTGCTTCTAGCTAAAGTCATTTCCATATTAAGTAAGAATGTAAATATTATATTAATTAGTATACTAAATTACGTTATTTTTATTTGGAGATAACCTAAAGAGAAAAATCATTAAATTAGTCAAACGTCAATATTTTTAATGAAATAACAATATGTTTAAAATTAAAATGGATACAAATTCTAAGTATGTTTTAAAAAGTTAGTTTTGTTGAAAGGATGGATTGGTAGGCTACAACTTAGTATGATTCAGTTTAAAAAACAAGCTAAAAAACTGCTAAAGCGACATGTAATCTGAAATCTTTAAATAGCCTCTTCAATTCATGTAAAGCATATATTATTAAATTAGTATAAAAGAACTGTGTAATTTCTAAGTACAAATTGTTTTATTCAAAGAAATTAAAGATCGAGCAGGTTTATTCTTTTTGTTGTTAGAAAAAATGTAATTAGTATAGTTGATTTGAGGTGTAATAACAAGGTGACCATTGCAATTTACAATTAATAAGGTAGACATTTACATGTTCTTCCCAGCTTGTAAAACCGACCAGAAGCATCTGAAACTGCAGTGCTAAATTATCAATCTTTCAATGTCACAACCAATCTATATGTTCGTTTGCCGGGTGTTATACTCATGATGGCGCTGCGATTCATTTGGCTTGACGGGCGTGTCGACAAAAAATCACGTAACAGGCAAGCCAGCTGCCAATCACAATCAGCTGTTCTTTAATCAAAAAAAAAAAAAACAGTCATTTTTACGTCATGCATTTAATACTTTTCATAACATAACTATTTTTTAGGGAATGTTTTTACTGAAACAATATGAATTGAGGGTATTTGTGATTGGCTATTATTATCATTTCGATTTGGTCTTCATCAGTCTAGAGTTTACAGAAAATAAGAGTACAATAAATAAATTTTAGTTACTGGCGAATTGAAGCAATACGTTTTGTACTGAATCCTCAAATGATTTGTAATTTTGACGACTATATTGCAAATATTATATTGTATATGAAGGTTTTAAAATGTCTACAAAAAGGTTCAGTATATAATTATGAAATCATAACTAATAGGGAGGAATTTTGACATCTGCGTTCACGCCAAGTGAAATTGGAAAGCTTCCATAAGTATACATAATCTGTATGTTTTTATAAGAAAAAATAAAGTTCCATCATTGAATTTATTAGCCATAACTGAAATTGGAGAGAGCCAGTGGCCGATAGGTCTAAGGTGTCAGTACTTTCAACCTGATTTAACATAGGTTCGACATAACCTAGAAAGTTAGTTTGTATTAGTAACAATCAACTTGTACTGTACTTGTTCTCCCCCTAAATATGTGTGATAAGTTCCTCGCACAGACCAATAGTCTATACGAAAAGGACAGAGTAAGGGTAAAGAGGAGATTTGCCTCTCCTTTTTATTAAAGAAAAATTTTAATAATAATGACAAGTGGTCAAACATGCGATAAACAGAATAGGAGTTACCACACACTTCACTTATGAGGTCGTTTTGATGATATAAAATATCATTAAAGAGGATGTTATATATTAATGAATGTACTTTACAAAGATCAAAAGGAGGTACGATGAGGCAGTGGGCTTCTTAATTTGATGTCAACAGTTACTTTTGATACATCTCACAGGTGGAAAAATTAAGAGAGGATCATACATCCGCTTCAAACCGACATCAAACCAAAATTACGCTTTAGCGTCATTATTAATGTGACTGACTGACTTTAGTTTGTTGTAGTTTGGGTGGGCTCTCTTCATTTGTAGAATGGGGGATGAACAACATTTAGTCGTATGCATTAGCATAGTTAGTGGTCTGCCTGGAGATAGTGAATTCCAATCACAGTGTGAAATAGTGGGTTACCTACACTTTATTCGTAGGGTGGGTGAAATACCATTATTATAAAATTATGCACAGCCAATAACATAATATTCCATTAGATATTTCTGTTTACACTTACTATGAACAACTATGAATAAAAGGGATGCGCTGTATGTTTTTTGATTTTTGTTATTATCAATAAACTATTTATTACAATCAAGAGCCAGTATTTTGTCCTTGAAATAGTAAACGAATAAATATCAAAAGACATTGTTATAAAGAAAACATAAATGTAGCAACGAAATGTAATAACATTATAAATTAAAATGAAAAGACAATTTCCACAACGCCGTACATATGAAAAATTATAGCATTGCAAATCTAGAACACGTTTTGTATTAGACATTAAAAGAACTGAAAAGTAGGTTTCGCTATTGCATTTTACAACTCTTTATAACCACTGGTAAATCAGAACAAGTGCCAGATGTATTTTATATAGTTACCAGAAAGTAAATGTAGTGAATTTAAACTTTATTCATTCTAATTACAGTTGTATTTCTCCCAGTGTAAATTGTTAATCCAAGTTGTAAGTTACGGCCACAGTTACAATTATCTTGCTAATACCATTCTTTGTATTCTTTTTTCAAATGTAATCTGGGACTTTACATCAGTATAGTAAACACTATGCTTGGATTTATTTCAGCTTTATATTTCAGTAATGTACAAACATATTTAATTTTTAATCTAACCATCATCCTACACAAAAATATATACAAAAATTACTTGTATGTTTGTGATTCAACAGCATATATTCCATTTCACTTAAAACTTACTAAATAACAAACTAATATGAAATTAAATGTGTGACATGATAAATAATTCATTTTTTTGCAAAATTAGTAGGAAAGCATTTGAATGAATTGTTCATTAAATCTTACCATAAGTGGCTTAACTTAATATCTTATGGCTTATCTTACCATAAGATATTAATTAATCCTAGTTAATACAATTCATATATTTCTCAGATAATTTTATAGGATGTAAAAAGGTCGTTTTACTACGTATCACATACATTAATCTCCACTGGTTTAAAACAAAATTACTATATTTATAATGGTGTTATCTACTGGATAATTTTACTTAATAAAGAAAATGTATACTTCATAAAAATGGGCTACAAGATAACCGAGGATTTGTATGATTAACTAATAACTAACCAAGGGTTCGTAGAAAGTGCTACTACGCATTCGATGATTCGTGTAATTAACTACTAACTACACGATAATTCATAAGAATAACTACTGACTAACAAAGATTCATGTGAAGTATAAATACGCTAAGATTGTTGTTAAAAACTACTAACTACACGAGGGTTCTTGTAAGGAACTAAAACTACACGATGGCATTTGAAGAGCTACTAATTAAAAGGTTTACTGTAAAGAACCACTAATTTCACGAGTATTTGTATATAACTACTAACTACGCGAGGATTTCTCTAAGGACTACTACTACATGATGATCCATGTGGCTAACTACACGAAGATTTGTATGAATATCTGCTAACTGCACGACGCGTCATATGAAGAACTACTTTTCAATTGTTTTCTAATATTTCAGCTTTTCAATTGTTTAGTTTGTTTTCAGCATTAAAGTTGTATACGGGAAAAACCAGTTTCAAATATTCCGTTGACGAGAGAGATATTTGATGAAAAATGAATGACGAAACCGATGATGTCTCGTTTTACGTTCAATAGTTTTTATAGATTTTTTAATATAACAATTCGTTAATACTAAATCAGTGACACATATAACCGTGCCTCCCCTCGTACGAACATTTGAAATAATCATGTGAGTTAAACCACTGGCGGTACATCGCCATTACTACGTCACTGTATTCTGCAATCACAAAGCAATCAATACAACGCAATAACGGAGGTAGAAATACTGCAATTATGTTCATTACATCACTACCTCAGTACCTGGAATCGTTACATACATGCTGCAACAAACTTATTTATGGATATTGGATAGTAACGTAGTTGACCTCCTTTGAGGGAAAGGATCTTCTATCAATTTGTAGAGGAGTAAGGAGATATTAGGGGAGTATTTATTTAAAAATAACGGAAGAGTATTTATATTGTTTGTCTTATGAGCTTCAGTTTTTGTTTTTGTATTTTTACCTTTCATTTTATCTTATATTCTCTATCTAAATTTAACTTAAAAAAAGATATTACATTTTGTAATTATTGGAATGGTTCCATCAACATTAATTTTTCAGTGATTCATGTAATTTTGCAAAAGATTAGGTACTTTTTCTGAAACCATGTGCGTACCTCCAATGTATGTGCGTCCAATTTTGTTACAGCATCTATATAACTTTAAAACGATTCATATATACAGTTTTGATATTGATTCAATAATACCAATGTTTTTAATTTATTTATTATTTGTTTTTAACTTCACTCGCCAGTTCACATGAGCCTGCAGGCCTGTGCTTGAACTTATTAAACGAGTGAAGTACCGACATTCGGGTCTGTGGGGATCGAACCTTGGATAACGCCCTCCGCAGTCCAAAGCCTTAGCCACTGAGCCACAACGCCGGCAATCAGTCAATTATAACAATCAACAGTTATATTGATTGTTTTAATTATTCAAAACGTTCCAGGAAATGTTCACGGAAATTTATACTTTTTCAATGTAAGACAGTTTTATTGTTACCACTGTACGAGTATGGGGGTGAAGGGTCCTTACCTCTACATGTATAGGAGGGTGGGTGAATCCTTGCCATAGTGCGGGTATGCGAAGGTGGGATGGTCCTTACAACTTTAGGTGTATGGGAAGGTGGGTGGGTCCTTACAACTGTACGTGTATGGGAGGATAGTGGGTCCTTACCACTGTACATGTATGTGAGGGTGGGTGGATCCTTACTGTCTACGTATATGGGAGGGCGGGTGGGTCAATATCATCGAACGTGTATAAGAGGGTGGGTACGTGTACCATAATGTGTCATTGTGTACGTCATAGTTCTTGTAATGTATATATTTTGTTAAAATTAAATTGTTGTTTGTAATAATTGTACAGTTTAAATAATTATATAGCCATACTAACACGCTTAATTAGTATATTTATACATTTTTTTATTATACAAAAATTATATTGTTTAAAATACTTAGATAAATTTAAGGGATTTAAGGACAGCATGACATAAAAGTGAAAAAATTACTACATTGAAAAATTAGGGATAATACTTTACTGATTAATTATAAACAGGGAATAGAGCTTATGATTTATATCGAGACACCCCCTGTAGAGTTCCAAACACATTGCAGAGCCAAGTGATATTCGAGGCTGGTGGGACATGGAGGGGGAAGGTGATCGGATCAGGCGCCTTGTTAAAGTGTTGTCTATATGGGGAGACGTCTTGGAGAAGAGCTTCCTCCCCAGATATATATGGAATAATTATATTTATTCCACAATTAATAGCAATTTCAACATATACAAAAAACTCGACATTTACAATTTAAAGAATTTTAAAGTTCACCGTGGCAATGCGAAATGATTTTATAACAATGGTATTTTTTGGTTACAGTCTTTATCTTAATACAAAATACTTGAGACTTAAGGCTGTCTAAGTCATCCTGGGGTCTACTGACCCTCGCATCAAACAAGAAATGTTTTATCTTCTGTAAGTTAAAGAATGTTTTATCCTCTGTAAGTTAAAGCACGTCTCTTTAAGTAACCTACTGCTTTAACCACCATGATTCGCTAATTATCTAAATGTGTTACATTAAATCTATAAACGAATTCAATTGAAAACAACCGAAATTAAATTCGTTTTATAATTTAGACTCTAGTGGTACAGTACTGTAACCCATCTACTTGGGTATAAAGTGTTGTGAACCTATTGTAGGCAATACATTTTATTTTTGGTTCTCTTAATACCAACATGATGTCCACGGTTCTATCGATGTTATACACCAGAAAAGTCTGGCGTATCCATGTTGGGTGGTAGTCAGTGTTCGGATGTTGTGTAGGTGAGAAAGTATCGGGCTTATCAATTATTTTAAAGTCATACCAATACTTAGTGGTTCGCATTCTACATAAATCTGTAGGTTTCTTAGTTGCTCCGGCTGTTGGGCTATTATTAAATGACTATTTCTTAGCATAAGTAAAACTCAGGTAGTAACCAGACTACACAGGGCATCCACACTCATCTTACAGACAAGCAGTTGTTAATATTGATCTTAAAATACGCAAATAAGTTGTGTCATTGTCTCATATCTAAGAAGATATTTTACAAATGACTTATAATTACTTTTTTCAATTTAATACGGACTAACATGATCAGAAGATATTATTATTTAATTTTTTAGAATTAATATTATTTTTTAGCAAATAATAGGGCGTTTGTTCCCGTATTGACACTGTTATCGCAAAATACAATGTATATAATTCGAACATATTACACACATTAGTCTTGCAGATGGATGGCCTTCACAAAATAATGTATGTAAACAAATAAAGTACATGATTTGTAATGTTATTTTGGATTCCACCCTCAAAATCTTTCATAAAGTATATTTTAAATATTTTACATTTTCTTTCTTTTAACGAGGGAGGTATTTTTAATTTATTGAAAAATTACAGCCCCATTTTTATTTGTTAATATTTTGTTTAACATTTCGGGTTTTCTAAATAGTTACTGTCTATAAAGAAAATAGCCGTGATGAACGATTGGCTCACAATAGGTCTATAGTAAAAGTGTATGGCTTATTTAATAACTTTCTCGTATCCAACAAAAACTAGAACGACAAAAAAGTTACTCCCAAAAATTTAATATTGCAATATCATATTATACTATGATTGGTCGGTAGCGTAGTTGGTTCAATCCCAGCTTCATGTGCTAAAGGTTGTCAGTTCGATCCCAATCAGAATCAATACATTTTGAGAAGGATCAGCTGATAACCACTGGCTGTTCATTTGTCATTGGGCTATTAATTAATGACACTTTCTAAGGAATAGTCGGCCTTAGTTTGTAACAATGACTACATTCGCTCATCTACACTCATCACACTCATTCGAAAACCATATTCGCCCATATCTTGACGATCGGCGTCTTATGAATAAATAAATAAAAATAAATAAATACTATCAAGCTATTATATGGCACATTTATACATGTGAAATGTTAAATATAATAAACTAAGTGGTAAATTAACAAGACAAAATAACGTTGCATGAAAATGCTCAACCTGAATTAGGGTCAAGTTCAGTTGGTAACTTTTAAAAGAACTCGGCGAAATTAACAGTTTTAATGAAGCAAGGCCAACTTACTGGACCGTTATAAAACTTCTCCAACCCGTCTGGTACAAAGTTATTTTAATTAAAGAGCCCTTGCACAATTAAAACTGGTCGTGTAAGAGGAAACATGTTTACTTGCATGGAATATACGCATATGTTTTAATACTGACTAAATAAAATTCTGTATTCGCTTTAATTTTACATTTCATACAACTAAACGGCTGTGTTCGTATCAAAGTTGGTGCTTCAAACATAGTTCTGATAAACGAGCTGAACTATTGTGGTGCAATTCTTTAGCCCGGCTACGTTGGGACACTGTGTTTTGGAGATTGTGTTTGATTGATTCTATACTTGATTCTCTTAATACTGACAATGCGTCCGATCAATGTTTGCCATCGATGTAAAAAAACGAATAGAAAACAATGGGGTATCCATGTTGGGTGGTAGTCAGTTTTTGGGTGTTTTAGGGGTGAGAACTGAGATAAGGCATGTAAATTAGCCTAAAATCAGACCAATACTAGGTGGTTCGCATTCCACGTAAAACTGTGGGTCTCATACATGATCTGGCTATTGGGCTATTAACAAATGGTCTTTTCTGAGCATAAGCCGAACTCAGTTAGTAAACAAACTACACAGGTCATCAACACTCATCCTACAGCCATGTAAAGTACGCACAAAGTGATGTCGTCGTGTCATATTAAAGGTTCTTTATCATGAAACATTCTTCAAAACTGGTAAAAATTATCAGAATATTCTGGTACTACAGTGTTAAATTATCACTGTTTCAATTCCATAACCCATTTATATGTTCGTTTGCCGGGTGTTATACTCAAGATGGCGCTGTGATTCATGTGGCCTGGCGGGTGTGTCGACGAAACATCACGTTTAAGAGGCAAACCAGCTGCCAATCACAATCAGCTGTTCTCTTAACCGAAATAAATGCACTGGGATAACTAAATTACGTATACAAACTTTGACAGTAGATTTAATAATATTGACATATGATAGTCATTTTATAGAAGAGGGGGTTTTTTTTAGTTTCCATTACGGTTTATAGGTGATATACATGATTATCATTTTAATCCAAACATTAGTAGCCTAGAGTATTTAAACTGGATTTGTTTATTAATTTATTTATTAATGATTAAGCATAACATTGAATCCTTAAATATTTGTATGGTTTGTGATTTTGATGATAGTAAGCCTTATAAACTATTTCTTATTATTTGATACATTCACACTTTAGTGAAAGGGGATTTTCGGCAACTTTTTTACATTGAGCGATATAAAAAGCTTATACAGTACATATATTCGTTTAAAAACGTAGAAACAAATTGATAATAGTATCTGTTTGTAATAATAAGTGGTAACATAAACGATAAACCAAAGAGAATAAAATGAACACAGGTCACTTTTTTGTATCTGCAGAAAACCTCACGGGTAGTTTTAAATATACTGTAGAGTGTAAATCAATTTTAAAATCGTACAACTTTAAACATATGTTGTAATAATAGCTGAAATAATAATTGAAATTAGGGGTGCTGACACTGCCATCGCATGGCAAACTACTCGACACACATTTAGCGCACTATTTGATGTGACCTCTGATTCTTTAATCACTGTGTGAATAAACCGAAGGAGGTTTCTCACACACCTCAATGTAAATGAGTGTTTTGATTCATCTAAGAGATCGTTAAATGATGTCCGGTATATTGATGAAAGTACATCACAAACAACAAACAATAATGTAGTAGTGGGGTCTGCCATGTAGTGTCAACAGTTACTGTCGACACACATATTACATGCACTCACAATTTAAGGGATGATCATACACCCTCATTAAAACTTACTGATTAGGCCATACACGACAATATGGTGACTAAATACGTAGTACGATTTTGTTATTAACATATCAAATAAAAGCGAGTTTTTTTAGAGACCTCACACCCATGAACAGTACAAACTTATTATAAAGAGAACATAAGAGAAACGACGAAATTATTATTTCAAACGAAAATAAAATTTTCACAGTCATATACATGACAAATGACAGCATTGCAAACTTACAGCACGTCTTGTATTACACATTAAAACAACTGAAAAGTAGGTTTCGCTATTGGATTTTACAACTGTTTATCACTACTGTTAAATCAAAACAAATGCCAGATGTCTGTTAGATAACAATATTAAAGTCTGTAAATGTAGTGAGTTCAAACTTTATTCTTGTTAATTATGGTTGTAATTCTCCAAAGTATAAATTGTCACATTTGTCTTACTAATGCATTTCTTTGTACTTACCTTTTTTTAACTCACATTCAACTTCACTATTGTATTCCTAAAAACTTTATATAATTTACGGAAGCCTTACTACTATATTGGTAATGAATAATTAGTTTTTGTTGAAATAAAAAAATAAAAGTCATTTAGAAGTTTAATATTGATGGTGTTTAAATTTTTGATTTAATACATTTATTCATATACATATAAATCTAATATTTTAATTCAGTGTTAAACTGAAACTTTATTCAAATAAATACATATTCGAACTTTACAGGTGGGGAATGTTAAAACACCCTTAGTTAAAAAAAGACTAAAAGCCTAACAGAATCCATAAAAAATCTGTTGAATTAAGGAATATCAATAATAATTAGGCTAAATGTTGCTATAAACGACTCGGTCACTCCAAATAAACTATATGGTACATTTTGAAAAAAATTTAAAATTTTGAACATCTTTTTTGCAGCATTTTTCACCTTACACTGTATGGTTAAAGTGTACTAGTCCTACTTACAAAAATATACATTTTAATTTAAAATTTTTATACATTAAAACATATAATTGAAATAAACAAAATTTTTGTAGGCCTTTGCCTAAATTCGTTAATAAACCATTGGTAAGAGTTCAAAGTGATTGTTTTAAAAATACTTTAGTGTTTATTACGCTAAATACCCAGATACAGTATTGGACTAAGAAAAGAAGGGAAAAAGTAATTGTATGACTTACTTTATAATACAAAATAATTTAATAGTATAACTTACAATATATTTCAATTTATATATAAACAAATAAAAGTATGCACCTTTTATAGTGAATAATATAAAAATTATCGTTCGAAAATTTGTCAAGTTATGAAGAATCTTGATTAAAAGCAAAGTTGGCATAGTGATAATCCATTTGCAATTCCATTCGTTAATTAACAGAACAAGTTTCAATTGCAGTCTCATTACTCAGTTGCAAATTAAATTAGTATTGCATTTGATCATGTATAGACGCTGATTGGCATGGCCTTGACAACAAGTTGAGTCGCAGTACAGGAGACTATTTCATAATCAGTCACGGGTTACCCTGGAAGGATTCGTGTAAAGAACTACTCAAGGATTTGTATGAAGAGTAACTAATTACTCGAATATAGTTAGAATAACTTATATCTACTTGAGGATTCATATGAGAAACAAATAACTAGTCGATTATTCGTATATCGAACTACAAACTACTGGAAAAATCTTGTAAGATATTGCTAACTAATCTAACGTACATGAGGAACAAGTAACTAATTCATGATTCATGTGAAGACTTACATTCTACTCACATAACTGAACAAAGAATACCTAAATACTGAGGGATTCTAATAAATAATGACTAAATACTCAAAGATTCATTTTAATAACTAAAAACTATTCACAAAGATGTATAAAACTGCTGATTTAGAGTGCTAACTACTCGAGTATACATATAAATACTCGATTATACATACTAAATACTCAAGAACTAATAATAACAACTGCCCACTGCACGAAGAATAGTATGTAACTACTCATAAAAAACCTGTTAACTACTCGAGAATTTATATGAAAAACTAGCATCTACTCACAAAATCGTATGATGAATTGCTAACTACTCAAGAATCCGTATAAGGAACAACTAACTACTCAATGATTCACATAAATAACTTCTCTAGGACTCATAGATAACGACTAACTTCACGATCTTTCATAAAAGCTACAAATTACTTAAGGATTGCATAATTAATTACTAACAAAATGATGAATAGCATAAATAAACTACTCAAATATTCTAATTAAGAACTATTGTCGAGAGTGCGAAGAGACTAAGTCCATTTCTTTGACAAACTTACTTCTTCATAATAGTAATACAACAGTCTTAAATTCTCTGTTGATCAAGAAGATATTTGATCATAATCAATGAAGTTACGATAATTTTTATATTTAACTAGGGGACACCCCTGCACCCTTCGTGTGCCAACCCCGCTACTCGCTCGATACACCTCGGCATGTGACTTTTGATTACAAATAATAGTAGATTAACCGTATAACGTAAACTCACAATATTAAATTCATTTATAGTATCTCACTCACATTAGGCCTACTGCTTTGCTACGTATTTTAGTATAAATACCCAATGGAAGAATTACTTCACATGTTTCAATCATGTTCATTTTATTTGTTTTTGTTTAACAGCTGATGATTAAACTCATAGTATAATATAAAAATTCATCAGAGCAGCTTTGTTCTGTGGAATCAATAGTACAATGTCAAACATACAAAATAAATATGTTTATTTATTTCCAAAACAGCTGTTATTAATTTATTAAAATTAACCCAATGTTATCCTTATAGAGCAATCTTTTAGGGGTGGTTTCTACCCCTTAGGAGTAATTTATCAAGATGAAAATACTTTAGTTGTCCTATTTAAGACCTAAAGACACAGTGTACCAAATTTCAGCTCTCTACCTACATGGGAAGATGGAGAATTAGTGATGAGTGAGTGAGTCAGTCAGTCAGTGAGGGCTTTGCCTTTTATATACATATAGATGATTTACTTATTTTGCGCTTGATATGACAATTCATTTTGCCTAAAACAATTTCAATAAACTACCGAATATATTAATTTATTCAATAACTTAAATGTTTAGTTTGCTTGATTCGTAAAGTAGATCAAGAACGGTAAATCACTATTTCTATTTTCTGCAATCATGAAACAATCAGTACAATTGTGCAATAACGAAAAATTTAATACTGCAATCTTGTGCAATACTTTATCACCTGACATCGTTGGATGCCACAACCAACTTATTTATGGATATCAGATAGTAATATTGCTGGCCCTCTTTAAAGGAAATACGCTGCTATCAATTTGTGGAACATTTTATAGTATATATCATAAAACACGAAATATATAGTTTTCAATATTGCCTCCTTACTATATGATAAATATTCTGATCACTACTAAGACATTGAGGAATGTAGTATATTAATTTGTAACTACCGTTTGTACTACTCTTAGTTACTAATCAGGTGTTTAACTGTTGACAACAATGTCAGATTGGTTTGTTGGGAGTCATTGTTGTACTCCGTACCTGGCTTAAGAAGGTATTGGATTGTTGGGTTGTTAGTGTCAGTTTTGACGCTATTATTTGTTTTTCCCTCTCTAAGTTGTGTAATAATAAAATATTTATCTCTAAAGAATATGAAATTAAATTAAATGCTGGTTAATCGGTTTTATACTGTTTTTAAATAGTGTGCATGTATTTTATAATACTTAAATATGTAATTAATATAGTGTATTCAGTCGTATATCAATTAACTATAAAGATACAGAGATTAATTAAGAAACTGTTTTAACAGTATATTGCATTCAACAACAAAGAAATTAATAAACTTACTATGACAAACCGTTAATTTTAAGTTTAGTATGAAATATAGAGAAACTGTTATAACAAGTTAACAATATCCCGGTATAACAAGGAAGTTGTAATAATAGTTTGTGGCACTGGAGCAATAATAGTTAGGTGTAAGGGAGAACTTTGGGAAGTACTCTAGTTATGATTGTAACAATTTGTTTAATAAAGACGTCATTTCAAATTAAACCTCTAAAATTAATTCTGATACTATTTGACACTAGTACGTTACTTCACAATAATTTAATTGTAAAGCACTAAAAACCAAATGTCTTTTGGTACTGGTTTATTAATTAAGACATCATTTCATTTCAAATCACATAAAAAACAAATGTCATTTGATAACCGTTTGTTAGTTAAGACATAATTACATTTCTTACACTGCAATCTCAATGTCATTTTATACTAGTTTGTATGTTATACATCATTTCATTTCAAATCACTAAAATACAAATGTCATTTGAATACCGTTTGTTAGTTAAGACATAATTACATTTCAAAACACTGCAATCTCAATGTCATTTTATACTAGTTTGTACGTTATACATCATTTCATTTCAAATCACTTAAATACAAATGTAATTTGATAACCGTTTGTTAGTTAAGACATAATTACATTTCAAAACACTGCAATCTCAATGTCATTTTATACTAGTTTGTACGTTATACATCATTTCATTTCAAATCACTAAAATACAAATGTCATTTGATAACCATTTGTTAGTTAAGACATAATTACATTTCTAAATACTGCAATCTAAATGTTATTTTATACTAGTTTGTATGTTATACAACATTTCATTTTAAATCACTGAAATCCAATGAGTTTTGGTACTAGTATGCTAGTTAAGACATCTTTCGTTTGAAATCACTGAAATAAACATTTTATTTGATACTAATATATTAACTAAGGCATCATTTTGTTTCAAAGCGCTGAAATCCAATTATAATTTGATCTCTTTGTTTATAGGTTAAGATATTATTTACTTTTAAATCACCAAAGTCAAAAAATCATTTGATACTAGTTTGTTAGTTATTGCTGTTTATTTAGTATAGGATTGTTAAAGGATGTAGTGATTTAGGTAATAAGTAACTTCACTATGTGTCGATTTGATTCCATATGTAATTAGTCATTAGTAACCTGTTAGTATAATGACACGCCATGTGGGCGAAATAGACAGTAATTAAATCAATTTCCAGAACACATTAAGGTGGGTAGTAACTTAGTCAGTTTGCGTGGGAGGACCATTACTAATAGCACGTTTGTAAAAAGTGGTATAAGATGCGATGTGTAGGTGTATTTATCTAAAGTGCGTTACTAAAGTGTATTTACTATGGTGTTAGTGTATGTCTTCAAGTGAAATCTCAATGCAACATGGATGGATTTGATTTCATTACATCCTTGTGTGGGCGGGCTGTGTATTACACAGTGTGTAAGTCATCGTGTATTTGTGAAATACCTTATTGAAAAATGTGTTTATTGCATTTGTAAAATATATATAACAATTTGCTACGAGACATAATAAAATAATAATTGTTTTTATTGTGGATTGCGTTAAACATTTAGAATCTAACCTAAACTAACCTAACAATTTGCTATGAGACATAATAAAATAATAATTGTTTTTACTGTGGATTGCGTTAAAAATTTATAATCTAACCTAACCTAACGTAACCTAACCTAACCTAACTTAACCTAAACTAACTTAACTTAACTTAACCTAACCTAATCTAACTTAACCTAACTTAACCTAACCTAACCTAACCCAACCTAACCTAACCTAACCTAACTTAACCTAACCTAACGATACGAAATTACTGTTAACCAATGTAAAACGAGATAAAATCAAAGGTGATGTTTGAACCAACAATACCAGTGGTTTCTCCTATAAAAACTCTATTAGTTTTTCACTTAAACATTTAACATCATTTACGTAACATTAAAAAATACAATATTAAAGCCTTTACAGTATTAAAGCAATTTCAAAATATAATAAAAATTTAAATTATTATAACGAAATACAATCGGAATATGTTACTCATAATGTCATAAAGGATTTACATAGTATGGCACGGAGGAGCAAATCGATTTAACAACATAATTAAGAACTTGATCATAAATATCAACATACTGCACCATTAAATTACATGTACTAATCGTTTTATTTATCTAGCCACGACTGTTGATAAAGGGTTGCCAAATACAACCACTAATGGTGCGGTCCCGCTTATTGCGTGATTTCGTTAAACTGTTGAATAAACCATATTTGCCATACTCAATGTGTGTTTGTTCCATGTAATATTCACAACGAGGACAAGGTTTGACAAATGTTTTCCATGTAAAAGGCTATTCAGTGAACTGCAAACTCAATAATCACAGAAATGTTTAGCACTGCTGTACATTGCTCATATAAATAACAGTTCATACTAAATAATTTAATAATTCAATAGCATTAAAGTTAATAACGATGATTCTAAAATACGTTGTTTGTTTTGTATTTTTATTTTTACCATTAAGACGCTGATTGGTTAGATATCAGTGACTATGAATTGCAAGTTATTGAGTTCGGTGTAGCTTTAAGTCTACTTATTACCTTTGATAGAACATGTATTAAAAGCGAAATCGCTAGAATCCGAACCACATAGCATAGGGGTGATTTTTTTATTAATAACAAGCATGATATGACATACTTTGTTCTGTTAACACTTTAAATGCTGCGATGGCCTATCTGTTACGGTGTTTGAGTGTTCTCGAGTACGATCGTGACCTATAGGTCATGCTTAGCCTTTCTTCGTTTCATTGTCAATATTGAGTCAGCAAGTGCCAGGGACTGTTGTTTAAGCGTGTGGAGTACGGCTAAATTGTTTTATGTTTGGGTCAGTTTTCAGCTTATATTTTTATTTTTTTTTTTTTTTTTTTTTTTTAAGTCGTACATGTTCAGTGTATGTGGTCACATTATAGTTTGTAATTTTGTTCTCGATATTTGAAAAACAATATTTAAAAAGATATGATACTTAGAGTACATTAACAATACATGTGAACGTGATGTGCATTGATTACATTATAATTATATTTTTTAATGAAGTCTCTACATGCTGACGTGACCGAAAGAGTACATGTGTATGACGTCACTTCCTGGGTTATCAAATCACCTGAAATGTCATCATGGAGTCTCACTAAGTATAGGTAAGTGAAAAACAAAAACTATATTTTTGAGCACATAGGGTAAAATTTCAAATTTCGGTGCAGCAGTCAAAGTGCATACCAAAGCTAAATAACTGCACAGTGTGCAGACATTCAAAATTTAAATAATATATATTTATTTTCATGTTAATGGCAAATATTAAGTGAACGCTATGTTAGTGTTTTGGAAACTAAGAAAAGATACTGCAGGCTACAATTTACAATAGTACTCTAATTTTACGCATGGAGCATTTTTTTTTAAACCTCTATTTGTTAATTAATGAGGCTGAATAACTATGTTATCCAATATGGTAACTCAGCTGTATTAATGGTTATACACCCTCCATTAGCACACCCTTATGGCATATGCAGTATTTAATAAACATAACCTGCTTTCTATACTATCTTTTTTAAATATTTATGCTTAAACTATATTTTGGATTAAATATTTCATAGAAGATACCCTTACATACACCCACCCAATCTTAATGCAGTATAATACACATAGAATAAAGTATACTGCCATAATATTCAGAGATAAAACATAAATATTTTATTAAATCTTTCCAAAAATTATGAGATAAAAAAAGCAGAGTTAGATTCATTACATATTGTAATAATAGAAAACGAAAGACTGATATTTAGCCTCATAACACCTAGTTTGACATTCATCACGTGAACAAATCATTTTAGAGGACTTCGTAAATAAATTATTTTAGTTTGGCAATTCAAACATTAATAAAATATAAAATCTTATAAAATATAATATTATTTACCTTTAAGATATTTCTTCATAATTTGTTGTACGATGTTCATTTCAACTTCTATGAAGTCATCTTCAGGTATATGTAGGTTATAAAACAATATAAATAAAATAATTATGATGTCCAAATTATTCACAGCTGTTGATAATATGTATATATATAATAATCTTTAAAAAAGTGAATTTTTAGAAATTTTGTCATTGTCATTTAATAGAAAATTTGGATTGTTCTTTGCACTTTTATGAATGTCAAGATGTTCTAAGGTCGACATTAAATTTTCGTGCAAGTATGTACAATTTCAAGATTTGTTTCTATATTTTTGTAAGTGTGGCTTGAAGTATTAAGATGTTCTGAATATTTTGAACTTTGTGACGTTGTTAATGCTTTAATATGTTCATCGAATCTTGTCTTGAAAGAACGTCCAGGTTATCCAATATAGTGGCTTTGACAATCATTACAGTTCAATTTTTAAATGCCACTATTATCAAATTTTGAAGAAGTGTCATTTTCATTCATTTTATTTTAAATTATTTTAATAATAAATATTATTAATTATTATTACATTTAGCAATATTCTATTTTAATTATTTGTAAAACAAATAAAAATAAACAGTCTTCAACATTTCATAATAGTGGTATTTAACAATTAAACTGTAATGATTGGAAGTTCTTCCAAGACAAGATTCGATGAACATATTAAAGCATTAACAACGTCACAACATTCAAATTATGCAGAACATCTTAATAATTCTAGCCACACTTAAAAAAAATATAGAAACAAATCTTGAAAGTTTACATACTTGTAAGAAAACTAGTTTAATATCAACCTTACGTCTCGAAATTTATAAAAGTGCAAAGAACAATCAAAACTTTCTATTAAATGATAAAGACACAATTTCTAAAAATTTAATTTTTGAAATATTACTAAAATTTACGAATTAATTCTACCAATAAATATATATACATATATCATCAGCTGTGAATAATTTGTACATCATAATTTGTTTATTTACATTGTTTTTAGCCTTCGTGTACCTGAAGATCGCTTCATAGAAGTTGAAATGTACATCGTACAACAAATTATGAAGAAAAGTTTTAAAGGTATTCTATTAATAGTATTTTATTTTATCATACACTTTCTAGAGGCTTCAACTGAACTATAAAATCTTATATTTTTCAAGTGAAATATATATTAAAAATAGTTTTAGGTACATCTTTACTAAATAAAAACCCAGATATGCACAGCCGTATTTCAGAAAAGTTTAGCTTTTGACATTCTCTACTTAAAAACAGCATAAAACCCCCTCTCCCCTACAGTTGGCCTTTTGCAAGACTGCCCCTCCCAATAAATACACGTATGGCGTTGCCACCATCAACCTTTAGGTAAAAAGTGACACCAAAATAAAAAATGTTAGCATTTCAACCATTTTTAACTGGGCAGCTCTCATTTGTGACCTTCTGTTTTACTTCACCTCCTATAAAATGTTGTGTCCTCATTTCATTTATTTAGCATTTAGCCACACTACTTATATGAAAAATAAAATTATATAGAAGCCCAAATGTGAATAGGCATACATTTTAATATTCTTTCTACAATTAGCTTCAACCCCTAACCATTGACGTTTCTCGTCTACCGGTACATAGTCACAAATTGATAGCTACTCTAGCCTCCAAAAGCTTCAATCGCCATTCAACGAACAAAATATTGTTAGGGTTCAAACCTGAAATGTTTTATAGTTTATATGTTTTATTATCTGGTCAATAAGAATAAACAATGTAATAAAGTTTCATTTTTATTTTAAACATCCCCAAACTCAAGAAGCCCTGAAGTAGTAGAGTCATCAGAAAATATTCAAAGACCTTTGAAGCAAAGAACTCTTCTAAATTTGAAAATCATTTGAAAAAAATAATGCTTTTTTGGAAAATTTTTCTTTTAATTAACTAACTAAGGGAAGAAAAATGTAAAACCCCAATTATTAGAATAACAGTAACCAGAACTTTATATGTTTGCATGAAACTACACTTGTAAAAATAAACAAAAAATTCATTGAATAAGTTAGTCGTCATGCCATCGAAAATGTGTATTACTTTTAGTTTGTATCACATAAATATAGTTTTTTGTTTAAGAATTTGCAGAGACTGTCGGTCATGATGGTTTTAATCCCGTAAGTGCAATGTTATTTTCGAACCGGACATACGATCACGCCAATCAAAACTAAACAGGTATTTTTTGACGGATTTTTCGAAACTAATTGCATTTGATCACGAATTAAACTGCGTGTTGGAATTGCTTTGCGGACTACTACTAATTAGTTTTATAGAAAAGGTTATTAAACAAATTTAGTTTGAAGTTTTTATTTTCAACTATTTTTCAAAACTAGGTGTATGTATTCAAAATGCCAAAAGCAAACCCAGTGCGCCAAATGAAAACGTTTAGATTGATTTCTTATATTCAACTTTCGGTCAATAAATAGCAAAAAAATATGGATTCGCAAATATCTTTGTTGTTATGTGATTAAAACCAACATGGCCAACAGCCTCTGCAGACTCGGTATTATGATAGATAATCACCTAGGTTACGTAAAATTTACTTCGTTAACTTATAGAAATAACAAAATTAAGGGAGAACGTAGTTGACAGCACAAACCCCTTGATCACGATCGCTTCATCGCTAACAACATCGTGGAACATGGAGCGTTTATCCAATCATCGACTGAATTGTCTGCGACAATCGAAGTGATCGACACATCGTTTACCCTCAACTGATTGCACTTCATTGGAGCTTGATTGTTTAGCAAATGGTTTAGGTTGGGTCAACTAGCTTTGCGCTTCAGATTGTTAAAAACTCTTCAGTTGAATTTTCACATTCATATGTCTTTGTGTTTATTAATTTAAAATACACAATTTGGTTCAGCATCGATAAAGTGTATTAGTACAATTGTTTTTGAAGCTATAATTTGTGTTTTAAAATATTTTAGACGGATTAAGTTGAAAGCATTGAAATTTCAATAACGTCAAATTGTTAAAATGAAATACACTTCTTAATATGAATTTTTATGTATTTTTGAGTTTTTTTTTTTTTAATGGTTACTTAATAGGTAGATTAACTTCAAAATTAGAGCGTTCTGTTTGTATTTTCTTTGTTCAAACCTTTTGTGGAGCACAATAAAAATAAAGTATTATACTAATTTTACATACTGGAGTTTAAATTACAGTAAGGGAAATTCAGTTTTACTTCATAAATATTTTATTTTTAGAAGAACAAATCATTTTCAATGTCAAATAATAGTACAGTTGTAAAATACTGTTAGGTCCCAATCCTCCACTAAAAATATTGTTCGAAAATGTCACTTAATGGGTTTGGGCCTCTTTCTAATCTAGTAATGAGTATTTTGAGTTACAAAGCAGAAAACAAGGGTTCTTATTCAGGTTGGTTTATTTAAATTTCCTAAATAGGTTTATACCGTTGTCTCTTGAGCGTATTTAAATGTAAAAATGAATGACTACTTCATTCTAGGATGAGTATGGAAAAATTGTGGATTCTTTTTACTAACCGAGTTCGATTTTGCTAAAATAAAATATTTATTTAGTCCAACAGCCATGTAAAGGACTTGCAGCTTTACGTGGAACTGAAACCACGACGTATTGGTTTGAATTGTAGCTAATTGACAAGACTGATACTCAGTTCTCCTCTATCCACCACATTCAGGCACTACCTACCACTTAAACTTCACACCCCAAATTTCTCTAATAGTCCATGTCGATGGCAACTATTGAGCGAACTAAGAATCAAGACGAGAATCTATGTCCACTACAATTTGTTCCCAAGTAGCTGAGTGACAGTACTGCGCTACTAGTGCAGACCAAATGACACTAACTTAGTAAAAAATGTTAAAAAAATTAAATAACTAAAATGTATATCGGACAATTGTCCAGTATGTTAAATAATAAATATAATATCAACATTGGATACATGTAAAAGACTAAAATACCAAAACGGACAAAGTTTCCTTCGGCTGTGACGGCTTCATGCATAATCGCCATGCAGCTGTAAGGTTTTACGTAGCTTATCCCATGAATAATTCCAGCATTTAAAGATTAGTCAGATACAATTTACTATTTTATACTGACGAAAAACCAAAATAATTTATTGATAAATTGGCCTTCGATTTATATATACTGTTTAAGTATCGCAAGATTTACTCACGTCTATTTTCTGTTTCAATTGATAGGTAAACTAAAAACAAGAGTGTAACAGTGTTTTCATAATTTTTAAAGGCAGTTTATGTTTTTCAGAATTATTATCATATTATATCCCTAACGTAGCATATACATTTCAGGATACTTCTTCAAGAATGTCAGCACTATTCTGGTATACGTTTTTAAAGTAGGCTAAACTAACGAACGATGTGGTACAGTTGTTAATCTTATTAGCAACATGTGTTCCTATGACTATTGGAAGAGCCGTTTATGTGGGTAGTTGGAATGTGGTTTGTCTGGGCGTCTTCTCACGCGGATGTTGGGTGTACGATGACCCATTGGACTCGTGGGTGTCAGGGGGGGGAGAGTTTATAATTTCGTTAGGGATGTATTTCGTTAGTTTATACGTAAATGTACCCCTTCCAGGGACATTTGGCATTAAATTTCGACTAAATGCTACCTCTATGATATAATTTACAATACCGTTTCTAATTCGTTTATTTCTAACCAAGACGCTGACCTTCAATGTATGTGTGAATATGGAGGGCGGGGGGACTGACTGCGATAAGTTTATATGAACGAGTATAAGCATTGTTAACAACTAAGGTCAACTTTACCTTAGACAGAACCATTCATTAAATTCCAAAATTCTGGGTAACTAACAGAACTCTATATTTTACCTGGAATCTGAACCACTTATTGGTCTGATTTTTAGCTGATTGAAAAGCCTCGTACAGGCTTAAGATAGCCGAGCATCTCTTTCTTAGGCACAACATCTGAACCCATACAACAACCCAACATGACTTCTCTAGTGGTGTCCTAGCCAATGGGAACATTGAGCGGTCGCCATGTTGGTATTACGTTGGTGTTATATATTAAAATGTAATTACAAAAACTAAATAAATAGATTGCTTGTATTGTTGGAATCATTTTAATAATTCAGTATCGATTTCACATTACTTTTTTTTATTACTGATGAAAAGAAATGAAAAATTCTTGGGGTGACATTTTTTATTTCAACGTAAATTAATTTAAATTTACGATTATTTACGTGTGCTTAGTATTTTTCTGATTTTAATGAGTAAAAAAATACGGGTATAATTTTCAGTTGATTGACAAGCCTGTAGTAATTCAAATAGTCAAGCAGAGCAGTTCCACGACCGGTTGATGACGTAACGTATGTACGATGATTAATTAATTTCAACGAAAATGCTTGTATTTGTTATTCTAAACACATCAGACTTCTGTAACTGCAATAGTTGATGTAAAACACGTGTTTCCTTCTTCAGTTCCAGGAATAGTGAGATAGCAGTAAGCAAAATCACGAACACACGGTGTCGTTGCACTGACATGGCAAAAGGAGCACGTAGCAGACAGATGGGATGTCATTCTGCGCAGCTACAGAAACATTCTTGAGAGAAGCTGTATTTAGAAAAATAATAAGTACTTTCCATGAGAAGCGATTTATCAATTTTATTTTACCTCGTTAAAATGTTAATGCTATATAAACATCGTTTTTGTATGTTTGTCAACAAAGTAAATATAGTTTCTACCTGAGTTTTAGATTAATATATAAATAATTAAAATAGTTTTTCTACTGCCTCCCCCAATCCTGAATCAGCACATGAGGACTTAAGCTGCATTTTTCATCCACCATCAATAGAATCATTTTTAGGACATCAAGGTTCAGATTTGAATAGCAGTAGTGCGAAACTATATTTATTTTCAAACCTAAAGAGGCAAACCAATAAATTGTAATAAACCCCTCCTTTTTTCCACAATTATCTTTACACTTATTTTCTAAAAATAGTGATAACTTAAAAAATTAACGTAGCCAAAGAGTCTCCCTACAGAAAAACTTTGATATAGTGTGACTGCCCTTTCTAGGTAGACCCAATCTCTTTTTAACCTTGTTCTGTCCTTCCCTTAAACTATTAATCTGTGCAGAGAAATTATTCAGATTAAATTGAGGAACCGGTTAACAAATACTGATAAACACTTCCAGTCAAGGCTAGGATATTTTTACCTTATCTACCTCTAACTTATGCTCAAAATCTTTCCACCATACAGCACTTTTTTAAGAGCCACCAGTAACAGGCTATTTTAAGTGTAATAAGGGACGCAACTTTTTGGTCCTTAAGGGGGTTCGGTACTCCCTATCCCGCCCATGTTAAATTTAACAACTTTGTTGTTCCTTTTCTAGAAATCTACTTAAGATATTGGAGTTAAATTTTTCAGGCTTGTTTTTACACCCTTTCTACACACTTTAACGACGAGAATTGTAAAAAAAAAACACACAGAAAAAAATGAAAATCTTTTTAGAAAATCTTTAAAAAAATTCTTTTTTTATGGTCATAATATATTTTTTTTTATTATTCAAAGAAAGTCATTGGAAAAAGCTCTTCGTCAAAGTGTGTACATGCATGTAATAAATAAGAGACAAAAATTTGGTTGGCCTATGTCAAATAGTTCCTGAGAAAAGGTACATTTTATAATAAAAAATATAGTTTTCGGAAAAACGGCTTTAAAAGTTTTATTTACCTTCTAATACATGCCAGCAGCATAAGAGGGACCTGCTACACAATCATCCTCCTCCATATCATCCTCCAGCTTCCTTTTCAAGAGTCTCTTGCTTTGTCTAGCTTTCTTCTGGATTTCAGCAGCTTCTCGATCACCTTTTTGAATGCGAGCGATGTCCAGATCTTTCATCACCGACGCACAGTTTAGTCCTGGTTCAATTCCCAAACTCTTCAACACTTGACACTTGGCAATATTACCTTCATTGAAGGATGCTACAGCATCATATACACCTAAACAAAGGGTATTGAGGCCAACAAAATTTATTTTTGGCAGACGACCCCAGATTACGCTGTTTAGCGACTCGTTCGGGTTCTGCGTTTTACCGTGCAAACATTTTCTCAACAAGTCAGGGTTGGCTAGGTCCCTAAAAGTAGGCTTAATTTGTTTCATTATAATTTCTGGCAAATGAAAATGCTTGGTGTGGTCATAAGTAAGGTTTTCAGCCATTGCCCTTTGGTACTTACACCAACTTGTCTCACCCTTAGGGCAGAGACCGTGCTGCGGGTTTTCATTGCTCGAGCAAATGTGAAAATATTCAGCCCAAACTTCTTTTTTCATAGACTCTAAGTTAGAGGTATTGCGCCTAATTGCTACACCATAATAGTTTTGAATTTTTTGTATGGCTGCATCACTTAGCCTACCTTTTCCGAACATAGACTTTTCATCTGCTAACTTCTTTCCCTTGCTTTTCTGCTTCAATGCCCTCAACCGTGATCCCATTCTTTTTTGAATATGGCCGATACATTCTAACTTTTTAATTACAAAGTCTTCACCATATATTTTCCTGTCTTCTACATTCTTGAATGCTTTGGAGTCACCATCCCCCAAGTAGTAAGCATACCGAACATTTTTTTCAAGTGATCGTTGAAAGATTTCCATCACACCTTCTATTTCCATTCCACCACTCACTCCCTGATAATTGGCAATACAAGTAGGCAAATGAATGCCCTCATCTTTTTGTTCACATCTACAAAATTTAGATTTGATGGACACATCTACGACCTTGCCTGTGTCGAAACTTGTAGCTGAGACCACGCCATTCAGCGAGGTGTGGCCTCGCTTTTGCCAAGTACCATCCAGGGCAATACTTATGTCTCTGGAGTCCTCATTTATTTTCACAGCTTCTTCTAGAGCTGATGACATTGACTGTGAACATACATCTTTTACATATTTTCCAATAATTTTGTTGTATTTTATAAACCGTGTAGGGGGTGAAGGTAAGTTCATTACTGCAGCCAGAATCTTGCCACCAGTTTGTCCTTTCCCGATACAACGCATGCCGTACACATACCTTACATTTACATCATAGACTTCACATTTTTTCCCATCTTCTTTCACTAGGCTTACTTTAGATGAAGTAAAATACTTATTTCTTCTATCACAACCCTCACATTCAAACATTATTTCTGCTGCTAGGCCTACATGTTTACCTACGCGGAGGGAAAGATCGGAACCGCAGTCCCGACACACGGCAACTTCAGATAGTATTTTTTTAAGTACATTACTGCTTATAATAAGATTTGTACAATCAGACCTTGAAAAGGAATCATATTTGTCTAAATTTGGTATGAGCTTTATATGTGATGAGCTTTTGATGTCAATAGTGGACCCAGGCAAAAGGGGTTGATCTTGGTCTGGTGTCAGCATAGGCCTATGAGTAGGTTCACTTGCAATAGGACTATTTGTTCCTTCTGATTTAGGTTTACCAATGTTTTTGCGTTTTTTAAAAACTCTAGGAATACTTGATCTAGGCATTTTTGAAAATAACTAATATTAGCACTGTTTACACTCAAATGTTCTTCAAAACACAATGAACTAACACTTTTCACAGAAACTGTAAGTAAGTAAACAAACAATATAAAAGGCATAACCTCAACTGAGAATGACAGCTGTCAACAACACAGAGAACAGTAGAAATATAAACAGTGTTACCAAGGCAACAAAATGTAAAAACATTAGTTTATGAGTCTTATATGCTATACGATGATCTATTCTAGCAGGTAGCTAGAAAAGTATGGTTTTTAGTGGGTGCCAAAGGACGTTTCAACATTTTTTTAAATATGTTCCCAATACCGTACATACATTTTTTATATACCAAAATGTTCAGAAAGAAACAGAGAGTTAAAAACAGTTAAAAACCAAAAATGCATTTTTTTAAAGTTTTTCTGTACCGAACCCCCTTAAGTATCCACCCTACGAATAGAACTCCTTGGGAACAGCTATACAGAACCAAATCACGAAATAAAGGTTTATTTTACATGAGTTTAGTTTTGTAAAAACAAAAAAAAAAAAAAAAAAAAAAAAACCTAAAAAACAGCAAACATCTAAGTACTATACTAACTATGGGAGTTAAGTACAATTATGATTAGTGAACAGTTTTGAGAGTCTAGAATATAAAACAAAAATTTTGACCATAAACTGAAACGTATAAATGTTTGACATTTTATACGTAGCCTTCGTTGAACTATAGGTAGTCGTACAGCACTGCCATAACGGAGTCGATCACGCCCTCTATAACTTCAGTATGTAAATTGGTTGGCTGTGTAGCTGAGCTGAAACGCATCATTACACTGTTTATCTTATGCACGCACTTTCTGGACGTGATTATTGCTTAGCAGTATTCCTGAACTGGACCTGTAAGACGTTGAATTACTGTGAGAAATAAAGGAGACGTGCCGCACTGCCGTAACGAAGTCGAGACACGCCCACCTATAACTTCAATATGCAAATTCTTTCGCTGTGTAGCTGAACCTGAAATGCCTCAATAAACTGCTTTATCTTACGCACGCACTCACGTAAGCACTTTTCTTTAGAATATAAGATTTCTCAACTTTTATAAACAATGTATTTTTATTATTATACCCTAATGTAACAGATTTTATGGTTATATGGATATGTAAAAATAAATATAAATGTAAACAGAGATTTCTATCGCATTAATCTCAACTAAAACTGTAAACTCAATTAGTTGAAATAACAGTTGTCTTTTAAATATTTAAGTTCACTAATTCTTTTTAAAATAGAATTAATTATAAATTCACTATGCAGCCCAACACTCAGAGGGACTGTTATTCAATAGTAAAATACAGTTGCAATGTAATTTAATTTGACACACTTAATAGAATTTTTTAACAGTGAAAAATACAGTTTAATATACCGTGTGGAATAAAAGTTCCGGAACAGATAAATAAATTTCAAACGATTACAGATAAAGCAATAAAACTATACATCATTACTGCACCTATTAATATACTTTTTGAAGTAACTGAGATTTTTCTGTCATATCAGGGAGATATAGCATGCAATAACTCAGAAGAAAATTTTAAATAAGAGCATAGGTCGAGTATTACATTAAATTGAAGGTCTTTAGTACCAAAATATAAAACTGCAGATCCGAACTCAAACGGAACGCTTTTAAAAAATTACGCTGGTTTTAAGTTTTGAATATTGTGGTTGATACTATTGTTGGTACTATTGTGGAGGGTTTGATATTCTTTTTTTCTTTTCTTTTTTTTTTTTTTTTTGTTTAAGTTGGGAAATTTAAAATTTTTAAATGCCTACTTGACTTAATAAATAGTGTTTTAGGGTAGTTGGTGACTCTTCACGTCCAATGGATGATGGTTCACAAGGAGTTCGACATAAATATCAAATATAGCATTGGTCAAAATACACGCCATTTTAAAGAGATTCTCAAACACAGGTGAATACCACAAACAGCACTTAAAAAGGATAACCAGTACACAATTTTAGACGTTCATAGATTTTCTTGGTTTTAGTAAGACATTGCATTAGTAGCCACAATTCAAGTGCACTAATAAACCAAAGATAAAATGCTGCTGTATGCATTTTTCATGTTGCAAAAATGAAGTTAAACATGAACAGGTAGGTGTTAAAAACTCGAACATCGACTCCAAAAATTTTTGGGGAAAAACACCCCTTTTGTCCATTAATATCTGCTATTTTGTACTAGATCAACCTTTTTAAGTGCTGTTTGTGGTGTTCACCTGAACTAGACAACTCATTTAAAATTATGTATATCTTGACCTATGCTATATTTAATATTTTTGTCAAACTCCTTGTGGACCATCATCCATTGTAAGTGAGGAGTCATCACCTACCCTAAAACACTATTTATAAAGTCCAGCAGGCATTTAAAAAGTATAACTTTCCCAACTTAAGCTAAGAAAATAATATTAATACATCCAAAAGAGGGTCTTCGTCGTCAGTTTTTAAAACATTAAACCAGCGTAATTTTTTTTAAAGCGATTATTTTGAATTCGGATTTATAAGTTTATGTTTTACTACTACAAACCTTAAATTTAATGTATTTCACAGATTTTTTAAAGTGACGTTTTATAATATTACAAAAACATCATTATAAAAATTAATGTGGTCAGTTTCACGGTAAATGATAAATATTTTTGTCACGTTAATTTTGTTTTTGAAATTTGTTAATGATGGAGTGTCAGATGAGGGAGACAAAGGTAGTTGGACATTTGCCACCATTACGTGAAAATTACCAATCACGACGTTTCAATTTGGTAAAACCCAAACCTTTTTCAAGTGCTAAAAACTAAATTACATCTACACAAACATGTTATAAAACTACGTTCTTATACTAATAAACTTATCTACTTTAATAATTATCTACATTTTTACCTAGATCCTAGAATGGGGTACAACAAAATGAACTTCTGCTAAATATAAAAATGTTAACAGGGTAAAATTAATATAACCAATTAGGCGCTGTCAATGTCACGATATCAACGAAAAAATGTTAAAACACAATTAAATTAATATTTAATTGTTTTAATTAATTAATATTTAATTTAAATCAATTGTTTAAATTAAATTAAATTAATATTTAATTGTGTTTTAACATTTTTTCGTTGATATCGTGACATTGACAGCGCCTAATTGGTTATATTAATTTTACCCTGTTAACATTTTTATATTTAGCAGAAGTTCATTTTGTTGTACCCCATTCTAGGATCTAGGTTAAAATGTAGATAATTATTAAAGTAGATAAGTTTATTAGTTTAAGAACGTAGTTTTATAACATGTTTGTGTAGATGTAATTTAGTTTTTAGCACTTGAAAAAGGTTTGGGTTTTACCAAATCGAGACGTCGTGATTGGTAATTTTCACGTAATGATGGCAAATTTCCAACTACCTTTGTCTCCCTCAACGTATAATTTGTTTATGAAATATGCTTATTTTTTGTTTTCAGGTACTTCACCATTGAATAACTTAAATAAATAATGTGGTAGGAAATAACTACGTAGGACATTCATTATTCATGTTCCCTTGTAATATATCCTGTACAGTTATTATCTAAGATAAACAAACTTTCGTACGTCCAGTCAAGTTTATGATATTTTCCAATCTGATCCTCGCTTCGCTTGGAGACCTCACAAGTAGAATATATTTAAAAACAAAACACGCTCAGAAAGTAATCTTAGTTAAATGTGTCTGCTAGAAGACAGTGAGGTACGACGTATAGAATTTCGATGCATCACAAACGAGTGATGTAATCAAGGGGTGAGGAGGAGGGGGTCGGATCAGGTGCTTGGTTAAGGACCTGTCTACGTCGGACAGAAATGTCTCCGCGGGACACCGATCTCCCACCAAGCAATAATGAACTCAATCAATGTACAAAGACGGTGTACAAACATTCTTATATAGGATTAGACTTTCTCTAAAACTATTTTATTTCAATTTTATTTGGGCACGTGGAGAAGTGGTTGGAATGCTCCGTCGGAACTAATGTTCCCAGATGTATGAGGATGGGGGGAGGGGTCCAATATGTAAGTGATTTCATTTTAATATCTTGGATAATTTATTAACCTGTAGTGATATAATCATTACGTAAGAGGATATTATGTAACTAATCATATCCACAAATAATTTAGATATCAAACATAGTGCACCTCCCAAATAATAAATTACATTAAATAAACAGTATATTAAAAGTGTTTAAAATATTTTTATTCTAATATGTTATAAATCCGTCTGATTATTGAGATTGATCTATGTGTTAACACCACTTCAACTTAAATCACTT
Source organism: Stictocephala bisonia (assembly GCA_035578905.1). Taxonomy (NCBI): domain Eukaryota; kingdom Metazoa; phylum Arthropoda; class Insecta; order Hemiptera; family Membracidae; genus Stictocephala; species Stictocephala bisonia. The sequence continues at coordinate 117,953 of JAQJVL010001114.1, forward strand.
TATGAACATCTTTATTACCATCTCCATAGTTACAAACTTATTGCTTCACCTAGTATAAATAAGCAAAGCCATTGATTTTATAAGCACACCGAATAAAATGTTCATCCAATGTTAAATGTTCTATCTCAAGTCGGAGTGCTAGTGCAGTCCCGTAAAAATGTAATGCAGTTTAAACCAGCATTGGAAGTAGAACTAACCTAATTACTGGTACAAATATTCCTATTACATTTATTATTAGTTGCTTTCTTAGTAATATTATAATCTAGGGTAAATATTACATAAAACTAAACGGAACACCTCAAAGAAAATTATAAGAAGTAGTAAATTTAGAATTTATCAATTGTTAAAGTGATTAAACTTTGATGAATTATCAGACGTTGACTGATATTAAAATAACTTTACATAAAATGTTAAGTCCATATTATTAGTTAAGTTAGGTTTCGAGCTTTGCGTGTGTTAACTTTAAGGTGTCTTCTAAAAGATACATTAAATTCTAGGTCTTATTAATTTCTTGTTGGTGCTTTATTTCGGTATACTATATCAGTAAATAACTTTAATTAATCGAATTTTTATGTCCATTTTTTGCGAATGAAGGAAAATGTTGAAAAGAGTTGAATACTGTATGACAATTACAGTACATCAAATTGCAAAGTGGGTGATTTAATTTTTGAAAAGTTGTTGAAACTTATTGTTATTTTTTTATAATAAACACTTTCGGAGTTCCAGCTAATAAAAATCTTATCAAATTATATATTAAATTAAAACAATTAGTATAATATTACCTTTAATTAAGAAGTTACAGCATATGACTAACCTGAAACAGAAAACATTGTTACTACACGAAATGAATACGTTGCCAAATGAACTAAAAACATCAGTTCACTGCACCGACTGATCCCATTTTACAATCTGCAACGTTAGTAATAACTGCCGATGATCATGCAAATACAATGTAAGACCATCGAAGCGTTACACTTTGCGACTCACCTGCAATGCTTCATTCTGATGATATTATGCTAAGGTCAGAGTGCCACGTCGAATACAACCTTTAGTGTGTTTATTTGTAAAACGCGTCTATATTAATATGCTGAAATACTCGCCCTAATGGAAGATAAATATGTATATGTGTGCTTTATTATATCAAAAGAAAATAAGTATAGCAGAATTAATTTAAGTTATGAACATGTTTACTACAATAAATAATTTGTAGAGACTCAATTTATAATCACGTATATACACATGTTTACTATGCTTTAGAAAATACGTACTTGTGACAAACTATTCAATCGTTAATTATTATTCAATATTCATTCATTTCTAAGAGACCGATCGCAAAACCTTTCAATGATCTGGGAATCAGGAACTTATGTAAAATGCTGAACGACCGCAAACTCGGGTCGGATTGAATCTGGGTTTGCTCCAGTTTGTTCCCGCAAACTTGAAATATAAATTATTAATCCACATTTCCTGGAGCAAACTGCTGGAGGGGTAGTTTATAATCTTGATTTATGTTACCTTCGCCTCATTGTTCCATTAAAGATAAAACTAAAAATTTAATAACCCTCTCATAAATTACGTAAGCATTGTTTTATCTATGATGTGAAGTTTTTTAGTAAAACATCTATTTGAGACTTATTAAAAACAACTTGCAAAGTATATATTCATTATTCATCTCTAAGACGCCGATCGTAGAAATATGGACGAATATGAGGAGTGAATGAGTGTGATGAGTGTAGATGAACGAGTGTAGTCATTATTGTTATCTGAGTTCGACTTAGCTAAGAAAAGATTATTTATAATTATCCCAATAGCCAGAGAAACTATGGGGCGTACATCTTTACGTGGAATCCGAACCACGTAGTGTTGTTCTGATTTTCAGCTAACTTACAAGTCTGACACTCAGTTCTCTTCCCTAAACAACATCTGAACTTTTACTACCATCCAACATGAACACCTCAGACTTTTCTAGTAGTATCCACGTTAATGGCAACCACTGAGCGAACGCCGTGTAGGTTTTAAGAGGGCCGAACATGCAACCTATCGTCTACAATCTTCCAAACACTTTGCCCCCAAGTCTCGTAGATAGGTTTCAGCACTGCGCCATCAGTGCCGCCTTATTGGCATCATGCAATTTTGTTCATCATGCACTAACGGATTAAGAGAAGAGATTGTATATGCAGTGACAACTTGGTGTATTAACCGGTTAGTATTTTGATACTCGTATGTTTTTGGAAGTACGTACTTATAACGTCAATTTAGTCACTATTCATAGTTATTCATTATTCCTCATTTAGTCGCCCACCGTAGAGATATGGGCGAATATGAGGGGCGAGGTGTGACGAGTGTAAATTAATGAGTGAAGTTATTTTTAAAGACTAAGGTCAACTACGCCTTAGAAAGAGCCTTTTGTTAATCATCCAATAGCCAGGGAAAAGTAAAGGACCTAAATGTTTACACAGAATTCGAACCTCATAGTCTTGATCTGATTTTCAGGTAATTGCCAAGTCTGATACTCAGTTATCTCCTCTACACAACATCCGGACTAACTACCACCTAACACAGACTACCCAGACTTCTCTAGTAGTGTCCACGTCGATGGCAACCAATAAGCGGACGCCATGTCAGTATTAAGAGGAGTGGGCGTAGAACAAATCGCCTACAATATCAACAACATTTTGTCCCAAAGTATCTGGATTACAGCACTCCACCATAAGTGCCAACCATAAAGGTGCATTCACCTACAATGTGACTTTCTACACACTTATGGCTTGTTATTTTATAAGTAAGTACTTATGACATCACATTAGAGAAGGTTTTGCCTCTAAATGGGAACTATAATAGTACTTTTTATGTCTTAAAGTAGAAGTAAGAATCATAAAGTACGCCCTTTAGTTGATGCTCCTACCAGTTAACACTTATGAATGTGTTACTTCTTTATGGATTAATTAACATAAAGATTCATTTCATCAATTTACAGATTTACGTTTTTAAAAGGTACGTATTTTGATGTTGTGTTTTAAAAGTAGATACTGGCCAGTTTTATTATTAGAATTTTAATAGGTATAGTTAATTTTTTAACTTTGAGATATCAAGTTTCTTAAAGCATTTAAATAAAAAAGAGCTTGCTGGAAGTTTCTGCCAAATTATATATGCCTAAGCATTTATTTCAGTCAAACTATGAAAAAACAGTACCTATTACAATTATTTTAAACTGCCAAATTTCACCAAATGTAGAATTATTTTATCAAGTCAAGGAAATATTAACAGCCTAGAAGTAGCTTAAGTTGACGTAAATAAAAAGGACAATTAATATTCCAAATGCAGTCTAAACACATTTCAGGTAATCAATATGGGAAGTAATAATTACCATTTAAAGTGCAGACATGCTTTAACGATGTACTTCACTGCAACTATAGAGTTAGTTTTTATCATTTCAAGGACATACTTTAAGACTAATAAACATAGAACTAGTTAGCCAGTAATCGCCATAGTCAGTAAGTAACAGCGTGTCCAGTTAAGGCGGTGTCCTTCAAGTCAAGATAACGCTCAAACATGGCTTTAAGTGGCAGATACAAGGGAAATGAGCACTGCAAATGTTTTGCTTCGTTTTTATTGAAATTCTTGAAATGGCGCAATATGTAATGTGTGTTTAGTTAAAATTACTAATTACCTTTACGCTGGAAACACCGACAACATTAGTAAGAACTGACAAGACTACACACTTCTCACTACAGTAATTAGCAAGCTTAAGTACATTATTATTGGATATCAAGTATCATTGTTGTTATGTAATATTTAATACAATTAACATACTACTCATCGGAGAATTTATTATTTTTAATTGTTTTAATACTTTCTCCCATATGCGTTAGTATAGAGAAATTATTGTGATCGTCCAAAAATTGTTTTTACAAGTTGGTCTAAAAATCCATTTTAAGGTCTCCTGAACCAAAAAAATTGGTTTTTACGAAAAAGCATTTTTGGGTCTGTCCACATCTGTTTCGCTAGGGACCAAACCGATGGATCAATGTTTATGAAATTTGGTATGTAGGTGTACTTAGCCAATATCTTCATTCCATTTTTTCACTTTTTTTAAATTTAGGTTTTTCATTTTTATAGGAAAAAACAATTCAAAATGGAATTTTCTTGAAAAAGGCTCTAACGATTTTAATTACATTTTCAGGGAAGAAGTGAATTACAACATAACATGGTTTAGTAAAAACCGCATGTCTCTAACTTGACTAGTATTTGATTTATGGCCAAAAAACATACTTGGAAATCAAACTGGTATTTTTCAGCTTCGATTTTTTAGTGTTTAATATGGGGAAAAGTTTGTCACAATTCTTTGGAACCATTTATTTTAGTTCCAAAACATTGATAGTGTGATAGGAGCAAACATAAAATATGAATGAGTGTAGGAAAATGAATTGTTCTTGATTAAATTGTAGCCTCCAGAAAGTGTATAATATAATGAAAATAATAATATATTGCCTGTTCAAAAAATGTCTTGAACGTATTTGTTCTATGTACGTTTTAACTTATGTAATGTAAGTGGAAAAGTACATAGTACAAATAAATTCAAGAAACATGTAAAAGAAAATATATTATTATTAGAATTGTTCATTGTTCCATGGTATTACATAAATAGCAAAATGCCATATTAACAGCATATTGCTATCAGCGTCTAGTTGCAGAAACTATAGAACAATTAATTTACAACTGGAACTAAAAAAAATACATATCCATCTCTTATACAGCACAGAAACCATAAAAATATACCTGCATTTTCGCATGTTCATAGATGTCGATGTTAATTACATTTTATGATCAAATATTTAGGTACCAATTTCAATTAAACTTAATTTATGCATATTGAAAATTGTATATGCTTAGACTCCTCGTTGATAGTAAGTAGGGTATATTTAATGTTTTTTTCGATATAATTTCTTTAACTATATGCATTCTGTTATGACATTTATGTATTTAACGTATTGGTATTTAAAATTATGGAATTCAAATGTAAATTTTAACTTTGTTTTTGAAACTTAATAATGATAGTATCAGATGAGGAAGACAAAAAAATGTTGGACGTTTGTAATCATTTCATGAAAAGTACCAATAATGACGTTTCAATTTGGGAAAACCCAAATCTTTTTCAAGTGCTATAAACTAAATTACATCTTAACAAACATGTTCTAAAATTACGTCCTTAAAACAATACACATTAATTATATACATTTTAACCTAGAATGGGCTTGAACAAAATGAACTTCTACTAAACCTTAAAAATGTGTAACTACGTGAATTAATACAACTAATTACGAGCATGATCTCGTGACCTCGGCAGCTCCTAATCAGTTATATTAATTCACCCACTTATTATTATTCTTTAATATTTAGTAGAAGTTATTTCCTTGTACCCCATGCTAGGTTTTATAATAAATTTTAGATAATTAATGTAGATTAATTAGTTTATTAGGTTAAGAACGTAATTTTAGAACGTGTTTGTTTAGATGTAATTTAGTTTTAGTACTTCCTCACGTTAAGTTTAATTACCTAGACACATAAAATAAAATAAAATGAATTTCATATTTGTATTAGTAATATACTACCATAATCATAGCAGCTTATGGTAAACTTTCAAAAAGTATTCCCTATACAACACCATAAATTCGATATGCATCACACAATAACATATGATGAAAATTAAAAAAAAATGAGTGCTAAATTAAAAATTTTGAAAAAATACAGGAAGAAATATTTACTAACAAAAGCCGACCACTTCCGAATAGCCAACTGAATAGACGTTAAACTCAAGATATTTAACTGAGAAAGCCACCGGATGTATTCAAAGGAAGGAAACTTTCCGTAACTCCTTCATTGTGGAAACTTGGCACTGCCAACTCGACTGAATATGTGAGGTGAATCCTTCATTTGGCGAGGAACCAGAAAATAGCGCAGTACGACACGCTGGGTTTACGCCACACCACGCTTCCCCACGGTTGGCTGAGAGTTATGTAAGCCACAACAACTTGGCACCCACACTATAGCAACCTACTTATCTCCTGTAGGGAGGAGGGATGTTCTTCATAATTTGGGGGGTCGTAAATAATAACCCTTTTGGTGGATGTTTGAAATTAAATAAAGTAACAATATTAAAATTATAATAAACAATTCTCTTTTTTTTTAGTACTTGGTGTTAGTAAAATAAGCAGAATCCAAAGAAAACTGAGTCATTAAAATATAAGGAGCTTGAAATATATGACCTAATTATCAAATATATGACCCAATTAACAAATATATGAACTAATTAACAAATATATGACCTAATTAACAAATATATGACCTAATTTAACAAATATATGACCTAATTAACAAATGTATGACATAATTAACAAATACATGACCTAATTAACAAATATTTTTATCAAAGTGTTTCACTAATAGTAAAAGAGCTATAACTTTAACTAAACGTTAGAACTGAAACATGAACTATGCCAATCTGTTTTATACTAGGATATACAGGTTCTATAAATAAAATGTTATGCAGCGCTTATAACAATGGTAAAATGAAATATAGGCAAATCTAGAAGAGGGTATAAAATAAACAAAAAATTACAGTGTGAAATGAAAAAAAGTGAAAGTGAAAGATTTTTCGAGGAAAACACAACAAAAAAGTCAACAATGGATCTGGCAGTTTTCTTATAGAGATTTAAGTTAATTTAGAAATTTTGAAGAACATATTCAAGTGGTTAGTTGAAGACATAATGTTGAATGTATTATTATGGAGTATGGTGGGGCAATATAAAATATTTTTTGCAGCATGAAACATGAGAGTGAAAATAATTAACTCCAAAGAAAACTGATAAAGAAAAATTATAATTTTAAATTTAGTGTTTACGATAAGAGTCAGCATTGGTGGAATACATATACCGTAATCGTATGTTATCAAAATAACTCAAATCAGTTCTGTTTAATAAATCTAAATGTATAATTATCACGTTAATTAAATAGTAAAATGATCTGCACCTAACCAGATATGTTCATAAAAACGCGAAACTAAAAAACGACAGCGTTTTGGTTGTAAATTTAAGTTTAGTAAATAATTCATGTATACTTGATTTTTTTTAACAAAACACTCCAAAATCAAAGAAGTCTGTGTTGTAAAAAATTTAATTAAAGTATATATTCACTATATAAGCTATTAGTTTTATTTCTAAATTTTCTAGATAAAGCAAAATTTGATATATATATCCACATCTATTACCACTGTAAGAGCTATCTTCACTATTCCTTTGCTTAAAGTAATTTTAACAAATCTCATTCCGTTTAAATTGAATGACAACTGTTTTGATAAACCAGTTCAAGAAACATTGAAAATATATACAAAGTAAAAGTCCTTTTATGATGGAAATCCAACACACAATCTTTTATTGATATATTATTCTTATGATTTATTTGATATGTCTTCGAGTTATGAATCTTTTCGTAAATTATAAATATATTTTTTTCACTTGGGTTGAATAAATACGTTAATACTATTAGTAAAAGGTCCATTCATTTAGTTTAGTCCTAATTAGTAAATACCAATTATATTAATTGCAGTCATATAATCTATCTAGTAATGTCTGTTATCCGGAATTCCCAATTCGTGACTCAAGATGATCGGCAAGCCGGACACGTATTCCGGTGGGACCTAGACCCGTTCGAATTCAATTAATCGACTATCAAAAAACGTTCACTCCCTCATTACGGAGGACAAAAACGATCAAAGACCGGCGTGTTTTAGAGATATTTTTAACCGGTGATCTCAGAACTGGATTGGATCACGTTCAAAAATAAACAACGGCAAGGGAGCTGGAATATATTGCCCCTACCCAGGTGACACATGGCTGCTGAAGCAATGACACTGCGATCTCAGGGGACGTCTGTCGTGTTCAGTGTCTTAGGTACATCGAGTTGATGCCAATTCAAAATCTATTTGGAAATGACTAAGAGTGATAGATATTTTCAAAAATAGTTTTAATACTCGTAATGACTGCCAACGTTTTAGCTAGTAAGACGGAAATCATATTACTTCAAATTGACCAATCCTTCGAACATTTATCAGCCCTATCAATATTTATTGCATATATTTATAATAGTAAAAATATATTTTGCGTTAAATAGACATACAAAATTATCAATCACAAAAACTGACCTAAGGCAAAATCTTACTATTATATAAAATCTAATAGTGTCCGTGTGTGTGTGTTTTACTCAGTCACGCAATAACTACTGGAACCATTCAGCTGAAATTTTGCATGGACATTCTTAGGGTCTATGGTTAACACACAGGCCTATCTATATTTTGAAATTCTATAAGGGTGCCACCCCTCTGACAATACTAATTTGACGGTTAATTATTGTATATAATAATTTCATTAATCAGCTGTTGGAATGAATTAAACGACTTACATATTTCTGAAGTAAATACCGGACCAAACCTAACCACAACCAGGGTGACTAGAAAAGACGGTAGGCTGCGCAGTAGACTGTGACGTCACATGGGCAAAATCACCTGGTTTGATTATTCTATAAAATACTGCTAACTAAATCTACCAATCGCAAGGAAGCATTCAGCTATATAGTAGACAAGTTATTTACCACTAACTTATCAGCTGGAATTGTAAACTACGTATCAACTAATATTGTATCAACTGGAATAAGAACAGTATTTTTGTGATTGTTGTTGCCTTTTCGCCCATGTGATGTTATAGGAGATGCACGTGATACCTACCCCCTTCTTTCCAAGTTGCCCCAGTACAACGCACTTTTGTATTATACAGATGCCAGTAGGTATTTGGCACATGGGAATTATATTCAAGCAAATTAAAAACTTGTTAAAATGATAAAGTTCACTTCATACATTTAAGTTGAACTAATATATGAATAATCAGACGTTGTGCCTAGTTTGAGTGTTCAGCCCACATGCTGGGTATGGAGCAAATGTCTCCAGCCATTATGTTTATATTTAATTATATTTTATTTTCAAATGTGAAAACTCTATTACTCAGTTCCAATTTACTATTCTTCTTATTTACTACTATTACATTTTATCCATGTAAACCTTCGGGTTAGACTAAAGTGTCAAGTTGAACTAAAAAATCTGCATGATTACTTAAATAAAAATATTTCAACCAGAAAGTTCGTGTTTGTACCCATTTTTTCTAGGTCAGAGGAATATAAATAAAATTCTGGTCCGAGGGGGATCAAAACCATTTACTTTTCCTATTGCAGACTCCAATAGCCAACTGTAACATCTCAAGCGAATCGGAAAGTTGGGGATCTTTTGGTATCTGAGTATATGTATATATATATATATCACCTTTTATCTATTAAGCTATGCTAGTTTGAAGACTTGGAAATATTACTTGCAGGTAGGGTATTGATGGTGGGTAAGGTTGTTGAGGTAACGGTTGACACAACGTCTGCAGACGTCGAGCAGACTTCTTCTATATCACACTAGCCGACAGCCCTTAGTTCGCTACAGGGTGGCCCTCTGCACTTATTTACCCTTCCCTCCGTGGTTATCTGTAAACCATTACATCAATATCAAAGCTCAGCCTGCTGCTGTTCTCCTAGATCGCACAGTTTTATAGTCGTTTGGTCGAACGAGTGTATAAAGTAATTATTTTTCATAAACCAACTTTATACACTGCAGTGTCTCGGAGGTGGTTACAGTTTTTTAAATGCTTTAATAGCCATTAGCTGGTATCAGCAGAAAGATAATCTGCACAATATAAATCAACGTAAACTCCGTACGAAGGACTAGTACTGTGCTAGTAGTAAAATATAATAAACTGCTCTACACTTTTTATGAAGGATAAGTATCGTTCTATAATAAACATTTTGTTGGACAGCACTCTACAATTGTTAGAATAATTGATAGCTATATTTTAAATCATTATTATAACTAATATTTTTGAAATCAGATAATTCTTAACTATCCGTGATGGAACTGGAATAAAACTCCAAATAAATCACTCTTGGTTTTAGCTAATGACCGTTTTCAAATAACGGTTTGGAAAGAGGAAACTCCAGGGGAAACAGGCGAGTGGTTGTCTTTTTCAAACCACACAATATCGGCAAGGTAAAGAGTGAACCACACAAAGTAGGTCTTTGTTAACCACCTCACGTAGCGGAGTGGAGTGTATCTACTCGCACCTTGGGGAAATTACAGGAGCGCTGTGTAACCGGATATGCTGATGGTAGCGGTATAGAGGTAGAAATGTGATCCAGGGTGAAACGTCAACTTGCTTGCCAAACAAAAACAGATTAATCGAAAAATGTTTGCGAAGTGGATGTTGATGGTATATTTGTGTACATGGCGTTCCTCGCATTTGTATGTCTATAGCCTCCAGGATTTGGATATCTTCCCCTTTCTTTATTTGTAAACAATATTTGAACAAACCAACATTTACTTTATATCTAAAAGAACTCTTTAAACATTACAAAGTTTTTGTAACTTAAAATAATATAAAAGTAAACAAAATAAATACAACATAACTTATGAATGAATTTTTAATCAAATCAAAAATGGATGGTCTAAAAATGTTAAATATTAAGGGAAAGTAAAACGTAAAAGTAAGACTACGTAAATGAAATGGGTGATATTTTTCCTAACTAACAACGTCTTCTTCTTGTCACACAGTGACTTACGAACTTCTTATCACAGTGAATTATGAAAATAAACAGAGGTCACATCCAATAGTGTGCTGAATGTGATTCACACGTAGTTGTTTCTCCAGTTTTCCATGAGGATGGCAGTGCCAATACCTTGTCAGTCGATTCTTTATTCTTCTCAAATCATCAAAGGTAAACGTAGTAATTATTAATACAGATATATTAACATTAATTACAACATTCGTAACTAGTTTTAGTTCTAATACATTTATAACTGCCACTGATACGTTCGCTTACGGCCTTAGGAATACGACTTCGGTTTTTTTTTTTCTCTGAGGAATAACTCTGTCATTAGATCAGGGAATGGACGTGTTGTATCCAATAATATAAATATTCACCATCACTTGTAATCAGTTACCATTTGTAAAAATATTTGATCACAGTCACTCATCCAAACGTCCTGCCTCTAACTAGCATCAATATTTATTACTATGCAAATAGCGTAAGCTTTGAAATGTTATTGTACATTTAGTGTTTTTCATTAGTAATATACCTAGTGAGGGTTGGAGTTTGTAAGGACACGTGTTTTAAGAGTTCTGTCTGTCGGTGATAAGTATAAAGACACTTAGTTATAAATTACTTGAGAGTTTTATCTAAATGGTGCGTTGTAAAGACATGTATACCTGTCATAAGTCATGTCTGTAGTTTACATTAATAGCTTGAAGGGCACTTTTACTTACTTTAGGAGTGGTGGTTGTAGGGTGACCGATTAGATGTAAAGACACGTAATAGTTTCCCAAGGGTTGTGTCTATTGGCATGTTAATAGTGTATAGGAACAGTCATTCTTTCTTGAGAGTTGAGTCTGTAAGGTTGTTGGATGGTTTAACGATGAAACTACCTTTCCAAAGAGTAACTAATTGAACGTATAGTTCAATTGAACTAGGTAACTAATTGAACGTATAGTTCAATTGAACTAGGTAAGTAATTGAACGTACAGTTCAATTTAATCATTCTCCATGAGTGTTGCCCATGTATGATGGTAGATTTCAATCAATATTGTGTTACTATTTAAAAATCCTTTTTATATGTTTCAATCGTTGTAGAAAAAGTAGACAGAACCAAAAAATTTTAATAAATTACTTTGAATAAGAATAGTACAAATTTTCGATTTCTGGTTTAAATTAACATTAATAACTTTGAAGAGTGTACTCAAAAGGGCCCTACAATTAAACGAAACTGCTGAAGTTAATGAATTGGTCTGTACTCTCAGGTGGTAAATAAACCGACTCAGCTTGTCCAGAGTACAAGAGTTTCCATTTATTGACACCAGGACCTAACAACTTGCAAGTACTCAAAGTGGAGTGGCTTTGATCAGTTAAAAGGCTGTGAGTGTCACCACTTTCCAACTTGCTAGTTCTCACCAATTTCTGCCTCGCCTGCAGCTAAGAAATCTAGAATCCTACTATGTATAAATACTATTTGTTTACATTCATCATTTGATTTTGATCCTTGAATTAAAGAGTATTGACAGAAAAATAGTTAAAACTAAAATTTAATGATAAAACTTTAAAATGTTTAATTGGAGTTATTTGAGATTGAACTATATAAACGAATTGTTTATTATTTGATGGCCTAACCTACGATTTTTATTAATAATTTTAATAGTTCTTAACGACTACTTTTAAAAATATAATTTTCTAGTCTGTTAAGCATTTAAAAGAACGTGTCCTACTAATTAATAAAAGTACATCAACAATCGTCATTTAATTAAATAAAGAAATTCTATGCATGAAAATTTAAAGTTTACTATTAGTTTATTTCATAATTTTATATTGATTTTACAAATAATAATTTGTTTGAGCACAAATCAATGGAAATGCTTTCATACGGAAAAGAGACATATTCAAAGTTGTCTCTATTGATAAATCTATCCCTACCAGCTTTCTCGACGATTTGCGTGTCATGACCCTTTCTTTACGATCAATCGTTACAACTACGACTCATAACTCTTACACTGGTAATGCATTTAAGATTGAAAAGGTAAAACAATTTTTTGGTTAGGTTATATATTATTTTTAAATAATGATTTCCTTGAAAAACGTTTATTATTTTCTTTTCAATACAAAACGTTTCCAAACGTTGTAATACAGTTGCATGATTTGCATTCCCAACCGTATGATTAGTACTGAATCCTGCAGTAAGTTTTAAAAAACACCCATGTATTATGTATTTAATTAAAATTGTCTTTTAAGCTCCTACGAGGAAATATTAGGCAAAAATACAAAGATTAGAACGTTAAAATAAGAAATTTTTTTTACTATATCACAAAAGTGTTTTACAAGACATTTGCTTCGCGGTTTAAACGGTAACTTGTTATTTAATGCTTGGACTAATTACAAGTGATCATGTTAACATACCTAAATTAACTGTACTTGATGGCTGTTATCTTAGGTATAAGGCTGCACATGTGATGAGTATGTATTTGATATTATAAAGGCATTGAAATGTGATGTTTTTGCCAAATTATTTTTCAAATGATGGTTAGGATACAGTGATCTAGATATCAATATAATGTGATCTTACAATATACCCTAAGCTAGAAGTGAATCTTCTTACGAATTCTGCCACAACCAACCTCCCCCAGGTCTTTAAATATCCACTTCAGATGTAAACCCTTGACATACATCTCAAGAACATTAAATTACATAAAACATAAACAAAATTATGAGAGGTCCAGCAGAATATCTTATAAAATTAAATACGGTATTACATTAGTAAAACATTGGCATATTTTTACCTTTAGCTGAGATTATACAGCATATCACTGACCTGAAACAGAAACCCATGTTAATACTTACGTAATGAAGTTGCCAAATTCAACTGAACTAAAAGCACCAGTTTTGGAGTGTTAGATTTTGCAACTTTTCTGCAATGCAACAGTCTAGTGATAGTCGCAATAAATACAACGTTGCAAGTCGAATACCTTTTGTTTGCCGTTGTATAAGCAACTTTTTATGCAACTTACAAAAAGTTAATTATACTAACAGCATTATGCACATAAGACGTAGATAAGCTTGTCTCTTTACGGCTTTGTCTTTGAAGCTAATTAAGGCTTAAACTAGTTGCCATAAGGAAAATGTACATTTAAAATGTTTTCCAATATTTGTAATCCTGACGCTATTTTGAATTGCTAACTAATGTTTGAATCTCTGAAAACAAATAAAAAATATAGTAAAATCTTACAAGACCATACACTTTTTACAAATAAGTCTGTATAGGAAAAATATACTTTTAAGTCCAGTATTAATATACTGTATTGTTTAAAACTGCATGGCAATAATAGTTATTTAATTTAATTCAAACGTATATCTGACATGTATGCCACTCAAATCTCTCTCGATTACTAAACACAGATAATAACGGGGAAAAAAACAGAAGTCGCCTTCTTATGACAGCAGAGAACACCTCAGTGGATGTTATAAACAGATTACAACTAATGTACATGTATATACAGCAATACTAATAATTATGTTTATCCTTGAGGGTTTGGAGGTAATGACAAGAAAACTGGAGAAATTACTACTCGACACTTATACAGCTCATTCGATATTCCATACACAGTTCACATTGTGGGCTTAACAAATGTGAGTATATGAACTAGTTCTGAACCCCGTTGAACAGTTACACACAACGCAATGTAATCTACATACAGGTCTATTGGTGACCTACTTACTCAACCTACGTATTTTCAATGCAACCAATTAGTACAATTTGCTGTATGCATCCAGCAACATGCTCATTACTTCCTCATGTCATGTGGCAATAGTATGCAATCAACGGTGATCAGAGCGTTACGTGCTTTGCAATATTTCGCAACACCAGTTCACCTGCATCGAAGCATGTGCATCGCTTGCAATCTTAACCTCTCATTCAGTATTCCTGTGACAAATGTATGTAAAAAGATATTTTATTGCAATTCATTATTGAAGTATTTGTGCAATTAAATTAATTTAGTGGAGGAGATAAATCATGAATGCATTAAAGAGTTCAGTTTCCATAATGGTAGGTTTACAAAAAAAAAAAAAAAAAAAAAAATACTAATTTTTGGTTTACCGTCTTATACACATATAATTTTTTGAGTGATTTTATTTGTAACTATTGTTATTTATGTTTATTTATCAATGAGACCGACCAATTATGTCAACAAGAATTTTTAAGCAAGTTTAGACTTAAATGTACATAGTTACAATTATTTTGGCTATACTTACTTACTGTAGGTGTTTAAGGTTACCGATTTTCAATATTGCTATTGTTAAATTTAACTACAGTAAACTTTTATGTAGTTAATGGTGTAATTTTAGTTTGTAAACTTTCAAATGAGGTTTACCTGTTCACTGACTACGAGTATTTGTTTGATAAGGTGACTATGAAAAATTATCCGATATTATTTATCGATTCCTAATCATTAAAATCCCAATTCTCTTTTGTGTATAGCCTGTATGCGTTTAACCACTGTAGCATATTTAGTTCTTTAAATTTTACCTCAGGACTAATCCTCTATGATACTTACGTTTAAAATGCCAT
This sequence comes from Stictocephala bisonia, assembly GCA_035578905.1. NCBI lineage: Eukaryota > Metazoa > Arthropoda > Insecta > Hemiptera > Membracidae > Stictocephala > Stictocephala bisonia. The sequence goes on from JAQJVL010001114.1 coordinate 133,203, forward strand.
TATTTTATTTTAACGATATCGTTATTTTATTGTTTTCCCCTTCAATTTGGAGTATTGTGAGATTTTTCTGGTTGATGAATAATAGCCGGTGATCTAAATAAAAAAAATAAAAAACTAAATTTCAGTAAAATAAAAGTTTAATACCTGGACACAAAAGTAATTAAACTAATATTTATACTTTATTTAAAGCAAATTAATGATAAACAGGTATTGTTAAATACATGCCAAGTATGCCTTTTAAAATAATAATTTTAATATCATAAGAATACCTATTTCCATGTAAATAAAAGATCAAAGATAAAGTTTTAATATAAAAAATAAACAAAATCCAACAGTTGGATTTATCCATTAGCCATGGTTGACCACTTCCGAAAAGCCAACAGAATACTGTAGACGTAAAATACAAGATATTTAACTGAGAAAGCTACCGGATGTATTCAAAGGAAGTAAACTTTCCGTAACTCCTTCATTGTGGAAACTTGGCACTGCCAACTCGACTGAATATGTTTGTGAATCCTTCGATTGGCAAGGAACCAGAAAATAGGGCAGTACGACACGCTGGGTTTACGCCACACCACGCTTCCCCACGGTTGGTTGAGAGTTATGTAAGCCACAACTTGGCAGCCCTGGTACAGCTACCTACTTATCTCTTGTACCGGGGAGGGGGGTAAAGTTGTAATAGATAGTATTATAGTTGTTGTTTTCCATAAGAAAGCAACGTATAAAAATATAACTATAAAAAATCCCTTTTTTTGCACAGTTATTTACTATGAAATTAAACAGACTCTTTTTCTGATTAGTTCGTATAAAAGAAGAATCGATTTTATCAAAATTATAAGTTCGGAAGAAGCCGGAATGAACTTGTAACCACGCAGCTGGCTGTGTTCAATTCTCGGTGTGACCATAACGTTTTTACGCCTGCACCGCCCCCGTGGTTTGGAAGTCAATCTGTTGGTCAGACGAGCCTAAAAAATGAAATGAGCTTGTAGAGGCGAATGAGGGGAACTCGCCAATCGCCAATTTTTTGTCAATCGACACAACATTTAGTGTTATAACGAAAGTAAAAGATGTTTTAACTAGTATGGTTAACTTTCAAATTAGACTATGGAAGTTAAATTTGGCCCGAAAAAACTACGCGTAGTTACAATTACTTACGCACTTTTGATATGATCATCTTAAGATGAATGACAGAGAAACTGGAGGAAAAACAATGGAGAACCATATAAAACTTAGTGGTAAACATGTCGTTGAAAACATATCAAAGAAGTCCGCAATTTAAGCAGTTTAAGTGGAAAATAATTGCGTTTATAAATGTTCGTGGAGTTTCTAGGAGAATAGTCTAAGATGTTGGGAGATTATGAGGATATTTGATGAATTATGACGGTAGAATTCGTCCTACTAATTACGCAATGAGAGAAAGGCGAGACAAACATTAATAGCCTACGTATGGAAATAGAAGAAGAAAATTACTTTTTTTTAATTCAGTTCAGAATAAAAGAATACTGTGCAGTGTACGTATTATGACTACATTGTTAAATATTTTAAATCACTAAAAATCAGATGCTTTTTTAATTATATTTGAGCATATTATATGCATATATTATGATGCACAGTGAATAAAGCAGGATACAAGAGAAGCAATATTCGTCTGTAAAAAAACCAATAAATTATTCATAATCCATTAGTCATTTTCTTCAGAATACTATAATAACTAAAAAAATAGAAGCATTTTGTTTTGGGGAGTTTAAAATGTATGACTCTGAGTTTTAAAAATCCACATATATATCACTGTATTTCTACATTTTCTTAATAAATGACGGTCAATTAGTCTTCTTCTCACTAACAAATAATGAATTATAATCGTTTTAGATATAAAAACAGCTCAGTTATCAGCTCTCTAATAACGATCTGTTGAATTCCTTTGTAAAATAATAGTTTTAAACGCATAACCTACTCATTCCTCATTTAAATTAATTCCAAATAAATCTTCTTGTAATGTCTAACATAATCAACGTAAACGATAACCCTTCATTCTTAAACTAATCTAATAAAGAAGAAGGTATTGTAGATTACAGATCAATTAACAATGTCACTAATTGATCAAAAACAAATCGATAGATCTAGGTTGTAGTAAAACTCATCTACAAACTTTGGTTACCGAATCTACGATTATTCGTGACTCAGAATGATCGGGACGCCGGACACGTATTCCGGCGGGACCTAGACCCGTTCGAATTCAATTAATCGACTATCAAAAAACGTTCAACTCCCTCATTACGGAGGACAAAAACTATCAAAGATCGGCGTGTTTGAAATATTTTTAACCGGTGATCTCAGAACTGGATTGGATCACGTTCAAAAATAAACAACGGCAAGGGAGCTGGAATATATTGTCCTACCTAGGTGACACATGGCTGCTAAAGCAATGACACTGCGATCTCAGGGGACGTCTGTCGAGTTCAGTTTCTAAGGAACATCGAGTTGATGCCAACTTCAAAATCTATGTGTACATTGGTTCTTTAAATTATACTACCTTCATTGGATTGTATTAACTTCTCCGCAAATTTTTAGCCAAGCCAATTTTTAGTAATGGACAGAAAATAATTACGGACGTTCTTGGAGTTTAACGTAAGATTAGTATAGCCTAAAATTGACAAATACAATCGGAATATTCTCTGAGAATGAAACTGACGTCAGGAAAAACACATTTGTAACTCTTTGGACATAAAAAAAGTTCAGGAAATGATTTGACGATAAGATTACTAGATTAACCAACACATCTTAAAAACCTTGCCGTAGAATAAAATTAAAAAGAAAGGACATCCAAAAAAGATAAACATAAAATAAAGTGACATTCTGTAGAGAATTTCCGTTAGAAGCAATAAGGTCAAAGTAAATTTAACTATTCTAAAATTGTCGTAAGAAGGAAGGTTTGCTACGAAACGAATGTGATACTACCGTGAGGTCTACAATAAAAATATTCAGTCATTTATCATCTCGTTTAAAAAATTTCTTTATGGTAAGTCATATGTAGTAATTATGACAGTAAAAAGTAAATTGTTGGGTGTATTTCTTGCCATATAGCTTAAAAACGTACTTATTTACGAGTAGCTTTCTCCTTCGGTTAGAATTTATTAGAATAGATCACTTAAAAATATGACTGTACAATAACATCCTTACGATAAGAAAAACAGGAAAAATGTAATTTACTTCATTAAAAAATTCTGACGAAAATTCTCACTACTTATAAAAAGTCCTTAAAGATGGATTATATGTTGTAATAATTTTGACTAGATCTATATTCATAAAATATGTTTTTGAACAATATAAAAAGAATATTTACTTCAATATTGGTTAAATTATGAAAACTGTTATCCCTCATTTAATATTTAAAAGTATATAAATAGAATAAAGTAGGATAAACGTAATGACTATTTAGTTTTAAATCAGAATTTGGGCTTTAGAACATCGTATATTAAGTTCGTATAATATTTGAATGATAGTATTTAATTTACTATCAATACTAAAGCTGCAATCCAACAACAAATAAAGGAAAACACGACTTTTGGTTTTAGAGAATCACCGCTTGTTAATTAACTGTTTCTAATTTACGAACCCTCCACAGGAAACAGGTGAGTGGTTGTGTTTTCCAAACCACACAATATCGGCAAGGTAAAGAGTGAACCACACAAAGTAGGTCTTTGTTACCCACCTCACGTAGCGGAGTGGAGTGTATCTACTCGCACCTTGGGGAAATTACAGGAGCGCTGTGTAGCCGAAATATGCTGATGGCAGCCGGTATAGAGGCAGAAATGTGATCCAGGGTGAAACGTCAACGGCTTGCCAAACAAAAACACATTAATCGAAATATGTTTGTCAAGTGGATGTTGACGATATATTTGTGTACATGGCGTTCCTCACATTTGTTTGTTATAGCCACCGGGCTCAGAGTTTGTCCTTTATTCTTTATTTATAAACATTATTTAAACAAACTACGTTTACTTTATATCTCAACAAACTTTCAAACGCGAAAATGAATTGTTTTCTATTCAAAATCTGGAGAACGTCGATACATTATGACATTATACCATTTAAATAAGATGAACATTGGTAATAATGCAGACAATACTAAAACAAAAGTACAGAAAGATAAATGAAATGTTTTTTCTATAAAAGTTTAATATATACAATCTTCTATTTTTCTCAGCTTTAAATTGACGTAAATGATTAATATAAGTAATTTATTATTATAATTGAGAACGGCTTATTCTTGTAACACTGAGTTTATAAAAATCCTGTCGTTAAAATGAGGAAGGGACTGTTTTTTATAATAATATCTTATCCTGAAGCGGGTGATTAATAGGTTATAAGGACACTTATTCGTTTCCTAAGATTTGTTTCTATAGGTTGAGCTTTTAGATCTAAGAACACTCAAGGGTGGGTGTTTGGATGTAAGGACAGTTATTTGTATACTAACACTCATACTTGTAATTTAGTTGTTTGGATGTAAGAACAGTTAGTCGTTTACTAATACTCGTGTTTGTAGGTTAGTTGTTTGGATGTAAGAACAGTTAGTCGTTTACTAATACTCGTGTTTGTAGGTTAGTTGTTTGGATATAAGAACAGTTAGTCGTCTCCTAATACTCGTGTTCGTAGGTTAGTTGTTTGGATGTAAGTACAGTTAGTCGTCTTCTAATACTCGTGTTTGTAGGTTAGTTGTTTATATGTAAGGACACTTATTCGTTTCCTAAGACTTGTCTCTGTAGGTTGAGATTTTAGATCTAAGAACACTCAAGGGTGGTTGTTTGGATGTAAGGACAGTTATTCATCTACTAATACTCGTGTTTGTAGGTTAGTTATTTGGATGTAAGAACAGTTAGTCGTTTACTAATACTCGTGTTTGTAGGTTAGTTATTTGGATGTAAGAACAGTTAGTCGTTTACTAATACTCGTGTTTGTAGGTTAGTTGTTTGGATGTAAGAACAGTTAGTCGTTTACTAATACTCGTGTTTGTAGGTTAGTTATTTGGATGTAAGAACAGTTAGTCGTTTACTAATACTCGTGTTTGTAGGTTAGTTGTTTGGATGTAAGAACAGTTAGTCGTTTACTAATACTCGTGTTTGTAGGTTAGTTGTTTGGATGTAAGAACAGTTAGTCGTTTACTAATACTCGTGTTTGTAGGTTAGTTGTTTGGATGTAAGAACAGTTAGTCGTTTACTAATACTCGTGTTTGTAGGTTAGTTGTTTGGATGTAAGAACAGTTAGTCATTTACTAATACTCGTGTTTGTAGGTTAGTTGTTTGGATGTAAGAACAGTTAGTCGTTTACTAATACTCGTGTTTGTAGGTTAGTTATTTGGATGTAAGAACAGTTAGTCGATTACTAATACTCGTGTTCGTAGGTTAGTTGTTTGGATGTAAGTACAGTTAGTCGTCTTCTAATACTCGTGTTTGTAGGTTAGTTGTTTATATGTAAGGACACTTATTCGTTTCCTAAGACTTGTCTCTGTAGGTTGAGATTTTATATCTAAGAACACTCAAGGGTGGTTGTTTGGATGTAAGGACAGTTAGTCGTCTCCTAATACTTGTGTTTGTAGGTTAGTTTTTTATATGTAAGGACAGTTATTCGTCTCCTTAGACTCGTGTTTTTAGGTTAGTTGTTTGGATTTAAGCATAATTTTCCGTTCTGTAAGATAACCATTAGTAGTGTGGGTGTTTGTAAAATCAGTTGTTTGTTAAAAAAAAACTCGTGCCTATAAGTCTGTTTAGTGGATTTTAAAAGTATTCGTTTGTCCTAAAAAGGTGTCGGATTTGGCAATTTTTAGATTCATATCTTATTATTAGAAGTTAACATTGTATCTCTTCTTATCTAATTTAGTTGTAAGAAAGTTGCTTCTATAAGGAAAAATATTTATAATAACTAACTTTATGTACTTCTAGAACTAGTCCTTGATTAATATTATAATCTGATTAAATAAGTGTTTTATATTTTTATTTAAACGGCTTAAAAGTACTAGTATCCTAGATTTCAAAGTAACGGCTGAAGTTTAATGAATTGGTCTGTACTCTCAGGTGTTAAACAAACTGACTCAACTTGTCCAAGGTACAAGAGTTTCCATTTATTGACACCAGGACCTTACAACTTTGAAGTACTCAAAGTTGAGTGGCTTTGATCAATTAAAGGTGTCACCACTTTCCAACTTGCTAGTTCTTACCAATTTCTGCCTTACCTGCAGCTAGGTAATCTAGAATGTTACCGTACATAAAATGTGATTAGATTTGAACAATTTATTACAGTACTTTTAAAAAACTATTTAAATTAAACAAATATTTTAAAGGAAATTATGAATTGTGACTAAATAAACAGGATTTTTATATGTAAGCTACATTTTCACTTGTAATGTTAAATAATCACGAAACTTACATTATGTTTGTTTTATTTTTAAATCTATTATTATTTGATACCTTGAAAATTTGAACAATGCTTATGATGACTCTTTTTCAAAACCATTTCAAAAAGCTAATTCCACCTCTTATATTTTATGCATTTACGACTGGATAAGCAAACATCTATTTTACTAATTACGATAAATATAAATACAAAATAATCTTTTCCTTTTTTAACATCATTAATATTATTAATTTTGTTTATTCTTTAAAAACACAAAATCTTTCCTAACGTTATAAGTACTTACATTTCCATATTTGGTGTTCCTGTCAGTGCCCATATTAGGACCACTTAAAAGTGTACCTTAATAACTTTGCAATCTGAAAACTACCGTTTTATTTAACAACAACGGGGAATCTGTATATACACTCAAAGACTAGTTATACACTAATTTATATCATACTTACAATCAGAAAAAGGGACTTATAGAACATTTTCTTTACTTGGTTTGGTAGTTTGAATGATACTTCTAAAATAATGCTGAAATATATTTGCACTAACGAGTCCTCATGTTCACCTATCTAAATTACCTGCACTTGTTGGCTTTTATCTAATTTACATGTACACATAGATGTGCAACTAATGTGTGATTGACTGAACATGTTGGTGACCTTGCACAGGCATTGAACATTTATACGATCTCGAATGCTTATTTTCCAAAATATTTTGGAAAATACTGTACTTATGTCTGTGAAAAATGGACTTTAAAATGATGTTTAGCAAATTGTTCGACAAACGAACTCCCAAAGTTCTTAAGTTCTTCGTCTCAGCTGCAAACATTCGACTGAAATATCTCAGGAAACTCTGATGATCAATGAAAAACAAGTATTATTTTGAGAGTTATATTTTCAGTTTTGTTAAAAAGATAAGGTCAATTAAAATAAATATAAAAATTTTTGAATCATACTTGATTCAAACGAATCGCTATAGAAAACAAATAATTTTTTACTATTACGTCACTTTTCATAGTGTTCCCACAGTGATACAATATACGAATTTACGAAGCAACTACGTAACCATACAGTGATCGGACACTAATAATACACTAACATCACGTGACCTGACATAATGTATCCAAAGTGATACAGTAAACGACGTCTGGAACACAAACATAACCATTCTATATCACATTTCACAATCACCACTATGTGACCTTTTATATGTGTTTTAAGTGATACAACACACTCTTTTTCTTGTTTTTAAATAACATTCATAAACATATCACATTAAATAAACATTATTATTATATGACCCAAAATTATGAATTTTATTGGTTATATATGGTTAACAAACCTAAGTCTTCTAACCTCTTAATGGTAACTGATCTTATTATATCTCCAGCCGAATTCCAAAAAGATTAGAACTGTTTTCATGTTTATCATTAGCTAGTGTAATATTTCATATTTTTCTCCTTCCCTTGAAGATCGAGAGATACTTTAACCTTATTAGAGTCACAGTGAAATGAATTACTAAATACAGTAAGTCTTTAGATGTAAGTATCAGTTGTGGATGAGTTTTTTCGTAATTGCGTTGAATCTAATAATAAACAAATCATTTACGTTTGTTAAAAGGCAGTTTATAAAGCAATTTTAAAATCCATTTTTTTATTGCTTATATTGTGTTGTTTCGATTAAAATGAAGAATGGTAGGAAATATATCGGTTAACCAGATTCCTTTCAATCATTGTGATTGTCACGTGAAAATTAAACTTTTACTGTGATATTTTCATAAATTTTAGCATGTATAACATTTTATACATATAGAATAAAATTTATCTTTTGTTTTAACAAAAAACTACATTAACGTACACAATGTTCCATAAAAAGTGACAAGAAACGAAAGAAAATGCAATGTTGGAGTATCCATGTCGTTATTTTTTATAACAGTTTCTACAAAGTAATCACAAGTTACGACATCCGCTATCACCTTGCAGCTGTTAAATTAACCTTTGTCACCGTAATCGCTCAGTTGGTCATATGACTTGTGTAACATGTCCACTAGCGTTTACGTCTTGCCATTACGGAACCGGTTTGGAGAAGATGGTTATTACAGATATTTGCGCTGAGTAAGACATCAGCACTTAAACGTAATAAGGTTTTTGTTATCTTTACCAGCACCATGTTGGCCTTTAGAACATAACCTAAAATGGAAAGTCCTGATGATTCTTATTAACTTTATATGTCTTCGGTATAGGCCTACTTTAAAAATAAAATACGAAATACAATTTTCATTTTAATCATGTTTACATGCTTCAGTAATATTCACAGAATTCACAATAACATTGAAGCAGTACCCTTCTTCTAAGAATTATATATATAGGATTTATCAAAATAACACAACAGCTTCAATTCAATCACAAATAATTCAATAAATTATCAAACAAGCTAGATATATAAAAATATAGTAATAAAATCAAGTGTATAGCTAATTTGATTCAATGATAAAATAGTCCGTAGTTTTTAGAAAACAATATTACATTAAAATTAATAATAATATGCAAATAAATAACTATAGCATACAGACAGTAAATAAATACTACACAACAACAAAAAAGTAAATTACATCACAACAGAACCAATTTTATCAATTTTTACTCAACCATTAAGCAATTAGCATTGACATTTTTTAAGCATTGTTACATTTTAAATTCGACGAAGTTTTCAAGAGACAAATTAATTACTTTGTTATAATAAATTAACATAAATAAAATAAACAAATTAAACATTTCATATTCAAGAATCTGATAATTAATATGCCATATATTAAATATGGTTTTAAACATTATTTTGAGGTAAGATATGTATGCGTATGGCTTAGTAAAGTCAATGTAGTCTAGTTACTAACGAAAAGACTAATCGAAGTCTATTTTAATAGACTTGTAAGTCAGTTGTCTGCCAAGACGAGTTTAGAGCATGATTCATCACTCAACTGACACCTCATACATACAACATATGTCATACCTGGAAACCAATGTTTAGTCTTAGACTCGTATATTTGCTTGGCACAATCTTTAAATATGTTTATTTTTATTTTTTTTTTTTACGTTACGTTTTCCATTATGATTATTGAATTTTTTATACAATTTACGAATAAAACTTCATGTAACCCAATTTGAGGGTAATTATTTCACCTTTGAAATAAAATGTTTATTCTATATTTTTATTATGTTAAGAGGTGTGTTACAACTCAAAAACCAACAACAATGCCCTTCTACACCAACAATGCACTTGTACACCAACAATGCCCTTGTACACCAACAATGCCCTTCTACACCAACCATGCACTTACACACCAACAATGCCCTTGTACACCAACAATGCCCTTGTACACCAACAATGCCCTTGTACACCAACAATGCCCTTGTACACCAACAATGTCCTTGTACACCAACAATGCCCTTGTAGACCAACAACGCCACAATTGTACACCAACAATGCCACCATTGTACACCAACAACGCCACCATTGTACACCAACAATGCCCTTGTACATCAACAATGCCTTTGTACACCAACAATGCCCTTGTACACCAACAATGCCCTTGTACACCAACAATGCCCTTGTACACCAACAATGCCCTTGTACACCAACAACGCCACCATTGTACACCAACAACGCCACCATTGTACCCCAACAACGCCACCATTGTACACCAACAATGCCACCATTGTACACAAACAATGCCCTTGTACACCAACAATGCCTTTGTACACCAACAATGCCCTTGTACACCAACAATTCCCTTGTACACCAACAATGCCCTTGTACACCAACAATGCCCTTGTACACCAACAATGCACTTGTACACCAACAATGCCCTTGTACACCAACAATGCCCTTGTACACCAACAATGCCCTTGTATACCAACAATTCCCTTGTACACCAGCAATGCTCTTGTACCCCAGCAATGCCCTTGTACACCAACAATACCTTACAAACATTACTAGTTCTTCTGAGGAACTAATTGCATTATTTGTATTTAACGTTGAAAATCTATATACATTCTATGTACATTAAAGTGAGGCTAACTGTCTATATTACTAATATCACACTTCATCAGATGATAAACACATTTGAAAGAAAATATTTGCTATCTTAATTTATTTATTATAATTTTTTTTAAGTAATGTAATACACAGCTAAATTTTTTAGATGGTTGTCTAAGAAGACGTAATATTTATTTCTATTTATTATTAAGATTTTGATCGTAAAAGCTGTTGATAATATGTATTTCGAACGAGTGTGATGGTAATATGTGTGATTTAGTCTTTGTTTGGACACTATTGTTGAGTATTCCTTGGAAATTAATTAATATTCAATGACAATGAACAGCTGATGATTATCAGCTAAAACCTCTAAAATTATTGTACTTTATTTCGGATCAAACTGAGAACTTTTACTTAAGGAGCTGTACTTTTTAACCGAATATACGAGTATTAACAAGAAATAAAATATTTGCAACATGTACATATTGTATTAAATAAATGGAAATGAAATAAAATAAGTTAAATAGAAATTTCAAATATCCGTCTTAAGTTTTAAGCATAGTTGTTTTTGACCATAGAATATGTATAGCTAAAAGGAATTGCATCTCAGTCAGGTTCAATGAATAAACTGCCTGACCGCGAAAACCCGCACCGTATACCTGTTTGCAGAAACAAATGTTGTCCACCTTTTCCAGGACATTGTCTGGAATCCAGCTAAAAAACAAGTAACAGGGGGACTGTGACAGCCTGAACTCCTGAATATTCATTTCTATTCAGAAAAATGCCAATTCATCTTGAATACATTTGCATTTCAAATAACCAACTTTAATGAACAAAGTTGGCTTCGCCTGTGAGTTTCAAGAGATACAATTTGTGTTCAAGTTAACACAATGCCAACCCAGATGAACGATGTTTATTAAATCTGGCAGGCGCTGTATGAACCCAGTGTTGCTATTTTTTTTAAAGAAAAAATGCGCAGATTAAATATTGCTATTCAGAAATGCTATACTACCTAGTTAACTAATCTTTCAAGAACACGTGGACGTAAACATTTCTTATCCAGGAGAAGTGATAACAGGTGATTTTCAATCTTGTTTTATTTAGTGTTTTTAATTTTTTGTGTTCATATCATACTTTTTTGGGGTGAGAGTTCAGTTGGGGAGAGACACGCCATGTTGGTGTCTTTCATATATGCGCATACATGGATTAGAGATAATATAAAACTTCTAAAAAATTACTTTTATAAACGAATCTTTCTAATACATTCTATAAAGACACGTGTAAATTTAATGAAATACAGAAATAACCCCTTCACAAATTGTACCATATAGGTTGCCTTGTATTACATTTTCACAACATATACTTAACATTAAACATAGTACCAGTTATTTATTGCTTAAGTAAAAATATGGCCTTCAGGACAGCTGACTATGACAGTTTATATTTTTTATATAAAAAAAAAACATACACACAAATTAATTATATCGTTGGTTTTCTTAGCATAAACATTTTGTGAAACCGTCGTTTTAACACCGCTCAAAAGACAGTAAAACTAATATAAGAACATTGTTATATAGTGTTATATGTATAATCTACAAAAAATATAGAAAAACACTGACCAAATTCCCTAGGCATATATTTATGTACTTAAAATAAAACATCGTTAAAAGTGGTTTATAATTAGGTAATTTAAACCTTTGTTAAATAAATACTCGTACATTACAATGAATTGTAATATAATCATTATTTTATAAAACAAAGTTATAATAAATTTTATATAATTAATATCAATTTTGTTTACATGTTTGCACATTAACTTGTGTTTTAATAAATCTCAAAAATAAAATATTATTAATTTAAGGTACGTAATATTACAATTTATTATTACTCTGAATATCAAAAGAAAAGTTTATTTTCCTAAAGGAAAACCACAGCCGGGTATTAGGGAAACACTAAACACAAATCGGGCGTTCCTTTGAGAATAGGTTGGTATTATACAACAAGTGCCCTACAAAAGCAAAGGGGAGCTATTCTACATGAATTAGTAAACACTATCCAGCAGTGGTTGAACAAAGTGTGTTCACAATCCAGAAGATGTAGCAAGGAATATTACAAACGCGTTTGGCCATTTTCCATCTTTGACCTACTTAAAATAGCTTAGCTGGGATAGGAAGTTGGGAATTGCTTCACGCTGTGCTGAACCAGCGGAAGACCTGGATCATTACCTGCCCCATGCAGCATCATCGCTGCCATTTATATAACTTGTTATATTCCTGAATTGCTTCATAGATTATTTTGTCGTTACTCTTTATATTCGTTGTTTTTTTCAAACAAAAGTTGTTTTTTTCTGTGGGGGAGGGATTATTTATAGTTTAAAATTAAGGGAACATACAATTCCATATAGGACTATATTGTTCGTATATTCGTAATAAACCTATTAATTTAGCTCTAGTTGATAATTCACTCTCATTCAAAGTTCTGATTGTTAAATACTATTATGGATAGTTTTACTTTTATTTATATTTTTACTCATTATGTATCTGTCCAATACACTATAACTTTTTACAAATCAACTGAAATTTATAAACAAGCACGCTTTACTTTATAATGTTTATAATTTTATTATTGGATATGTGACGCCGACACAACTTTGTGCGTATTTTGAAGGTGAATATGAATGCTTATATGATTGTACGATGAGTGTGGATAACTGAAGAGAGAGCCATTAGTTAATAGCCCCATAGCCAGATCAACTAAGAAACCTACAGCTTTACGTGGAATCCGAACCACGTAGTGTTGGTCATATATTCAGTTCTCTGAATTTCTAATTGACAACTTTATACTCAGTTATCTTCTCTAGACAATATTCGGATCCTGACTACCACCTAACACGGACACTTCAGACATATCTAGTAGTATCCACGTCGATATAAACCATTAAGCTGACACTAAGTCAGTATTAAGATACAGAGAATAGAACCTATCGACTAAAAGCTCCACAAAACATTTGTCCCCAAGTAGCTAGGTTACAGCACCGTGCCACTACATTATTATTAAAAAGTGTCGACATAAGTCGATTAAAGTTTGTATTGTATGTCATTTTGTAATTATATTTGAACGTTTAAAGAAAACCAATACAAGAAATTTATCCAAAGCTGAAATAGCAAACCTATTATAACTAGGGCACGTATAAAGATAATTATTGAGAATGCTGGCAGAGATTGTACATCAAAAGGTGACTGACTCCTTGGTGAGAGACAGAATCCATCACGCACGCTCAGTCGTCAGGCCACACGTCATTTGCCGTGGGATTATGTATACTACATGGAAACAGTTGTAAATAAATCAATCCTTCCCATGTGCATGTCCATCCATACTAATAGCCTACCATGTGTTATAGGCCTACTAAGAATAATGAAAACGCCGTGCATAGCGTTATTTCCGTGTTCTGAAAATCATTACCCGTGTCCAAAGCTCGGTCACGCCGCTGGTGTCACGCGGCTGTCGTGTCTATTGTACCCCATGACAAGGAGACCGGACCTGACATTCATTCCTGAGGTTGTAAACCGTGGCCTGAGGCCGTGCCGGCACACCTGGTACAAGTGTGAGTGGGGTGCTCGGTTTGTGGCGTGTGGGTTGGTAGACCTGGTTCCCCCACCGGCCAGTAATGCCAACATGTCGGCGCCACACGGATAAACGAGTTGCAACTACCTACCTACCTAACCTACTAAGTATTTCAACCTGACTGGTAACTGATAATACTAAAACTTCCTGATGGTCAGGAAAAAAATTGAACTGCTACGGAAATCAGACATGAAAAAAAATTGAAAATATTTTTACACATCAACAGCATTTTATTCGTCAAATTTAATATTTTTTGATAGAATAATAATTGATAATTTATGATTATTTTCATAAGTAAATAAACAATTGAAATACAGATCATATAATGATGCTTTTAAATTGTGTATAACTATACACGTATTTACAAAAGTAAATATGTAAACATATGCACAAAAGTAAATATCCCCAGGAATGGTCACAAACTTGTTGAAAATAACATAAAGTTCATTGCTACCACCCTAAAATTTAAAAAAAGGTATCCTACCAAATCCGCTAATTATAATGACAAGCAATGGTTATGTCCGTCTGACTACAATATCCTACTCATCTTACAAAGACAACTTGCGATGTAACACAGACATCCAAAAAAGGCACCCTAAATATGGTTTTATGTCTGTACTTTATAAAATGTACAACCTCAATTACCTGAACTAACCATCGACGTTGATGGAACATGTTTTCATTAATATTGACGTAAATGGAATATATATGTACATTTCCATCGACGTTAATGGAACATATACACATTTCCACCGACGTAAAGGGAGCATATTTTCATTAATATTGACCTATATGGAACATATGTACATTTCCACCGACGTTAAAGAGATATATTTTCAATTATATTCACGATTATGAAACATATGTACATTTCCACCGACGTTGATGGAGCATATTTTCATTTATAATGATATAGATGGATTATATGTACATTTCCATCGACGTTGATGGAACATTTGTACATTTCCATCAACATTGTATTTATTGAAAAATTCAATTTCAAAAACACCAACATTACAACTAAAATGGATTTTCAATATTTCAAATGTCCATAAAACAATGATTTCTGACCATTCATGAGAATAACGAGAGTAAAGATGTCCAAGGAAACATCCACTTGACTAATATGCGTCATTGTTAAGTAACAATAAGTGTATAACAATGCAACGTACGAGGACGATGCGTCAGAATAACGAGGATAAAGATGTCCAAGGAAACACCCACGTGACTACTGTGCCTCATGTTTACGTAACAAGAGGTTTATAACAATGCAATGTATTGAAGACAATGCATGATAATAAATAGGATAAAGATGTCCAAGGAAACATCCACTTGACTAATATGCGTCATTGTTAAGTAACAAGAGGTCTATAACAATGAAACGTATTGAAGACGATGCGTGAGAATAACGAGGATAAAGATGTCCAAGGAAACATCCACTTGACTAATATGCGTCGTTGTTAAGTAACAATAAGTGTATAACAATGCAACGTACGAGGACGATGCGTCAGAATAACGAGGATAAAGATGTCCAAAGAAACACCCACGTGACTACTGTGCCTCATGTTTACGTAACAAGAGGTTTATAACAATGCAATGTATTGAAGACAATGCATGAGAATAAATAGGATAAAGATGTCCAAGGAAACATCCACTTGACTAATATGCGTCATTGTTAAGTAACAAGAGGTCTATAACAATGAAACGTATTGAAGACGATGCGTGAGAATAACGAGGATAAAGATGTCCAAGGAAACATCCACGTGACTACTATGCCTCATTTTTACGTAAAAAGAGGTCTATAACAATGCAACGTATTGAAGACAATGCATGAGAATAAATAGGATAAAGATGTCCAAGGAAACATCCACGTGACTACTATGCCTCATTTTTACGCAACAAGAGGTCTATAACAATGCATCGTATTGAAGAGTATGCGTGAGAATAACGAGGATAAAGATGTCCAAGGAAACATCCACTTGACTAATATGCGTCATTGTTAAGTAACAATAAGTATATAACAATGCAACGTACGAAGACGATGCGTCAGAATAACGAGGATAAAGATGTCCAAGGAAACATCCACGTGACTAATATGCATCATTTTTTACGTAACAATAAGTATATAACAATGCAACGTATTGAATACAGTGCAACTACAACTATCAAAATACTAAAAGACGTTATGAAAATATTTAAATACTAATGACTGCACGCCATTACTTATACCACAGAGAAAATAGTTACCAGCACCTTATCAGTCCCTCCCTTAACACCCCCCCCCCCAATGCCTCAAGTATAAACTTACTAATTATTAAAATATATTTATAAAGATGTTCTTCACTTGGTAGTCTAATTATAGCTACCACTGAGGCATCTACTACCATAAGAAAGTGAATTCTGTTTCTTTCATCTGTACTTATATGAAGACTACAAATATTTTAAAACTGTCTCTGACTTTAGGCATCGTCCATAAAAATTGACTAACTAACAGATAGGTTCATATTTATTTTTTTTAAATAAATAGGTTGTTTCCTATATTGTTCACCAAAAACATAAAAGGTTTACACTTTTCATACATACCTCTGTAATTCCAGTATCAATTGTTACTAAGTACAGTTTCAATATAAGCTTACTATTTGACAAACGTGACATGTGTACAGTAATTGCCTATAGGGGTTAAAGTGCATATTATTTAGGAAGGCCATTAATTAGTTACGTTATTTGTGCTTATTTTAATTACCTTGTTCTATTATTTTTTATAACAATAGATTAGTCATCAATAATCAGATTGAATTAACAGTTTTGTTCAGTTCCTGTACATTTACATTAAAACAGTGTAGGATGATATTGTAGTTTAACTAATCGTGAATGAGGAATCATTTCAAATATTCCTTTGTTTTATCACTATGCAAAGCGCATACGGTAATTTTAATAATTTTTCATTATTCCATAATTAAGCCGCCGATTGTTGAAATGTTGGCGAATATGAGAAGCAAATGAGTGATGTGTAGTTTAACGAGTGCTGTCATTGTTACTGAGTAGAGATGATAATACTTTAAAAATAAATCCGAGAATTTACTAATATCTCAATAGTCAGAGTATCTTAGTAACTTCACGTGTAATCCGAACCAAATAGTATTGGTCTGATTTTTGGCTAACTGACAAACCTGATACTCAGTTCTATACACTTTAGAACACACTTATTACTACCCAACTCGGAAACCCTAGCATAGTGTCCTCGTCGATGGCAACCATTGAGCGGGGGCTTATCAGTGTTAAAGGTGACCGATTATAAAACCTATCACATATGTAATTCCAACAAAATTTTGTACCCGAGTAGTTGCGTTTTGTTTTTTTGACTAATTATTTAGATTTTGGTCACGAAGGTATTTAATTTAATAAAAAAGAAGCTTTTTATTTTCGTAAAAATAATTGTTATAAAAACAAATTACTCGGTATAAAAATCCACCCATAAAGAAAAACATTTCATTAGTCAGTAAAAATTTAAAAATGCATACCATGATATTTGGATAAATTTTCTTAAAAAAAATATAACCCAAACTTTTAATTTTATTCTACTTTCTTGAAGATAATCAAACGATTTAAAATCAATGTCACACATACGTGCAATTTTTTAAAGTATACGTATATATTTTTGAACAATTAAAAACATAAGTTCTAGAGTTTACTTAGTGGAAAGTGTATTTATATAACTATACGTATTGCCCATATTAAAATATGTAACTTAAAACAAAAATTGATGGTACATAGTACAATTCTATGTGGACTACCACTTTTTTAATAAAATTAATATATTCACAATCTTATAATTTTCCCCGTAATATGAAATATTATGTTCATTGTTTTGATTCTAATTAAAATAAAAGCGATCAATCTGAATTTAAAACAGGACATACTATTACAAACATGTTTTAAATAAATTGTATATTATATTTGTAAATAGCTAAGAAAGCCCAACCTTTAGTGAACAAGAGAAAGTTATTTAATTTTTTAATTACTCTGCCAACATCACAGCAGCTGTTCATAATTAACTGTTATTTAGCCAATTCTAACACGACAATTAGTTGTGTTAGGCTACTATTAGTAGTAAAATATGATTAGCCTCTATTTCTTCAAACACTAATGGACTGATCATACTTAAACCCATTAGTAATCCAGGAATATTCTATAGGGATTATTAATTAAAGGATTACGCTGTCACTAGTCCAGTTACATGTAACTCCCTTAGTTGATTTTGTGTGCAACTGCATATTTATTTCCAAATTCACCACAAGAACGTCGAAACATTTTATTATATTTGAAGGTAACATTTCATTTCTAAATACACATTTTTTACAATGTGTTCTTTTTCAAAAATTTGTATATACTTAAATTTGATGCGTAATGTTTATTTCTGCTGTTGCGTATAAATGATAAATGTATTGTAACTAAAATATGGTTAGTATTTTAGGGATACACTTACTAAAAAATAAATATTCATTATTAAGACGCCAATCGTAGATATATTAGGGATGAATGATTATGATGAATGCATTTGAACGATTGTAGTCATTGTTACTAACAAACATTGACATTTCCTTAGAAAGAGCCCATTCATTCTGCCACCCTATAGTGAGAGAAGCTTAGAAGCGATCTTCAGTTTTACGAGGAATCTAAACCACGTTTAATTGGTCTAATTTTTAGGAAATTGACAAGCCTCATACTCAGTTCACTTCCCTATACAACATCCGAACCAAAACTACCACCCAACCCTAAGAATATTACTTATAGCTAAATAACGTTTTTATAACCAGTGACCTTACATTAAATTATTTAACATGAAAATATACGAAATTTTGTCAGTTTATTAGGCTCTACTAAATATCTTAGGCCTACTGCTGTATATATTAAATAAATTTAGTTTATTATGTCAGTTCATTTATGAGGAAAAGAATTAAGCTGGCTATTATTAACTTTTTCAGCTTTAGACTACGTCATAAATAATTATTTTTAATAGAAAATAATCTTCTTACATTATGCATTTTTTATATAGTTGATCTAAATATATATTTGTACAACTGCCCTTTGATTAGTTGAAAATTGTAAAATAATTTTAAAGGGTTCGTATGTTATTATAAAGTACCAATAATTTTCTGTTTGATTTTCAGCATACTTCAAAAGACTTAAATGTTTTTATCATAGACTCTTGGTCATAACGGGAAGGGTTTTGATATTTTTTAATACAATATACGAATAATAAAGTATAAGAATACTTATAAAAATTTTACATTTCTCTTCAATAAATCGTAATATTTTCAAACCCAATCAGTAGTGTATGTTTTAATGAATAGATTAAATTCATAACGACATGTATTGATCCATAATTGCTGGAAATGCTTAAAATTCAACGTGTAAGTTGAAGCCATAAACATTAAACACGCGCATGTTGATGGACTTTTGACGTTTTAAGTAAACAACGTCATAGATTTATGTTTACGAGCCATAACCTCTAGCGTTTGTAACCTGACAAGGTTGATGTTTTTTTAGTAGTTAGTTTAATATTGTTGACATATTTTTAATGGGTTTATCTTATTAAAGAACTATTACTTTTTTATTTTATAATTTAAAGCAAATAGGTATTTCATGATATGAGAAACAATTGCATGGGATTTATGTTTAAAATGAATTGATCATAATAATGATTGACATGAATGTTTGTATGTGAAATTGCATTTTAGGACTATGCATTTTAGGAATGATCACTGTTTGGGATGTCTTAAGACTCTAGTTACCAAAAAGGTGAGTTCAATTGCAATGCTAGCAATTTCTGCTATGATTAGACCTTTTTTTATTTGTTTACAACATTTTTATCACTCACTAGGTCAAATAAAGATAAATGGAAGTTAAATTTAGTAATTTTATTGTTCAAGTGCATTGTATATAATTCGAAAAATTAATTATAACATTCAAACATCACAACAAAATTACAAATTTTATTTGAACTAAGTAATTAAATGTTGTTGACATTTTTGTATTAACATTTAAATCACATAGCCTAAATGAAAGGAATCTTATCGGTCCAATGTAACATTAATAATATAGATAATACAACTGTGTCATTTTATGAATCAGGCCTACTTAATAGTAACAGAAATAGGTAAATTAAGAAAGCCTCACCTTTTCATGAAATCCCATAAACGGTATCCAAGCATTCTCTAATAATCCATCCAATAGTGGCTCCGTCTTGCCCAAATAATAAGACAAACGAACAAAACTCACTCTCACAATCCACAAATATTTAACAGATTTGCACTAAATCACATCCACGCATTTGTTATCACTCAAAAAATTATCAATGTATGTAATTTTTCCGATATCGAATCATAACATTATCCAAAACACAGCACCAAAGTTTTAATACAACGAAGTAGTGTATTTGTGCGTTAAGGCTATAATTAAAATATTTCACAAAGATTATCGGCCAGAATCCTTTTGAGGTGAGAGTTGGCAACGCCTAGCAAAGAGAAAAGCGGTTGCACCTCGCTCGTGGTCTGCGTGGTTCTCTCCGACCAGTCTCGCTCACAACTTCTCAGCGACTGGGAGATTTCACACTTGCCCGGAGTGGAGAGCGCTCTCGCGGCATTGCCGCCAAGCCCTTGCAGCGTTGCCAGTTCTCGCGTCATAGCTGCCACCCACCCACCCTCTACCCTACAGCCACTGCCCAACCGACTAATCAAAGGCCAATTATTTCACGATCCGTGTGACTTGTGACGTCACATTGATCCCCGATACCTCCACCTCGGCTTCCCTCCGTGTTTGATGTTGGTTTAGGTCTTGGACATCTCGGCAGTCGTATTTTGACTGACAATAACGGCCCTAAACCACTTTTGGAGTCCCGGCTCCAGTACAAATGTTTGTTTTTCTCGAGGTGTATTTGGAGAAAGAGCTACAGCTATAAGGAGGGAGTCGGTTTAAAGAAGGTCGATAGCCATGACCAATCGTCCTTTTGTGTCTTCTTTCTCAATAAACAACATGAACTGGAATAACGTGATTAAAAATTAATAGGAAGAAGAAGTAAAATTAAGAACCTAAACACTTATGTTAAAATGTTATTGTAATATTACAACTATGATGTAAAATGATAATTAATTATTAAGCCCATATTTTTAGGTTAGACCTACATAACATAGAAGTAAGCCTTAAATGGTGTTATGTAGCAAAAATATGATACTCTTGTCACTTAAAAAATAGATTTGAACGGGATTCATAATTTATAAGAGTTGTATTTCTAACAGTTTATTTTAAATTATCCCTACTACAAAGTTAAGTTACATCTTTAAAATATATCAGGCCATATTTGTAGGCATATCACATTTTATTAGCAGTTTTTACTAATAAGATATTAACTGATTTCATTTACAAAGACCATGTCAAAAGATATGGGACTGTTAACCATTTTAAATAGTTATAACTCTAACTAATAATAGGATTTTTTGACAGATTGAAAATGCATTAATATTGTTTTACGGTTTGTTGACACTAAAACATTTGTAAGCTTGCTTACTCAAACGCAGATCTTTGAAAAGAGCATATGCACATAACATGACTTTAATTTGTGTAATACATCGATTTTATATTTAATCGTCTTTAAAACACAACTGCTATTGAGTTAAAATTGCACATATACATGAACTTAATGATAGGCTAGACACGTTCATATTGCGTACAAATATTTATTCTAGTTATTTATTTGTAAATAGAAAGAACCTATTCTATAATACTTTGGAAAATTGTTTTTGAATGCTTAATTTAAATACTTGGTTATAATTTCACAGCAAATATTACACTTTTAGTAAAAATTTACGTTGTTTTTGGAAGTATCGAACAAGAAAAATCGAAATAAGTTCATTGTAATGATTTTGGACTACAGAGTTGATACATTATGGACTATCTGGTGGAGCCAAGCCCTGTGTAAGTAAATAAATAACATATATATATATATTTAGGTCTATATTTTCAGGTTTATAATTGTTAAATTAGCTTAGACCACAGAGAATAAGAAACCTATGTCTCTTTATTTTGGCTTAAATGAATGCATCAGCGGTACCTACAAACATATTACAACTAATGTACATCTTCATACACATGTAGTATAGTGATTTTTTATATTATTATGGATTTAGGAGCTGACAAGGTGCTGGCACAGCCATCGGATGTAAAACTGAAGAAAGACCCTCTAAATCGACTCATTTTCAGATGCAATCTGTTTCTTTCTACTTCATGCTTAGATGTATCAATGACCAAGTCCTTAAACTATATATATTTAAAAAATAATAATAATAAAACAGCCATAAGAATCATGAACAAATTAAAGTATGATCAGTCAGCTAAAAGTTTGTTCAAAAATAAATTATAATTTTCAGATATATGACTATAATACAAGAAATAATATTTACATAATACTCACACACCATAATCTAAAATAGAACGAAAAACAACATACACAGGTCCAAATTTTTTTAAGTTTTCACGTGATATAATAAAAACGAAAATAAATGTAATAAATTCAAGATTATATTAAAACGATACTTAGCTGATGCTACACTATACTCATTTGAATAATTGTGCAACATGAAAAACAACATCAAGTAAATAATAAAACAAAATTAAAAAAGAATAAATAGAACACAAGAAACATTTCACTTTAATATAGACTACATCAAGAAAACAAATTTTTATAGTTCTCCATTGGCCTAAGATTTATCTGCATAATTTCTATATCTTTATATTTTTATTTATATTATATGCAATTGTAAATAACTGATATCTAGTATAAAGGTGAAGAATCTAAGAACATAAACTATAAATGTTAATCTTTAGTAGAGAATGTTAGTATGGCACGTTGTCATATTAAAGATATAATTATAAATATTACTTTTACTACAATAAAATTATAAAACTTGCTAAATATTAGTGTGTTAAGGTACCGTGATACCTCGGAGTCAAGAAGGAGCAATCTTGTCTTGAAATAGAAGAATATAAAATCATTCAGCTTTCTCGTATAAAATAGGATTTAAAAATCTTTATTCCTCTCTCAGAACAGCGTTTCCTCGATAACATTCTATTGTAGACCAAGCCACGTTAGTAATTGGCCATAAAGGAAGCTTAAAGTCAAACTCTAAGGCTGGCCAACGTTGGCTTTAGGCCAGCCGCCTCCATCGACCTAAGGGCTGAGCCCTAAATACACAGACGTGGCCATTAAACTTCTATAATGATTACTCAAGTGGGAAATAATATCTCCTTGAATACGTCCAAATACTAGAGATAGTGGTCCTAAATAAATTTAAAAATAACAGTTTATTTTTTTAAAACTTATATTATATTTCAAAGTGCTATAAGTTTATAAAATAGTAATTTGTATTTGTGGCAATGAGGGAAACTATAACTTACTAGAAAGTTACAAACACCTAAATAAATATATGTTTATAACTGGGTTTATATGCATATGTGCTTCAAAAACATGTTTGTATGTATTATAATTTGTTAAAAAATTTTCATCATACAACCATTTATTTGACAATTCTGAAGCTCATTTTACGCCTTAGGCTTTTGCAATATTAGTTATATGTTTGAGTCTTTTCATCCACTAACATGAAATTGTTTATAGTAAAAAGAGTTTAATCATAATAAAACTAATGATAATATAATAAAAATTAAATTTTTTAGTTGTTTTTCTAGACAACTTCATGCATATCAGAAATAAAAATAAAAAAATAAAAAAAAGCTGGTTAATCCAACTGTATAACGCATTTCTGTGATAATTCACCCTCTTCAGACCCTAATACAACAACGTGATTTCTTGATATAAGTGGACACGTAACAGATACGAAACATTCAACACACCCTTAGTTATATTTATATATTATAAATCTATTTTTATATTTAAAAAAGTTAAGTAATTTGTTTTTAAGAACAAATATAATATTTTAAAGTTCAGTATATATATAAAAATAATTATCGTTATTCTTTGTCATGGCAATGAGGGAAATATAACCTCCTAGAGAGTTTTAAGCTGTTAGATTACTGGTTATGTAGTTAAATTTTTTTAAAGAACAGTTTAATTTAAACATTTTATTTTGAAGTAACTGTTGGAGCAGAGAAAACCCCTGCACACTTCACGAGGCAACCCTATCACTCATTGTGCTCATGACACCTCACCCCTCGGCCTCGGCATGTGACTTTTTCTACAAATATTCGTGATTAATATGTAATAAATGAAACAAAAATATGTAAACGTATTTACAGTAGCTCACCCATTGCACTTGAGTTGTGGCCTATTTATATATTAAATATAAACACCTAATGTTATTACTTAGGCTATTTCTAAAGTTTTAATTTAATTAATTAACGGCAGCCGATTCATAAAATAAAAACTACTCAATTTTATTAACATGTGATTTTTTCATATTACAAATATAACAATCATCATTATAATTTTATTAGCCATTACTTTTTTAATAGTTTAAATGTTTCCCTATGTTAATCTTATTAGAAAAAAACATATGTACAGAGCTTTCCATGTCCTTCAGGATAAACATATTTAATAATGAATACCTTATAGCCAACTCCGAATAGGGGCACATTTTTTACTCGTATATCGTTTAAATTGATCAAGAAGTTAGACAGGAGTTATCTTAACAGAAACGACTAAACGTATTATTAGTTAGGATAATTAATTACAATTAAGATGTAGTTTATTTTTAAGTAGATTCTTTCCTTGCACAAATAAAATGTATGTATTTTGATTCTGTCGTTAAAACATCTTAAGTGTATATAGAGCAAATTATTCAGTAATTTACGTTGTAGTGTTTTGGATAGAAATTCCTTTTGTGATAAATCAAAAAACTTCCTCAACTCACATTAATTTTAAATTAAATATTTTATTTAATTAATTACAA
The DNA here is from genome assembly GCA_035578905.1 of Stictocephala bisonia. Lineage (NCBI taxonomy): Eukaryota > Metazoa > Arthropoda > Insecta > Hemiptera > Membracidae > Stictocephala > Stictocephala bisonia. The sequence goes on from JAQJVL010001114.1 coordinate 158,221, forward strand.
TACTTACTAATTATCATAGATATTATCGATAGTTATACATGTCAGTTACTATACAATGTAATTAGAGTTATCAACGTTAACTATTATATATTAATAACATTGTAAATGAAAGTCATCAACACGGTTAAACTGAGAGTGAAGTATGATTAGCAATAAGAAAGACAGTATAACTAATATTTCGTTTTTTGTGAAACACTGAATAAAGTTCATATTCCGAACGTTTTGTTTTCAAAATGATTATAAATGAAAAAGGAAAAATACCAAATAAATAGTTTAATTGAGTTATGGTTCATCAAGGCATTGTTAACAGGTTTTCGCTGTACGTGTTCAGTATTGCCGATATATGATCATCCAGTGCCTGATTTTTAGTGGTTCGATTTAGAAAACAAACATTTTATAATTCTAAACAAATACTTTAAACAAATTAACAAGGAATTGTGTAATATGTAATTTATTATTTCTTTTTTTTACACGAATTACCAATTCAAAATTTGCAGGTAGGTTTTCTGAAAAACTGTGCACTAAACAGCAGGTAGATAATCGATTTTTTAATTATATTAAAATTACGTGGGTTATTTATATAAATATCAATATTTAATATGTCCTTATATTAAAATAATACGTATGACTAGTCTATGAATAAGATGAATAAATAAAAAAAAAATATAAATAAATAAACAATACGTAATCATGAATGTGTGATGAGATAAACTATTGGCACCATAAAGTTCGATTATATGAATGTCGTAAACAGTTTAGCAAATGAATAAACGAATTTAATTTTCATTACAATCTCTCAAAGGGAAAATGAATACATTTAGTCAAACAAGTAGTTGAGATATACACAGAGAAAAAGGAAACAAAGGTCATATCCAGTAGTACTCCTTCAAATACCATAATATGGTCCTCTAAATTCCAACATGGTGTCCACTCAATGGTTGCTATCGGCGTGGTGTCCATATTGGGTGGTTGTCTGTGCCCAGATGTTGTGCAGGGGAGATAAATGAGTACCAGGCTCGTGCATAGCTGAATTCAGACCGATATTACGTAATTCGAACTCCATTCGGATACTGTAGGTCCTTTAGTTGTCCTGGCTGTTGGGCTATTAATAAATGGCTCTTTCTGAGGAGCAGCCGAACCTAGTTAGTAACCAGACTACACAGGCCATCCCTACTCATCCTAAAAGCATTTAATCATTCATAATCACCCAAAAATAACGCACAAAGTCGTGTCGGCGTCTCATATCTAAGAATAAGAATACTTTATTTTTATGGATTTCCCAAACATGCCTTCCGAAGTTGTTTACACTAAGGATTTACTAAGTGATTCTGAGAGCTATGTAAAATGCAAAAATATATTTGCTACTTATATATTTTTGAACCTACCTCTATTAATCAATTAGGTTTCTACCAAACATTCAGCCTCATATTACTTCATCATTATATTCATCATTCTTCAAATTTATTTGAAATTAAAGTTCGTAGGCTCAAAGAAATGGAATCATTCATCTATTTCCAAGAATCCATTTGCGAAGTACTTATCAGCATGTAGTACTTAACGTTATCTCAATGTACGTGATATCTTCACTACGAGCTGTTTGTGGATTACACATTCAGATAACAGTGATAAAACTATGATTGATCGTAACCCGCCCACTCATAACCCAAATTTTAGCAGAAAACAACGACTCATTCACAGTTAAAATGTGATTTTGTGTTGTAGGTACAATTAAACGTCACACAACACAAATTTATTACAATATAAGCACAAAATGGACAAATATTATGGTGATCGATTTCGGTGAACCACGCTCACCTTCCTCAGACCAGAGGGATTCACAAAAGAACACGTATTATGCTAATTAAAAAGCTATTTGTGTTGTCATAACACAACGATTTATTTATAACCTAAAGAGAGTTTGAACCCAAATAACAATTTTCGTAACTGAGAGTTAAGAAGTGGAAGATGACATGTGTAGAAGCTTTTTGAATATCTTCATACTTTCGTTCCGATAGATTTGATTTTATAGGGCAGGTATATTAAGTATTTGTGGCTAGCGTGAAATATGGTTTTCTGATAGGGTTAACTAAAAGATAGGGTGAACTACTTCGGTCTAATAACACATCATTACAGGGTCGTATTGTATAACGTCATGTACACTACAGTCATTCTTATATAGTAAATATTGGTTAGGCAAGGAGATGTAGCTGTTCATTGGATGTGCTAATGGTACCAACGTTGGTCATGGGTTACAGATATATCGGTGGAAGCGCAGACGTTTTACCATTTATTTAGGATGGGTGTATGGTGTTTTTGCTGTTAGGTAAGTTTGAGGTTACTGAATTTGATGGGCTTTTTTGTGTATGACGGGCTTAAAGTGAAGTACTGTATGCAGTGGGCTTCAAATATTGTGTAAAAGAATTGTTTCTGGTTATGGTGTATAGGATGGGCTAACATAGTTGTGTGTAGGGCGGGCTTTAGGTTAAATTTGTAAGTTGGCATGCAGTGTTGTTTGTAAGACAGGCTTCAAATTATAGTGAATAGGATGGGCTTTCAGTATTTTGTGTAGGACGGGCTTAAAGAATAGTGGATAAGACGGGCTTTCAGTGTTGTGTGTAGGGCGGGCTTCAAGTTATAGTGAATAGGACGGGCTTTCAGTATTGTGTGTATGACGGACTTCAAGTTATAGTTAAAGGGACTGGCTTTCAATGTTGTGTGAAAGGCAGGCTTCAAATTATAGTGAATAGGATAGGCTTTCAGTGTTTTGTGTAGAACGGGCTTCAAGAATAGTGGATCGGACGGGCTTTAAGTATTGTGTGTATGACGGGCCTCAAAGATATGTTGGATAGGAGGGGCTTTCATTGTTGTGTGTAGGACGGACTTCAAGTTAGAGTGTATAGGACGGGCTTTCAGTGTTGTATGTAGGATGGGCTTCAAGTTATAGTGAATAGGATGGACTTAAAGTATTGTGTGTAGGATGGGCCTCAAAGTTATGTTGGATAGGACGGGCTTTCAGTATTGTGTTTAGGACGGACTTCAAGTAATAGTGTATAGGACGGACATAAAGTATTGTGTGTAGGACGGGCCTCAAAGTTATGTTGGATAGGACGGGCTTTCAGTATTGTGTTTAGGACGGACTTCAAGTTACAGTGTACAGGATGGACATAAAGTATTGTGTGTAGGACGGGCCTCAAACTTATGTTGGATAGGACGGGCTTTCAGTATTGTGTTTAGGACGGACTTCAAGTTATAGTGTACAGGATGGACATAAAGTATTGTGTGTAGGACGGGCCTCAGTTATGTTGGATAGGACGGGCTTTCAGTATTGTGTTTAGGACGGACTTCAAGTTATAGTGTACAGGATGGACATAAAGTATTGTGTGTAGGACGGGCCTCAAAGTTATGTTGGATAGGACGGGCTTTCAGTATTGTGTTTAGGATGGACTTCAAGTTATAGTGAATAGGATGGACTTAAAGTATTGTGTGTAGGACGGGCCTCAAAGTTATGTTGGATAGGACGGGCTTTCAGTATTGTGTGTAGGACGGACTTCAAGTTATAGTGTATAGGACGGAGATAAAGTATTGTGTGTAGGACGGGCCTCACAGTTATGTTGGATAGGACGGGCTTTCAGTATTGTGTGTAGGACGGACTTCAAGTTATAGTGTATAGGAAGGACATAAAGTATTGTGTGTAGGACGGGCCTCAAAGTTATGTTGGATAGGACGGGCTTTCAGTATTGTGTTTAGGACAGACTTCCAGTTATAGTGTATAGGATGGACTTATAGTATTGTGTTTTAGATTGGTTTTAGATGATAATGTGTATTATGTGTTTAATGTTGTATGCGTAGGGTGGCCGTAGTGACATGTGTAGGATTGCCTTAAAGAGATGTGTGTATAATGGGGTTCAGATGATGTTGTGTTGATGTGCTTAATGTTGAATGGATGGACGTAGTGATATGTGTGGGATTGCCTTAAAGTGATGTGTGTATAGTGAGATCCAGACGATGTTGTGGAGGATAGGCATTATATGGATTGAAATTGCTTTTGTGCAGAGTGAACATAAGGTAAAATTGTACAGTATAATAATTTAAATTGTTCAACAGTAAAGGTAAAAATTATTTATTGTATTATGATAGAGCATTAAAAAATATTGCAGGAGTGTCATTTGGTTATTCTTATTCAGATGAAATCTAAAATTATAGAAATATTATCCAACATATCTATTAAGATAAAAATGGTTTTTTATACTATTTACTGTTGTTATAGTACAACAGTATGAAGTTTATAACCAAATATCATTATGAATTATAATAATTTCAATCATTAATTACTAATATGTGGATTTGAACATAAATATGTAAAACAGCAGATGTTAAGAGATTATTTGTTGGGTGTCTTTGTAATTATTTAAATAATACATAAACTAACAAATATTTTTAGATTGGAGGGTTTTATTTTCAATATAAATTGATTATCATTATTTTTACCAAACAATTTACTGTTTCATAAATCATAATGAGGCAGTAGTGTTCACTTGTGTTTTAAATCTCTATACTATGTTACTTTTCGTCCTTTGTTCAGAAATTTCAGGAAACCAATAACTCGTCTAGACTACCTCCTTTCTTGATCCACCCTTGCCCACAATTTCCACCCTCCGTTTTCTTTTAATTCGGTTACCGTCGAATGGGGAGCGCCCCCTTCAAGTCATTCGTTTTTGTGACTCAGTCCTCCGAGAATTCCGGCCACTCTTCTCTTTGAAATGTCCACGAACTCAAATTGAACCAAGTACTTGGGAAATTACCTTTGTTACCAACCATTGTTGTATCTAGGACGAGTGAACACTAAAAAGGTGGAATTTAGAGTTTAACCTACAAACTTTACTTCCTAAACTACTTGCTTTAGAATATTATCTTTATAACTGTAAATATTAAAATTATTATAAATTGAGGAATAATTAATTATGAAAACTGTTTAATATATGTATTAGTTCCTATATGAGTGTTTTCCCATTGATTAATTATTTAGTTGCTATAAGATAGGCAAATAGATTGATTGGAAACAGCTGATATAGTGGAAAAAATGTTATTAAAACGTTTACAATACACATATGTTCAATAGTAATATATTAAACTATAGTATACATACATACATATACATGCATACAATATTATAATGTATAAGAAACAAAAAACATTATTTACTACTGACTTATAGCAAATATCAAAACTATACGTCCAATTGACAAGAATTTCAGAGGGAATATACTGTTTTGTACTATTCAGGCGCATTAAAACAGGACTTAAATTTAAACTCCATTTATAAAGAATAGAAACATTCTCTAAAAAGCCCTTTTCTCCCATTGGAATAACATTGCTGTGGTTTAAGAGCTACTTAAATGAACGATAATAGGTAGTAACAATAAAACAGAACATCAATGGAATAATAAGAACGGCAGTGTCGTTGCTACTAGCTGTGACTCGAGGCGTTCCACAAGGTTCTGTAGATTACAGGACAATTCGTCCCACGGACATTTCGTCCCCAAAGAAAAATGCGGACATTCCGTCCCACTCTGTGGAGTGTCTACCTGGGTCGGGTTTGATAATTAGTCTCCAAATATTTCTAAACGGACACTTCGTCCCACCCTGAGAGAACCTAACCTAACCTAACCTAAACTAACCTAACCTTTTTACAACCCTTCTCTCAGGTGGGACGAAGTGTCCGTTTAGAAATATTTGGAGACTATTTATCAAACCCTACCCAGGTAGCCGTTCCACAAAGTGGGACGAATTGTCCGCATTTTTCTTGGGGGACGAAATGTCCGTGGGACGAATTGTCCAGACACCGGTTCTGTATTGGGCTCCATTTTATTTATTTTGTTTACTAGTGACTTACCTAACTACAATGAATCACATTGTTATCCAGTCATGTATACAGATGACACTGTTCTGACTACCTCTCACAAATCAACTCAACTCCTTGAAATTAACACATATATAGCTGTAAACGTGGCTCATCAATATTGCATTGAAAATGACTTGGTTTTTAATGAAACAAAAACTCAATATATTGTATTTGGAAAAACAAAAATAAAATAACAATTCCAAATGACTTTCAAATTTCTCAATACATGAAACACCTTGGATTAATGCTAGATGATCGACTCTCCTGGAATTGTGACATAAATCATTTGTGTCATCGGTTCAGCACATCATTGTTTACCCTAAGAAGTATAAAATATGTCAATACTCCAGAAGCCAACACAACATCTTATTAAGCACTGTTTGAAAGTAGAGTCCGATATGGAATTATAATTTGGGGGGCATCTTCAAATAACAACCTCCAGCGAGTACTCGTTTGCAGAAACGATCAATAAGATTGATGACTGATATTGCACCATAAAATAGCTATAGAGAAGCTTACAAACAACACAATATACTCAACATCACATCTCTTTACATTCACAAAGTCATCATGTATGCTATTAATTTAAATTAAACGCGCAACAGTCAACATGGCCAAACAACAAGAAATGGAGTTAACTTCCATTTACCTGCACACAGAACTGCCCTATTTGCTAAAAAGTGATCATACGCTGGGGAAAGATTATATAATACGCTACATATTCATCTTAAAAGAATAGAAGAAAAAAACTCCAAAAAGAACTAAGAAATGATTTTTGCTTGTTAATACATCAATTTACTCGATTGACGAATTTCTAGACCATGCAAATAACAATCTAGAGCAAGCAACAAGGAAACTATTGAAACTATTCTAAACTTGATGTTTACATATAAAGCTTCTGATTATTATTGTTATTATTAAAAACAATTCAACATAAACGTTGATAAAAAAGAATCCTAAAAGTGTTTATAGCTGTTTATTTCTTATTGACCTATTGTTTAAATGTATTTAATAAGAATATCAGAACTTAAGGTGAGGTGACGAGAGTGTGTAGCGAATGGTGGTGGGCAAGCTAATCTTGCAGGGGTGTCCCCTAACATAAAAAAAAAAAACATAATATTGTGAACAGTTCAATCAATATTTCTAATCCAGTCAATGAAAAGAGGTGAATTTTACTGAGAAAATAATAGGCACTGTCAGTGCGTTAAAAAATAACAATTAATACAAGAATAGATTTTAAAATTTTATGGATTTCAGCCTCAAGCAGTTGTCTATAGTTCATTTTATATGTTTAATACATTTATAATTTTTTTTCTTTATTAATAACTCTCAAACTTATTTAGACGTATTCTTAAAGTCATCAGTTACAATCACAAAATAACGTGAATAAACTATCATTCTTGCGTTAAAGAATGTTGGCGGCATTTACGCAATCTTCACAAATGGGTTATTGTTGCTACTTTACATAATTCTTACAGACTGTAGTAATTTCTCTAGTAATTACGCACGGTTCCTACGGGAACGTGACAAGTTGAATGTCTTTCGTCTTCCGGAAGAGCGTGTCAAAGGGCATTCATTCCTTCACGAATTGTTTTTCTCGGAAGGAGCCTTCTTGTCATTATTTTGCTAATGTTATTCCGACCGTGTCAGGTAGGTGTGGTTAAATCTCCAAAGAAGAGTCTGCAGACCTACTGTCAGAGCAGAAATTATGTGTACCCGACTTTGGAGGTTGTTTACTAAGAAACTAAGAGGCCTACGAAAAACCTGACTATACCATTTTTTACTCGTTGAATTGTGCGATATATTGTATGCTTTTTAAATATTATTGTAAGTTTTTATAGTTCCCAGTTGGAACAAAACAAGTACCATGATTGTAACTATAGTTTTCATTGTGCATCAAATTTACACTTTTATTAACAAACCAACCTGTTAATATATTGCACTTATATTTTAATACATGGTAAACAGAAATGTTTTATATACATTTTATAAACTTCAGAATTATAACCTTTCAAGAAAAAAAAGTTCTTTCCATTTTCTGAAACAACGTTTTCTTGACTTTAAGAGGTCATAAAGGTAATTACTTGGTAATTACCTTATTAAATTATTGTCCTTATTAAATTTTTAGTTACGATACGGTACGTTTATATGCGTAGGAGAATTCAGTAATTGCATTCATTCATTCATTCATTCGTAAGTATTCTGTATCAGTAAAAACAATTTATTGAAATAAATTAAAATTGATTTAAAAAAAATTCTTTTTTGTAAAAATACACCTTTTAATAGTAAAAAACAGGCTAACCACTAGGCTAATATGAAAATATGAACTATCCACTGCCAGAGACTTTTATTGAAGTAAGTGTTGTTATATTCATTTGTAATCCAAGCTGCGAACACTTTTATGACTGGGAAAACGATAGAGTGTACTTTTATGTGCCGTGAGTTGACGAGGGATTTGCTCGGATATTGTAAAAATATTTACGATTCCGAAAATCTTCAAACCCATAAACAAACCGACAAACCAGTGTGATTCCGTGACAATAAAAGTTCTCAGAGAGCAACATTTTTAATTAATTTTATGTTACGTTTACATCTGTTTATCTAATATGTTTATGGTTTTATTGTAATGTAATGGCGTTTTTAAAGGATGGTATTAAAACCATACATAACATTTATACTTTAAACATTTTAAATCAATACAATTATTGTAAATCAATCAATAATTAATTGATTTTAAGATTTGTAATGTGTCCTTTTCACTTTTTTACTATATTGCCCCTTTTGTTGAGGTTGTTTAGTGAATAAATAATTCTGTGGTGTATTTATTTAATATCTTAAAGCTTATAAAAGCATCACTCATCCAACCCAGTCACACAGACATTTGTATTGACCCACCCACCCACACGTATTCAATAGGTTTTACTCCACAAACTTTTACTCACAATTTATCCAATTTATAATAACTTAGACAAGTTTCATATGCTCTTTTGATGCTAACATCGGGTAGCAACAGTTAGATGTCAAACCATAAAGCAATTTGTTGCTTACCTTTTGTAATTAGTTTTCATACGATAGAATGGATGAAAACTTAAATGGGTCCACATTTACGAATTCATTTTTTTTTTCTGCACTTAAGTTGTATTAAAAGGGACTTAGGTGGGCTTCTTATGTATTATTTGCTTCGGCGTTTGAGTTTGGGTAGCGTTGCCAAAATGAACGGTGGTGACAGAAAGAGAGCACAGTTCTTCCAAGAATGTTGGCTCCTGGCATGATATAACAACTACGTTTACTGCCTTCGCAGAAATTATAGTTAGGGATATCTTATAACCTTTAGCTTTGCATTTCAGTGGTGAAAGTGTTTGCGGTGTGGTGGAAAGGGAATTTTATGATACCATTAACTTTTTAGTTGAGTTATGACAGCGGCAGCAGTGTAGTGACATGGAATGTGATGACACTGTTAGAGTTTTAGCAGTGATGACAGTGGCAGCAGTGTGATGGTCGTGATTTTATGACAACATTAGCTTTGTAGTGATAACAGTAGCAGCAGTGTAGTGGAAGGGAATGTGATGAGACCGTCAGATATGTATCAGAGTGATGACAGTGGCAGCAGTGTGGTGGCGTGGGATGTGATGACACGTTAGAATTTTAGTTGAGTGATGACAGTGGCAGCAGTGTGGTGGCGTGTGATGTGATGACACCGTCATCTATGTACCTTAGTGATGACCACAGCAGAAGTGTGGTGGCGTGAGATGTGATGACACTGTTAGTGTTGCAGCTGAGTGATGACAGTGGCAGCAGTGTGGTGGCGTGGGATGTGATGACACTGTCAGTGTTGTAGCTGAGTGATGACAGCAGCAGCAGTGTGGTTGCGTGGGATGTGATGACACGTTAGAATTTTAGTTGAGTGATGACAGTGGCAGCAGTGTGGTGGCGTGTGATGTGATGACACCATCATCTATGTACCTTAGTGATGACCACAGCAGAAGTGTGGTGGCGAGAGATGTGATGACACTCTTAGTGTTGCAGTTGAGTGATGACAGTGGCAGCAGTGTGGTGGCGTGGGATGTGTCGGCGCCGTGTTTGATGAGCGTGTAATAACGCGTGTGATGAGTCCTCGTTGTGTTCCCAAACAGCTGACTTAAACAACGCCAGAACTAATGGCCTTTGTTACTAGAGTTTACGTTCTTGTGAAGGTCGATGACGCAGCTCTGGTTAAATACCAGGCAACACGTGTCAAATGAGCTTCTTTAAACGTGTATTTTTATAGCCTAGCTAACTTTTGGAAGTAAATAATTAATATTTCAAATATTAATTATTTGAAATATTCAAATGATAACATTCAATATTGCTACATACATGAAACATGAGTAACAAATGGCATTTAATCAAGGTTGTTCAATATTTATGTGTGAGGAATTTTTCAACTAGCCTGGCCTATTTGAGTACTACTGTATCTAACCAGAAAAACTTGAATCCAATAGTATGTTTAATTAATGTGCCATTGTATTGGTTAAAATCCTAATATAACGGAAAACAAATAATTTAAGATTTTAATAAGTTATTGGTGTGTGTGCATACATAACATTGATGATAAGGGCAGAAATGCATTTGAAATATTTATAAAAACTCATTGTAAATAGTTTACCAAGATTGAACAAGACAAACAAATCTGATACTTGTAAACGTGCCCTCTTAAAATGTATTAGTTGAATACATTTTTGTATTGTCCGTCTTTGATGCATTTATAAGCTTCTTTTAATACATGTAGAAATGTTATTTTGTTTATTTTTTTTAAGAAATAAAAATGTTTTAACATCTTTATGGAATGTGAACAAAATATTGATGTAGTAAGCAAAATCACTTGAGTCATGTAGATGTAGGGATGGAAAATATTTTCAACATAGCAAACCCAATATATATCTAAGGACAATATTGGAAGAAAAATATCAATATATCGGTTAACCGATATACCGAACTGTAAAATTTATCTTTTAAAATTAAATATGCACTAACTCTTATGTCATGATCAAAAATACACCCATTTTTTGCAGTCATTATTTAGAATATCCTACTGAATGTAAGAATTAAATACATTCAGAATTAAAAACACGAAACAGGTTGTTGCCTGTGGGGATGAATGAAAAAAATTCAAAATAAGAATAATTATACCTTTAATTACTTTGTTAATTATAAAATAATAATGCAATGACATTGTGAGTTTTGTTTACAGCATTTAAAAATGCCATTAGGCTTCTTATAAACACTATAAATTAAACAAATTAATTCACTCAACCTACTCCCAACAGGCATCTCATAGTCACCTTTTCCAACTCTCACAACTTCATTTACGTTCCTCCCACTGTCTAAAATAAACCACATTTTAGTGCGTTTACTTCTCGTAAAAATACTAAATGAAAGTTACCTTAGTATTTCAATGCATGTTTTGTACAAATAAGAGGCCATTTAAATGTATTTTTATTCGAATCATGATAATTTTCAGGAGAGAGAATAACTTCAATATTTAGTGATATGATATATCGGGCCAAAATATCGATCTGGCCGATATTATCGAAAGAAAACGTCGATACTAATATATCGATATATCGAATTATATTTATTGATAATTCCGATGTATCGATATATCGTTGCCATTCCTTTGTAGATGTTAATAGAAAAAATATAATATTTTTCTGTCAGCACAAAACCTATACAACTTAAAGGCATAGGTTACTTCAAAAGTTGGCAGTTTAACTATGTTTATTAATAATTACGATCAGCAGACTAATTAAGTATGGTTATATATCGTTTTAATTCACTGGTAGGAGGTAATTACTCAGTTGACTGCAACACTTTGTTTTCATCCGATTTCTGATGCGTAAAAATTCTCCCCCTACCTGAGAAAACGTAATTTCCCTTATCATTCTGAAATATGCAAACCGGTATTACGTGTTGGCATATAGGAATTGACGAGAGTTGTGCGGGAAATTAGAAGGGGTGCTTTCATGAATCTCGTCAGCGGTTCAATAGAAGGGTTTGGATTTTAATTTGGGCAAACCGACAGGATCTTTCCAAATGTGAGTAGGGGACGGTACAAAAACGGCAGATTCGCACCCACGTCACAATTTAGCTGGGAGGGGGAGATTCACACATTTAGTGGTTGAAAAATATATCTTTCCCCCAACTGAGTGTTTATTCGAATAAAAATAAATTAAACAACAGGGAAATGTACATAATACACGATTTTCTTAAACAAAATATCCTACGTTTTTAATTACATAAGTTATCTTTTGCATTTGGTAGTTTATGATTTAGTCATCATACATATCAAATAAAATTTAAAAGAATATTAATATTTATTTAACATTTTGCTTTTTTAAGTAGAGTTGCGTTTTTAAGGAGGTATGTCCTTGGTTAACGTTGAATACTTATTGAATTTTCTTCAAAATGATTAGGTATAATAGTGAATAAGGTTATGGCATAATAGTGACCACGCAAATTTGAAAAGCTATAAAGAAATAAACTGATTTTTTAACATTGGCTTTTCGCTTCTTGTATATGTGAAATACATTAAGTGGTTAAATTAACTTTTTTGGTAAGGTTTTTATTTTTCAGTTAATAGAATGATTTGCATACAAATTAGAATATATTTGTATACAAATAAGCACCTTTAAGTTAATTTTGAACATTGGGAAATCTATGTGATATATTATGTAAATCAACAGCAATACTAACAGAGTTTTGATGGGAGCCGGTATTAAACTGGTTCCTACCAGCCGGGTCTTGCTGTTGAACACAGGAACAAAGAATGCCACACCTGTTTGGCTCAATGTCTGAGTGCATTCTTTTCAACTACTATAAATAAGGTTGTTGATAAACAACAGTGAGACTAATTTTCACTGTCATTTCTTAGCACATATAGTTTATATTTAGAATATTATGTTTCTTATTACTGATGAATTTTATTTGTTATTATTTGTACCGATATTTCTTTGGATTATACATATGTTACATGCACATTATTGATTTCCTTTGTTTTTTGTTTTTTTTATTTGTTGAACTGTTCATAGTACATATAGTATTTAATATTGTTTATTTATTGCTAATTTATAGTATATTTGTTTTATTTAGTTATGTATATTATTTATTTATTTATTTCCATTGTGTTAATATTTAATGCTTTGAGGCTCATGTGGAGTTAGGACTACCAGTCATGATCCAGAAAGAAGTTTTAAACAATCAAACAATTAATTGAGATAAACTCCAAAGTAAAATAAAAATTAGGATTAATAATATAAAAAAATACATTTTTGAAAAAGATTGTTTTTTATAATGAAAAAATGAATGAAATAACAAATGTTGTTTGGTTTCCTTTAACTAATGTTTCCTTGGTGTTTGTTGATTTTTTATTTATTTTTGTTTTGTTTGTTAGTTACTTTAAGATTACTTATATATTGAAGATATTTCATTATGATAAAATTAGTTGATCTCTCAAATAGCTATATGGTAGAGAGATTAAAAAAAACACTGCAATGTAATATCAATTTAAGAAATAATAAATGATGTTGAATTTAATTGTATTTCATATGACATGTATAAATTAAACGTTCTATTTACTTATTGTCATGCTTTCATTCAATTGGTCGGTAGCTTAGTTGGTTGAACCCCAGCTTCATGTGCTAAAGGTTCTCAGTTCGATCCCAATCAGAGTCGTAACATATTTTGAAAGGGATCAGCTGATAACCACTGGCTGTTCACTTGTCATTGACATACCAATTAATAAGTAGTCGACTTTAGTTTGTAACAATGACTACATTCACTCATCTACACCCATCACACTCATTCCTATAATAATAAAAATAATTTTAAAACTCCATGTAAACGGACACTACGTCTGTCTGTTTATCAGATTCATTAGCAGTAAAGTGAGATTTCATTTCACGCACCATTGCCGTCATCTGTTGAGCAACACTCATAGAGTAACGAGTTGTCATTCATTTTACATTACATACTTTTGATCGACCACTTAAAATCATTTCCTTACAAAAACTGGTAGTTCAACTGGAACGTATTGTTAAGTTGACTGTTGTATGTACAATTTCTCACAATAATTTATAAGATCTAATTTGTAACCTAATAGTAGGACCATATGCAAATCATTTGTTCTTACTTACCAGCAATAATTATTCATTTCTAAGACGCCGATCGTAGAGATATAGGCAAATATGAGGGGTGAATGAGTATGATGAGTGTAGATGAACGAGTGTAATCATTGTTACTATTTGAGTTAGACTTAGCTCAGACAATTTATTAATAACTCAAGAGCCAGGGCAACTATGGGACCTGCAGCTTTACGTGGAATACGAACTACGTAGTGTTAGTCTGATTTTCAGTTAACTGACAAGTTTGACACACAGTTATCTTCTCTACACATTATCTGAACCTTGACAACCATCCAACATGGACACGCCAGGCTTTTCTATTAGAGTCCACGTTATGTTGGCTAGCCTGCCATACTCAGTTTGGTTCCTGCCTCTGTGCTTATAAATTCATGAGTCTATGTAGGTGGAGGCAGGTGAAACTATTACCACCTGCCGGTTGGTTTTCTAGGCTCTGGGAGTGTAGTCATCATCTCTTTTTTTATGTCCCTCCCTACCATCTCCTTTTTTGGATTCGTCCTTAGCTCTTATTTGGAATTGCCATTATGTGGTCTAGCTAAATTTTTATAGCAGTGAGTTGTCCATATTCATCCCTTTTTTATATATCAAGTACATATAATTGTATTTGTTTTTATATTGTTTTTAAAATGATTATTGTCATTGTTAATCAAAGAATTTATGTCTTAAACTCTTCACAGATTGTTAATTTCAAAATCATTTAAGCTCATATTTGTACTTTAGTGGGGATCAATCCCAAACTACTTAAACATTTCAATGATTTAAATTGACTGTTATTCAGAATGTTGCTATTATTTTTGTGTATTATGTTTACTTATTTTTATGTTCTTGTTTCGAACGATTAATGATGAAGTTTCTCATGCACATTTATTGTTTATTTTTATTTTTCCAGTACTTCTTCATCATTTCAATAAGTTGATCTTGTTTCCCTTCTGCCATTTTGCTTTTGTTCCATATTTGATCTTTTATGTTACTTCCTAATTGTAGATTTGTTGTCTGCATTTTTTGTCTTCATTACTACTTTATGTTGATTTTTTTTCTTGGTAAATTTCGGTCCATGTTGTCGTATTTTTCGGTTTCAAGGTGTGTGGATGAATTTTCTTGGTTAGTTCGCACTTGTTAAGTATCTTGATATGTTCTAAGAATTTCAGAATTTATGAGATTTTCAAACCTTTTTTGGTTGATTTCTACTATAAGAAAGCAATAAATTTTCAAGTCCTACATTAACAGAATCAATATAAAAATTCATTAAAATACTTCTATGTATATAAAGTATAAATTAAAATGTAAAGCTAAACGCTTCTAATAGATCTTATGAAGAACAAAGTAAATTGTTATTATTCTTGGTGTGAACAAAATTATTTAGAAAATTTCATTAAAGGGAGTGTGACAGAATTCCAGACCCAAACCACTGCATCTCTTTGTGTTTGATTGAAACAATAGAGAAAATATTGCGTTGTCGGATAACTCATTTACCAAACATATTGAAACTCCTTTCTCTGTGGCTTATTCAATGGAATAAATAAATGGAATGGATAAATAAATCAATGGAAAATAAAGAGTAAAATCGTATTACTATTTTAATAGCAAAATGAGTTCTGTGTTATTCATTCGAGTAAGAAACTTAGAGCTGGAAAGTAAGAGATAATAAATGCATTACCTGTTTTAGTGTATTTCATCCAAAACAATAATAAAAAAATAAAATAAAAAGGATTGAAACCATTCCAGTTACGTCAGACTGAGTCTATTCATGTTATATTCGCAGTTTAACACAAAATATGTGGTTTCTGTTTTATCAAAGTGTATATATATATATATATATATATATATATATATATATATATATATATATATATATATATATATATATATATATACTCGTATATATATATTACACAAAAAAATTAATGTAACTCTAAAACTTATTCGGTTAATAGTTTACAGTAAAATTAATCAGCTGTTCAGGTAAATTACAAGTCCATCGATATTGGATAAATTTTCTGCAAAATCCTGATAAATAATATATTCATTATGTAAGGAATTTTTGATATCAAAGATACCACCATCAGATCAAACACAACTCATTAACCAAGATAAAAACTAAACTTAACTAATTGTGTTTTGTTTAGTTCAGAAGAAGACTTATTTTCAAATTGTACTTTTCCAATAAGGCTTCTTTACCAGTATGACATTTTTATTGAGTAACACAATGCAATTTAAGTTGTAATATACTGTCGTAAAAGTTTGTAGAAATACTTGTATTATTTTTTTCATGTTTAAGTGATATATTTAAAATGTGAACTGGGATACTCGGCAAGATATATACGTCAGTGTTTTCATGAAAAGCAAATTCATGACAAAGTCTATCTCAGATATCATACATCTCCCTTTATTCATTCATTGACAGCCTTCCAAACAAAACTTACATGGATATGTCACATATTATTTGGGTACAATCTCAATAAAAGCCACCTCCTCAATAAAAGAAAACCTTGAGACAAGTATTGTTGATGAATAATAATGGCTTGAGTTAAAAATCCTGTTAACCTATATTATAATAATCATTATTTTGTTTGTCTTTAACAATATTTGCATTTAATAACAAAGAGTACTATATACTTCAATACAGTGTGTATAAATATGATAATGTACTGTATATGTACATCTGTAATGTAATGTAATTTTAATCGCTGTGTAAAATTATATTGTATGGATATCTCCAACTTTATATACTGTCTTGTGTAATAAATTTATTTAAAATTTTTTTAATATTTCAACTCATTTCTTCTTTTAAATAAGGTGGTAGTTTGTTGTATAATTTTATTCCATTGTAATGAATGTGTTTTTTGTATAAAGTGGTCCTGTGGTATGGTATTTTAGGGTCAGATTAATTACGAAGAATTGGTAGTTTTGTTTTTTGAAAATGTTATGGATTGTTTTTAACAAATAATAGTGTTTAATAAATGTAAATAGATTTACTGTATTGCAATAGTATTTACTAACACCAGTATTCGTTCGAACAAATATTGGTAAATTTCATCGAACCGTAACCATACATATTTTTATGTGAAGAAGAAAAAGGTGTTAAGGATAGTGTTTTGACTCTATTGGAAAGTAATGTACTTTGCCATGTGAACGGAATGAATGCCTAATTTGGCATATTTTAAAATCCTTAACCAACTCACCGATTTCTTAAAAAATAAAAAAAAAAAATAAAAATAAATAAAAAAATAAAAAACCTAATGAAATGGCACTTATTAACACATGCGTTTTATTCTTTTAGC
Source organism: Stictocephala bisonia (assembly GCA_035578905.1). Taxonomy (NCBI): domain Eukaryota; kingdom Metazoa; phylum Arthropoda; class Insecta; order Hemiptera; family Membracidae; genus Stictocephala; species Stictocephala bisonia. The sequence goes on from JAQJVL010001114.1 coordinate 175,581, forward strand.
AATTTTCTGAATAACTAGTGGAGAAGCTATGGTGTGTAAATTGCTTTCAGAGACTTCTGTGGGTGGAAACCTGTTGTATGCGAGTGATACGTATGGCGGTATAGTTAAATATAATTAATTAGCAGTGCAATATAACGTTCATTATTGTCAACTGAAAAAAAATTAAATGTCTTCTTATAAGTGATTACAAATACAAACAAATTATGAAAACAATATGATAAGTTGAATACAAACAATAACACATTATAACGTAAAACTATTACTGAAAACATTTCGAAAATTGATAATCCAAACGAGTATACAGTATTCTGCTGCGTCTCCAAGCCCGCATATATATATATATATATATATATATATATATATATATATATATATATATATATATATACACGTATATATGTATACGTTACTCACAATTTGTATTGCTTTATTAGGACTAATCATAAATATCTGCATAAGTACACGACTGTTCATAGAATACGTAATTTGTAATAACCCAATAAATCCCATTTTAACAAAAGCCCGGGTGTAGGGGCAGCAACAATAAAATGACAAACGGCTCCCATATGACACCGTTAATGTTCCCATAAAGACGACCCCCCCCCCCTCTGGGCAAGGGAAGGGTGTGACGTGCTGAGAAGGCAGTGTACGGCACAGCCCAAACAGACATTGGCTGGCGCTATGCCCGTGTATAGATTTTAGACGTCATGAAAGTAATGCGTGAAAATAACCTTAAATTTGGGTGTATAGATGTATAAATTTACGTAAAATGGTATGGTACAAATGAAGTTGGATTTAGACAGAACAATTTAGATGAATGTGTTTACAAACCAACTACGGGTTTAATGCTACCATGTAAAGAGTCGAAGAGTTTATTTTTGAAGAAGAAATACGTTTTAAATAAAAAATACTATAGTGAAAAATAGTATGTAGAATATTGTATATTTATTAGGAAATTTATGTATATTCAATCAAATTAAATTGATTTCTTAAAAAACAATTAGATTTTTTTGTATATTTGGAGATTTGTCTTAGGGCTTATAATATACACTTCATGGACATTTAATTTGCCATTATATTACATCAGTCTATTTAAATTTAATTTTACGTGGCGTGAATTGAATCATATATATTTACTACATATATATATATATATATATATATATATATATATATATATATATATATATATTTTTATTACTGGCACGAGAACTTTGCATTTCATATTATTTACTTAAATGAAGGAGGTATGTGATTAGGTTAAAAGCCAAATGATATGATTGTTTATCATCTAATGCATTATTTTTATTTATTTGCCCTTTAACTGTATGACTATTTCATTGAATATTCTTAAATTCAATGAAAGATTTAAAGCCTCACTTCTAAATCTACTTCCCTTTCCAAAAGTTCAATGATTTTTTTTGTTTCATTGAGCCCTCGTGTACTTCTTATATATTCTGTCTCTGATGGTATGCAAGTATCATAAATAAAAAAAGTTAAAAATTCCCCTCCAATATTCGTGTGTTGAGAGGTAGATGAGTCAAAATATTTTACCTAGTTTAGACGTTTCTTTTATAGTATCTGTTTTTCTATAAACAACAGCTCTGTTTTTTTACGTCTTATTTTGAGAACCATAATACTAAATTTTAAATAACAAGAAAAATCAAACATTATTTTACTGTCATATGTAGTTTTTCATTAAATGAGAAAGGAAGATCTGCAAGAAATATGAAAACATTTGTTGTCTGTTGTAAGGAAGTCATCGCCTCAAACCCTCCATGCCTCTGCTCCATCTTCCACCCCCTCGTGACCCTCTAGCAGTTAGGCAGCTCTCTAGCAGTACCACATTGTCTCTGATCCAAATCCCATCCCTTCATCATTCTCTATCAGTTAGACAGCCCTCTAATTCATAATTTTGGCTATCGGTTGGAGGGAAGACATTGCCTCCAGCAGTACCACATTGTTGCTGTTACATTTTCCACCCCTTCATCATCCTCTAGCAGTTAGACAACCCTCTAATTTATAGTTGTGGTTTTCTGTTGTCAATGCCTCCAGTAGAACACCGTGGTCTGTGCTCCGTCCTTCACCCCTTTACTGGCAAAGAACTCCTCCCCAATTTACGCTTCGTGTAAATAATATTTGTTTAGTAATAGTTTTAGTCTAAATGTACGCAGTGTTTAGAATGTTTTATGTTTTAATTATTAGTTTATATGTTTTATAATTACCACTCCTCTATTAATTTGCTTGGTGGTTGGGCACCAAACAATTTTTTGTCACTATTTTTTGGTCGGGCTGAGTCGTTTTTTATGATTCTGTGAAGTGTATAAAACATAATATTTACAGAAAAGAATTTTAGTGGTTAATTCAGCAGACATTTTTTCAACTTGACCTACGTATCTAGAATAAAATACACTCATTTATATTTTTTTATAAACAACTCACTTGAATATTTTGAACTCTAAAATAAACTGTTTTAATGTTTGCTGAAGGAATACTTCATCGATGAACAGTTGTTGTTGAGTTACTTTTAATTGTTACAACGTATGAAAATGGAGTTACATAATGTATTAATTAAAATCGAATTTTAAGTTAACAACGATAGAGATAACTATAAGCAAAAGATATGAATATAAATCGAACTAGAGCAAAATGATGTATAAATATACTCACATTTTTTAAATGTTTAGTTTTCTTTCTTTTTTTAATGTTTATAAATTTACCTTATTATTTACAAATATATATGAGATAATTTGATAATAAAAACCAGAGAAAATAATTGTAAAAAAACCATTGAAGTCTGAAATTACATGTTGTAATAAGCAAAGATGACTGATATCTTAGCTACCATAATACGATATCTTCCAAATGACCTTGACTTGTCTTTTGGCAGTCCCCACTGCTACAATAATCCAACATTCTTTTAAAATAAATATAAGATATCAATTAGCAAGAGTGTTAAATAATTATCCCTTTATCACTAAATTGTAAATATCAACTTAAAAGAATGTATAATAAATGGGTTGATTCCACGCTCATGCGCAAGATATCGTACAAAATTTAATTTAGATGCTATTTATTACAGTTTATGCAAAACTATAATAAAATATAATATTTACTAATTAAATTACAAGCAATTATATAGAGAAAAGCACTACATAAAATGTTATACATAAAGTCTTAAATAAAGTCCAAGAATGTAAATATTTCTAAATAAAAATATTCAGACTCTGGTTCTGAATTAAAGGTATTTAAAATAAGTTTCTTTTTTCAGTATGGGCATTTGTTAAGTTATTACACGTTGTGTGAATTTCAGCATGAAAGTTAAAAACACTTATATATTCGAAGATAATATGTATTTTTTAAAAGGTAAAAGTTAAAGCCCTTTGTAAGCTATATATTCAAGTGAGTGTTTAACTCAATTAGCTGGGCTGCTCTCACACAATTACACAGCTGTGCCATTAAGTGCCACAAACAGAACTAGCAGCTTATTTTTGGTACGATATTACTAGATGGATTACTCTAATGGCTTACTCGATTTATCAACACCATAAAAGGTGCAACACTAAATTAAATATAACAAATATTGTAACCATAATTTAACGAGTTTTTTTCTAACGAATAAATATACGAAAATTATCAAAAATAACAAAAAACTTTTCACATTACAAATCTAAGAAAGCTATTTTCACAAATTTAACAATTTAGCTCCCTCTGACTTTTGTTTTCTTAAATTTTTAATATGCATTATAGAGGTTAATTCATATACTGTTATCTTCATTTTCTATTCTTAACTATTTCTATCAACATAATAATAATTGTAAGTCCCAAAAACTGATAGAAAAAAATAAATAGATAAAATGTAAAAAAATTTTTAACAATCGTCTATAGCAATGAGGTCATCTCTCCTGTAACTAAAAGAATATTTTGCTACAGGGTACTCTCCTGCACGCTTCACGTGCTAACACCATCTATCTCTATGCTCTTGTCACCTCGCTCGTGTAATTTTGATATTTTTCTTTACATTGCACACTTAAATAGTTCAAGAATAACTTTTTATGTCTGTTTAAAGCATGTCTGCTTGGTACATATAAACAGCCTACATAGAGTACTTGTACTCACAAGTATTCATTCGTTTGTACAGTATTTGATTTTTATTATTATATGTTGTAAACAGTTGATAATTCTTGTTTCTTAACTCTTAAAATATTTTGCGTGTATTGTCTATTTGGTTCGTTTTAACCATTTACGAATAATACATTTACTTTGCATTAATAAATAACACATGGAACTGTATTTTATTATGTTTTACCTCACAGAATACATAAAAATATATATTATTGTTTATTGGTTTAAAAACCAATAAAGAAACATTTCTATAATAATTTTACCTTATCATAAACAAACATTTTCAAATGTGACTAAATCGTTTGGGACTGCTAAAGTTGGTTCGATTGTGTTAGATGGTTTTTTTTCATGTTTTACACCTTTTGGCCTATGTTAACTTTGAATGTTCTTCAATCGAATTCAATTTACAAATAAAAATCCGTTTAAGGTTAAAATCTTCAAAACTATAAATTAATGCAACTGAAGTTTAAACAGTGTTTTTTGTAACTGTGTCAGAAGAGCGAGAAGCTTTAACTAGCTATCTATAAATCAGTTTGACCTAAAACTGAGAGGGTACAAATGACAATACCAAAAGTTAAAAAGTATGTTTACAAAAAGTCAGTATGCTGGACTTGTTAATAAACTTCCTAGAGACATTAACGATTGTCCAAATGTTTTTCTAAGAAATTTTATAAGAAATTAAAATATGGCTGTCATCATTATATGATGTTTATTTTTTAAACAATAGTTTATTTATGTAAGCAGAGAACAAGTTTTTAATAATTTTAGATGAGTTGTGCTGGTTATACTATAAGTTATTATTCAACATTATTTAATTAAATCTACGTTCAAAAATGTTCTAAAAAGCTGCGTAGAACGGTAGTACTGAGTGTAAGTTCAGAAGGACTGGACTAGAATTTATTAAATTTTTACTATATATTGCTTAATTTTTTAGAACGCTGGCCACATTAGTGAAAAAGGGGCCAGTGATATTTTCTATACAATTTTGTACAACTTATTTTTGTAATTTGTATAGGAAATAAATCAATATTTCATTTATTATTTCATAAAATAATTAGACAATTTACTAACAATGTTTCTCGAGATATTAATAAACTCTATTTCACAATATGTCATTACCGTTACTTTTATAATCTTGTTTATTAAAATTGTTCTATTCTAAATACATTACAATAATTATTGGATAAGCTCAATATCATACTTATTTAACATCATCACTTGAGAGAACTTATTATTTAACTTCCACTTTACTCTTAATTATCTAATTTAGGTAGAAGAGACACACACATACCTACCTACGTACACTACACTACGTACCTACCTAGTGATATTGACCCACCCACCCATCTATACACGTACAATGGGATTGGCCATCAATTTTCATTAATGACACTATCAAGTGAATTAAATGAACGTATGCACTACCTACTATATCGATAAGAGTGTTCTATTGTACTGTTCCTTATTTTTAGCTTAAGCTAATAACTGTCATTGATATTTTTTCTGGGAAACCTGGATTCAGACTCTGGTTCTGAATTAAAGGTATTTAAAATAAGTTTCTTTTTTCAGTATGGACGTTTATTAAGTTATTACACGTTGTGTGAATTTCAGCATGAAAGTTAAAAACACTTATATATTCGAAGATAATATGTATTTTTTATTAAGTAAAAGTTAAAGCCCTTTGTAAGCTATATATTCAAGCGAGTGTTTAACTCAATTAGCTGGGCTGCTCTCACACAATTACACAGCTGTGCCATTAAGTGCCACAAACAGAACTAGCAGCTTATTTTTGGTACAATGTTACTAGATGGATTACTCTAATGGCTTACTCGATTTATCAACACCATAAAAGGTGCAACACTATATTAAATATAGCACATATTGTAACCATAATTTAACGAGTTTTTTATAACGAATAAATATACGAAAATTATCAAAAATAACAAAAATTCGTTCACATTACAAATCTAAGAAAGCTATTTTCACAAATTTAATAATTTAGCTCACTATGATTATTGTTTTCTTAAATTTTTACTATGCCTTATAGAGGTTAATTCATATACTGTTATTTTCATTTTCTATTCTTATCTATTTCTATCAACATAATAATCAACATCAATCAACATAATAATAAGTCCCAAAAACAGATAGAAAAAATAAATAGATACAATATAAAAAAACATTTTAACAATCGTCTATGGAAATGAGGTCATCATTGATCTCTCCTGTAACCAAAAGAATATTTTGATACAGGGTACTCTCCTGCACGCTTCGCGTGCCAACACCATCAATCGCTACGCTCTTGTCACCTCGTTCGTGTAATTTTGTTATTTTTCTGTACATTGCGTACTTAAATAGTTCAAGAATAATTTTTTATGTCTGTTTGGAGAATGTCTGCTTGGTGCATATAAACAGCCTACATAGAGTACTTGTACTCACAAGTATTCATTTGTTGGTACAGTATTTAAATTTTATTTTTATATGTTGTAAACAGTTTATAAATTTTGTTTTTAAAACTCTTAAAATATTTTGCGTGTATTGTCTATTTGGTTTGTTTTAATCATTTACGAATCATACATTTACTTTGCAGTAATAAATATAACATGGAACTGTATTTTATTATGTTTTACGTCACTGAATACATTAGAATACATAAAAATATATGCAAAAATAAATATTTACGTTGGAAATACATTTACTTCATTCTTGTTGCATGATTATCTCACAACCAGAAATGGGTTTGGTTATTGGTTTAAAAACCAATAAAGAAACATTTCTATAATAATGTTACCTTACCATGACAAACTTTTTAAATTTTTATTTTATTAAACCGTTTGGGACTGCTAAAGTTTGGTTCGATTGTGTTAGATGTTTTTTTTTTTATGTTTTAGACCTTTTGGCCTACGTTAACTTTGGATGTTTTTCCACCGAACTCAATTTACAAATTAAAATTTGTTTAAGGTTAAAATCTTCAAAATTATAAATTAATGTAACTGAAGTTTAAACAGTGTTTTTTTTGTTTTTTTTTTTTTTTTGTAACTGTGTCAGAAGAGCAAAAAGCTTTAACTAGTTATCTATTGATAGCTAGTTAAAATTGATAGCAAGTTTAACATAAAATTAAAAGGGTGCAAATAAATTTACCAACAGTTAAAAAGTATGTTTACAAAAAGTCTTTTCAGTATGCTGGACTTAATAATTTTAACAAACTTCCTAGAGACATTAAGGAATCGTCCAAATGTTAACATTTTTTCTAAGAAACTAAAATATGGCTGTCATCATTATATGATGTTTATTTTTTAAACAGTAGTTTATTTATGTAAGCAGAGTACAAGTTTTTAATGATTTTAGATGAGTTGTGCTGGTTATACTATAAGTTATTATTCAACATTATTTAATTAAATCTACGTTCAAATATGTTCTAAAAAAGCTGCGTAGTACTGAGTGTAAGTTCAGAAGAACTGGACTAGAATTTATTAAATTTTTACTATATATTGCTTAATTTTTTAGAACGCTGGCCACATTAGTAAAAAAGGGGCCAGTGATATTCTCTATACAATTTTGTACAACTTATTTTTGTAATTTGTATAGGAAATAAATCATTATTTCATTTATTATTTCATAAAATAATTAGACAGTTTACTAACAATGTTTCTCGAGATATTAATAAGCTGTATTTCACAATATGTCATTACCGTTACTTTTATAATCTTGTTTATTAAAATTTTTCTATTCTAAATACATTACAATAATTATTGTATAAGCTCAATATCATACTTATTTAACATCATCACTTGAGAGAACTTATTATTTAACTTCCACTTTACTCTTAATTACCTAATTTAGGTAGAAGAGACACACATTTACCTATCTACGTACCTACCTAGTGATATTGACCCACCCACCCATCTATACACGTACAATGGGATTGGCCATCAATTTTCATTAATGACATTATCAAGTGAATTAAATGAACGTATGCACTACCTACTATATCGATAAGAGTGTTCTATTGTACTATTCCTTGTTTTTAGCTTAAGCTACTAACTGTCATTGATATTTTTTCTGGGAAACCTGAATTTTCCAAATGTTAAGGTTATTTATTTAGTTTAATTTAATCATAAATACGTACAGTAAGTTTGAAATTTATCAAAATTTGCTTCCATGGTAGCTCTGTGACTGTGGGGAGCAAGTTCTTGGTAAGTTTCAAGGTTTAAATCCCCAACCGAGCTTATGGTTGCTACTTTACTCTTTGTATACAGCTCACGAACAGAGTTTTTAATAGAAAAAAAAGGGATGGAAAGCTTTTTTTAGGTGTATCTAGTAACGTACCTAAAAAATGTATTAAGATTCCATTTTGTTTTAAGGATGAATTCTTTATAATCAAAATAAACTTACTACAAGTGATAATTATAAAGAAAGAAATTTGTCCTGTCAAATAAACCTGGTACATGATAGGTAAAAAAGGAATCAAATAAATAATCTCCAGGGAGAAATTTAGAAAACCCAAAGTTTTCCTCATGAGGCCCACAGGATAAAGATTTATAGAGGTTCAAATAGGGTAGAAAGCCTGTAACCATATACTTGCATTGCCACTTCCCAAAACACACGAGAAAGTCCTCTTAGAGTAAAAACATAAAGAATTTGGCGTGTTGTGTAAATAAAGGACTTACTTTCTCCTATTTTTGTAGTTTTCTGGAATTCATTTCCTTGTCATTAAATTATACTTGATTTTCAACGATACAAGAGAAGTCATTTTAAAAATAAATTCCTATACTCCTTAATACAACGAGGACATTGTTGTTTATATACATATATATTTTCAAAATGTTATAACTAACATTGTTTAAGTTACGCACATTAGCAATTAGTTGTCAATAACGTGTATTATAAAGTTTTTAAATACTTATTTTAACTTTCAAGTTACAAAATGTTTTATGTTAATATTGAAAATGTATCATATTGTTTTTTTACGTTAACTCTTTAACATTACATTGAAACAGAAAAGACTGTGAACCTAAGTAACGAAGCGCGTGTAATTAAAGAGTTTATTGATCTGTATTCTATAATTATCATCAATAATTTGAATGTTATTATTAAATTGTGATACAATTATTTTAAATATCCATTATTACAATATTTATATTTAAATATACTATAAAGTCCTCGTTTGTACTTGCCTCTTCAAAATAGGGAATATTGTTGAATGGAGCAACTATGGTGAACAAAATTTATTAAAGTAATGTGTTATGTTATGCTTTTGAGAGGCCCAGTGGGTGAGTGGTCAAAGGCGACTGAACCTGCACCTGGGGTAGAGATAGTGCAGTTTGAAATCCTAGCTTTGACTATTAGTTTTCACCAGTAACATTCACTTTCTACTCCAGATCAATAGTTTATTCGTAATAGGCAGAGTAAGGTTAATAGAAGATCGTCATCTCCTTAGAGAAACAATAGATACTAAAATAATTTAATTAGACTAATTTTTAACAGAGTGACCAATCAGTGATAGTTAGTTGTTAAAATTTGAGTTTTAATGGAAAGAATTGAATGTATGAAATTGAATACTTGCTATCTTAAAGTTATTACATTTGTATACAATAACCCTCCTGAGACACATTGACTGTAAGTATTTCCTAAAATTAATCAAATATTTTTAACCCTAAATGTTTGCTCGAAATTTAACGATATGTGGCCTTATATTAGACAGTTTGTTTAGTAATCACTTTTGATATTTATCAGCCTAAAAAATAGCCATAAATATTCTTTTGGTATTTTAATTTCGTACAAATTAATTAAAACACAACAATCAACTAAATTATGTTTTAAATAAATGTAATTTTCTTTGACGGTAATAAATGACATACTTTTTCTACATCTCTTTTAATCTAGACAAAAATAAAATTTAGTTATATAAATTTTTTTTTCTAGTTCTGAAATAAAAATAATTTGTAAATATAACAAACTTATAATTATTCAGATTGAAGCTTGTATTCTACTAATTTGACTTCGTGAGACATTATTTTCAAAAGCATTAAAAATTAACGCACAATACACAAAGTACAATAAGTTTTATAGTTTATACAAATTGCAGTTAAAGATATTTGCAAGTACGAGTATTTATTATACTGGCACATACAATGTTCACAAATAACCCAACATATTTGGAAGGGTAGGTTCTATCTATTGATGTTAATTAAGCATATATAAGTTAGGTATATCAATAGAAGTCCTCTGAATAAAGAGCACTTTTAATCTTGTCGAAGGACTTAAACTACGTGAAAAACAGTTTCCGACGATTACTTTGAGTACTACATTGTTCTACTATAAAGCAAACCCAAGTATCCAAATACGTATTATTCTATCATAATTTATCAATTCACAAAATCCAATAGTAAAAATGTCTTCATTTTTTTAATTTTAAATAAAAACCTGTCTTCATTTAAAAGCAATTACAACAATTAAACATATCAATACTTCTTGCCATCAAATAACAAGTTTTATGTTTCTAAATTGAAGTCTCCACCTAAAATTCCTACGAAAGTCTAGAGAGTTATAAAATGCGATATTTCAATCTTATCGACCTAATTCCTGAATAGCATTATTCCCTCTAAACAAATTTGTTTGATCATGGCGTAAATATCCAGCACTCGTACACGTCACCCCACGAACATAAACACTACGATTAAATAAATCATTCATTTATAGAATAAGAACATTATAGGGCCCAGAGTGTGTCCTTGCAGCACTCCATGGCCTGACAGATGGGGGTTATGTTGGCGGGTGGTGACGATCCCCTTCCAATCTGTCATATTTTATTAACCGATTAAATGTTTTTACTAGGACTGTTTTATTTGAGTAAAGCGTGAAATGGAACTTAAAATACCCTCTTGCAACACCAAAGTGAGTGACAGTTTTAACTTCGTGACCGAACCACTGTCAAGTTTTCCTTTCGACCTAGTTAAATAATTGCTCATTTTGAGTTGACGGCCACGTATTTAATATTATTAAATAACCAAACGTCTGATATGTCAAGGAAGTATTTGGTGTATTCTCATATATAGAATATGTAGCTCAGTTGTTGTACTGTCATACATTTAAATGAATTCAGAAAGGGTAAACAACGACACCCTGGACCATCCAAGCTAGAACAGATTTAGAGAAGCACAGTTAAACAATACAGAAATTTTATAGAAAACAGGTTAATGAGAGGGAGGTTAAGCTAGAGAATGAGAAGATCAAAAACAAGGGACAAAATGGACTAATAAATGAAAAAATAACCACGGGAGGAAGATAATTAAGTTGGAAATACGATAGTTTAACTTTAAAATGTTTAGTGTAAGTTTTGTCTCAGTTCCGTTAAGTCGTTACGTGTAATAAATTGACGTAATACACTAGGAAGTACAAAAATAACTTAGAAAACGATGAAAACCATAGTAAAGGTGGATTTTGTTATGCTTTTTCTCCATGCTAGTAATACTACAGAAGTAGTTAATTACTCTACTAGCAGTTAGTTAGCTTTAGAAATCCTCACTTGACGTGTAACACAGTATTGCGGGGAACTAATTACACAGACCACTAATGGCTGGAGCTGTGTCAACTGGTCTATTGTGCACGGTACACCTAGCTCATGTGTTAATTGAAGAACATGTTCTCGGTCCATTTTCCGTCACATAAAACGAGTTATATGCACTCATTTTATTATTACTAACACCACAAACCTTTGGCTTGGAATATGAACTACGCATAATACATTTAAAACACTGATATTTTCTAGAAATATAATGTGCAAACATATATTTTGTTACACTTCATTAATTTTTTATCTGATTTAATAAAAAAACAGTTCTCTCATTTAATAAATGGACTATTTTTAGTCTACTCTATACCCAAACCTTTTTTTCTTCAGAATCCTACCAAAAATGTCAACTTACATAGCTCATGGCGTTTTACCTACTTCATTAAATATATTGATTATTCAATTGGTGAAAGAACTAATTAGATATGTAAAGTGGTAGTGGTTCAAAAACCATAATTCCTAATTATTTATTGAATATATAGTTAACAATTTCGCTTATATCATTACAGTTGGTTGTATCACCATCGCAACCACAAATACAAAAAAGCCTTTAATCTGATCTATATTATTCTCTTACCCTATATTAAACATCTTTATTTATCATTCCCCATCTTCAATACCACCATATGTGTGTGGGTAGGTAGGTCAATATCCTCGATTCTTTCCATAGATGGAAAGAACATTATCAGCTCACTATGACATAAATTCTAACCTTATGGCTACCGCAGTATGATGTATACGATTATCTTGAACCATTATTACGGTTTCGATAAGTGTGTCGCAATTAATACTGTAGCAGCTACATTAAAAAGTAGCTGTTGCTGATATATTCTACCTTCTAGAATAATAGTACATATACTATTCTTTACACACTCAAAAATGTTTTCGGCTCAATTAAACCTCATCACTCATATTGGACCATAAATGTCTGTTTTGTTTCACTACTCACTAACATATATTATTTATGATAACGCTACCCTACTAAACAGACCCTCCTACACCTAAGAATACACGTATAAACTGCATTGTGTCGCTATGATTCTTCCAGGTATCATTAGTGGTAGGTTTATCTCCTATAACATCTTAGGTTGGCTGAGTACAATGAAGCTGCTGACTTTGTCTGCTTCATAATATTCAAGGATAGTGGTATAGATTGGGGAAGAGGGAAAAGGTTGTTACTGTATCAACACTATAGTTGATATTGACGAGTATAAGGGACGTATTAAAGAAATCTGAAACGTTGCTATATAGTTAACTCTATTTGATGAACTATCAATTAAAAAATCAATTTGTATAGGCAATGTCTTACGTAGATTCCATAAACGCCTTTTTAGTATAATTTTCTAGGAGTAAAGTTTTATGTATAAGAAATTGTTTGATGTTAAGGACATTGTATATTTTTTAGTATAAATCTCATAAAACGCTAATGAACTTTTTTGGAATCGCAATGATCATTCATATAATAAAACAGAAAAAAAAGCATTATGTGTCGTTATTTTCTCCGAAGTGATAAATTACGTATTCTTCCTTTAGTTGAAAAATGTGTTTCTCCAACTTTATTATAACGAATTTAATAATTTCACCTAATAATCTAAGTTCTTAACCATTAAATGCAGTTACAGGTACAATATATATGTTTTGTGACAAACATGTTCGTTGAAGGTGCTTTCGAAAAATAGTATATACTTTAGAATAATTTCTGCAGATTATAAGACTATATTTATTGTTTCATGCAATATTTCAACAATTGGTGATTAAGTTTTGTATTATTATTGTTTTATTTTATTATTAAATTCACTGGCGTTTGAATGGTTGGTGATTCAGCTAATGAACTATCAACAATCATATGCTAAAAACATATATGATATCATATACCTAGATAACCATGTATTAATTTGAAATTAATCCCTAGTTAGGCTTGTAGTGACTGGAATAATTAAGTGAGTATCAATGGAAATACCAATAGCCAATTTCAGATTTCTAGTTAATTGATGCAGCCAGGTAGTAAACTAATTCGCTAGATTACTAGTTGGTTTACAATATATCCCTAGTAGTATAACATTTTGTTCATTCCTATGGTACCGATTACTTGAGAATAATTTCTGAAGATATAATTGACTTCAAACTTTAAACCCAGCTTACTACTTAACTTTATAGATGTTAATATTGATGAAAATGTTAATGTTAATGTTAATGATTTATACCAATACCCTCCATTGAATAGTATTAATTATATATATATATATATATATATATATATATATATATATATATATATATATATATAAAACCACAAAACCTTCTTCTGTGTACCTTATTTATTATTTTTCCTGTATAAAATGACAGTATTTGTTTGAATTTCAAACAATCATTCACTTAAAAGTATTTTACAACAAATTTAAATTCTGAATGTAAACAGTGGGTGGCCTTAGTTGTTTAGTTGAAAATCTATCATCAATAGTTCTTTCAATGTTCAAATATTCTGCCAGTTTTCATAATAAAAAATTATATGTTACAACATCCTGAAGCATAAATATTCCTGGTACTGCACAAAATTCTTGGACGATTCTATGAATAATATTGGTATCTGTATTTGTGAGGCACTAGGAATTAATATTAACTCATTTGCTGGTTTTAGAATGGATGGATAGAAATTCTAAAACGCTAGGATGAAATATAAAAAAATCTTAATTGATCTATGGTAGTAATGGATATTGATGATACTGTAATACGTTGGCATTTAAAAAATAATAAACCATAAATGATGGTCAACAGCATTTCATTCCAACACCAAACTAGCTTTTCCGATTCTGTCACTTGTAATACTAAACGCCCTATGTTGAGTGTATTTTTAAAATTTTCACTTCAGAAACTTCGAATTCGTATGGAAATATAGTAAAAATACGAAATTCAGGTTGGAAGCTTCCGAAATATAAAAGTATGTTTGTAAACAAACCCTTACATTAAACGAAAGCTATCTTTATGTGATTTAATTACAACCCTTAGGAATGCGAGCTGTTAAAAAAACGCTGTTTTCATTTAAATTACTGAATTGACAGCGTTCGTTAAAAGCTGTTGTTTATGTTTACTGTGCTCTGAATATTCCGTAAAATAACTTTTCACTTTCACAATTTTGTTTGTATTGCGTAACTCATGTATAAAGGTGCTGTGCATAATTATGTGCCTCAACTACGAAGTTATGAAGGACACGTTTATTCTTCATAAACATTGGAGATTTTGTTTTTAATATGTCGAAAGCGTCCTGTCCTGGATCGGATCACTCACTACCATTAACAATGCATACGCGATCAGTAACTAAATGGCAGTATTTGCCATTTACAAGCAAATAAACTGAATACGACATGTTTTTTGTGCGTAGCTGTTTTAGTACTCGTATAAATATAATAGGACAAGTATAAAGAAGTTTCAGTTACACACTTCTCCAAAATAAATTACAGCTTGTGATGTACAGGAGGGGGGATCTGGACAATTAATAGTTACAAAAACTGGTCTTATTCTAACTGTAACTGTGCGAATATACCAGACCATTCCCTATCAACCCCTGATCTCTCTACACGTGTGCAACTCTCATATCTCCCATGACGTCACGTGCATGCTTAATCATGCTTACTTCCGGCGTCAGGTCACACTTCCACAACCAAGTGGACTACATTACGTTGTAAGGGTGGTAATTCTTGTCAATCCATTTCTTTCTATTATCTGTTCGATATTTTGCACTGTCGTAGCTTGAGAAATACTTGTCACTCTATGGCACTTGATTGATACTGATGTTGATAGTTGCCATAGTCTTTTTTATCTTCACGATTTCTTTAGCTTTGAATCAATGATTCCCCTTGCTAGGCATTAAATGGTTTTTAATAAGCGAACCCTCACACAAAATGGGTTTGTAACAATTTGGTTGAAAATAAGTAAAATGTTCCTTATTTATCAATATATACAGGGTTTTAGTGAACTCTCTTTAAATAAATTTAAGGTATATTTCTTGGGTCAAGACAAACAAAAAACACCATACAACCATATGTCTTAAATGTCTAGATTTCTATCTTTCGGTCTGTATATGTTTTTTACAAATGTTGTTATAACTCAAGATCGATTTTAGTTAGAAACTTCAAATTTGGCCTTCGTGTGTACTGTAGTAGTTAAAATGAATCTTGAACATTTCTTTCCTGTAACTAAAGCAGTTTTAAGATGGCGTCCATTTAAAATGTTAAAAAGTCAAATTTCATGAAAACAGTTAAGAATACAACAAATAAATGTCCTAAGGTAAATGTACAATTAAAGACAAATCCAATGATACTTTGTTTGATAAAATCTAATGATAAGTAGCTGAATAATCAAAATTGTAAACATTAATAATCATTATTAGAGGTTTGTTTTGACAGTTCACTCTTTTTTATGTATTAATTATTAAAAGGTTTTTAATGTTGACAACCTTAAGTTCCTTTTTTAAATTTGTAATTTAAAATACCACTGGAGAGGATTAAACTTCATAGACTTTTAAAGTTACAATGATTTTATGTTATCAACGTTACAAGAATGTTTAACTAAATAGTATACTTTTAAATTATTATAAATTTTACATTATTGATAAAAAAACATTTTAGGAAAACTTTTACGTTTTATTATTAAGAGGATCAGGAAGTGTAAATACTCTTTGAGGTTTGTTATTGCTGCAAATTTAAGGGATATCAATTAACTATAGAAATACGTGTACCTCTATAAATTAAACAGCTCTAGACTTATAAGTACTCAATTATTAACTTAATCATCCCCACGCATTTTCTGAACAAAAAACCAATTGGAAAACTATTTTAAAACAGACCATAATGTGAATATTTTCTAGTGGTTGGCATTCAGATAATGAAGGGAAATCATTGCGAGTTCATATGAAAATAAATTACACATCCAGGAATGTTAAGCTCTGAAGATTTGTCTGTTATCAGAACCATTGTCAGTCCAGCAAGGTTTCATTACATGCACCATCACCATCATCACTTGAGCAATGATCACACTCTAATTACACTTCATTACTTCTTACATTGTAATTACTTATCTTTTAGTGTTTGATTTTGTTTCTTAAGTCAATTTTTTAGTTGTTTTAGGTCCAGTTTGATTTTATTATTGAGGTGTCATTTACGTTGACACTAATAAGGAAATGACTTACAAATTCAGGGCGTGTTTGTATTTTAGCAGGACCCAATTAATTAAACTACTATACAGGGTGGAAAAAAATATGGAAAGGCTTTCACAACATAATTTCTTTCCATAGATAATTTTTTTTTTAATTATTATGTTCGACAAAGAATAATTTACTTCGAATCGTTAAATAGCGCAGAAATCATATTGTTCAAATTAGTTACTTTTAAATTAAACTTACCACTACTCTAGAAAGGACAAACCTTCCGAAGTCCGGTTAGAATCATTTAATTTCCCTTAAATAGACCTTTCATTTGATACCAAACTCGACCCAGGCTTACGTTGAAGATTTTCGTTCAACTCCTCATGGGCCGTCTCCTTGAAAAGATGAAACGTCACTAATGGCGTAAAAAAGTATGTTCTTTGTAACCATGATTATGTAAAATATTTAACTTTTACAAGTGAAGTCATACAAAAGTTGTTGAAGCGTTTCCATCTATTTTTTCACCCTGTATATTGGAGCATAGACAGCTTAAATATGTTTATTCTAATAGACTTCTTATTGCAATTAAATATTTGTTTCAGTACGAAAGATAATAAAACTGGGGAAAGTGTGTTTGAAATGAACAGAAAGCAAAGTAAAAACTGACTCAGGTTCAATTCTAAGTAAGATATTTAATAATTGGTTCTCCACTTCTCCTGAGGTTTGAAAGTGACAATAAGCTGTTGGTCCAAGTAAATGTAAGAAAGAACTCTTAAGCTGTAACTTAATAGGTTTAAAAAAAAGGCTGTACTTTATTGTACTTTGTATCATTCAATAAATTTCAAGAGTTTATATAAACAAGAATTGGGCACTTAAATTTCTATTTCTTAAAGCATAGAAATGTTAAATACATATATTCCAGTGTAGACTTTTTAGTACAGCCAAATATTAATTTCAATAGACAAGAATGGAATTCTGAGGTGATCAGTGTTTCACATAACTGTTGAAAACAACATATTAAAGGACTCAGGTTCAAATCCCAGCGAGATATTTCATAATTATCTTTCCCCTTCTCGAGATGTTTGATAGGGACCCCAAGCGATTGGTCCTAAGTTAATTCTAAAGAAGGATTGTTTAGCCCACTCCACGTAATTAAAAACATTCTTTATTTTAATTTATTTCATAGCATTCAATAACTTTTTGTTCATTAATTTATTTAAACAAGAGTACGCAATTTGTTTATATTATACTCTGATCGTTGACATACCTTTAGAATAGTTATTAGTACAAAAATAAATTGTACTGAATTATATATTTTAATCACTTTCTTTATTTAAAAAAAGTTATCAAAAAAACTGCTACATGATGAGATAGCCTTTACATTTTATAACCAAATGATAATTTCTATGAGCTTTGAAGCCATAAAATCAAAAAAGCCATCAAGGATGGTCCCATCTAGATAATTAATGTATTTCATCCACCCTCCTATCCCTTGGGTCTTGGGAAAAGCGAAACCTTACGCGGAACTAAAGGGCAAGCGCAGTTGTCCTTAACCTCCCTCAGGATTCTATTTTCTCCTAAATATTTATTATAAAATTTAGGAACTGTTAATATTACAGAATTTACAATTCACTAATCTAGCTCAGTCATATAATGTAGAAATTATGTAAATTTTTCTATGCTCAATCACTGAATATAAAAGGTTTGATATTTTTGTTATTGTATATTCTATATCCCATGGATTTGTTCCCTTGTGTTTCTAGAAAATATTTTGTTAATTTGTTCTCCCTGAAGTCTTTACTTAACATCATAAATAATTCATAAGCAGAAAATTGTGTGACAGCCAAGCTAATATTTTCTTAGTGCTGTTTGCGGCACAAAGTAATAGTTTCTCTATGACATCACATGATTGTTTTTGGAAAGTTAATAGTACCATTCTGATTATTTGTCATTTATCACAGATTAGTGTTTATATTTTATATTTCTGTATTATTTTCTGTTTCACATTGTATTTACTTGTAAATGTTCTTGTATAGTTAAAATCGTTATTTTTTATTATATTTAATTATTAAATCATTACTTAAAGGCAGATTTTTTCACAAGGAAAGGGAAATATCGACATATTTACACAACTAAAAATGTTCCTTCTTACTTCTGTTGCTTATTTGCTTGATTTAATTGCATTTATTGTATCATATTTACATAAATGTATTTGTATTTCATCGTTAACTGTTAGATTTTAACAATTGACACAAGTATATACAGAATACAACGCTTTAATTTCAATTAGTATAAATCTACTAGATAAACACTTGCTGGATTTTGTAAATTTACGGAAAGATTGTTAATTAATAAAAAAGTTCTTTCAAGTGATTTTATAATCCTATGTCCAAAGAAAGTTATTCTGTTGAGAAAAATCGTTTTTTGATAAAGAGAGGAAAAACCAATAATTTAAAGAGTAACTTTTCACAGCTACTCGGGATGTTTAGAATTATAATTTGTGTTGCGGAAAGAAAATGTGTTCCATGTCAGCTGGAAAAGTTGGGCTATTCATCAACCAAACTTACATTCATATATTTCTATTTCTAAGGTGTACCCAAGTTATATTCTGTAAAATTGGTAAAGGCAAAATAAAAAACGTTAAATTACATAGTGTTATCAAAATTATTTATTTAATGAGTTTATATTTTAAAGAGTCTTGTAGCTGTCGGGATACACAATTTTTTCTCCACAGCATTTTTTTCTCATAAAAGAAATTTGTGTTGGTTAAATATGTTAATGAAACAGCACTATAATAATTGATATGAGGCCTGCTTTTAGTTTATTATGAGATCTCATATTTTGGAGGCTATTTACTGTATTACAAGCAGATATATTTATATACAAATATCCTCTAACAAGTTAGTTTTCTCACTTATTATCAAACGCTAAAGCTTCTTGAGATATTCTGCAATATTTATTATTTATATATTTTTGACTACTGGGTTTCATAATTTATATAAACCTTAGTTAAAAGTTATATATTTGGAACATAACAAAATAAAACCCAAGAAACTTGGTTTTTTCAGTAATTCATTAATAATTTAGTTTACATTAAGACTCACTTACTTTATGATAAAAACCTTTGTAATATATTCTATGCTGTTTCCATTTAAAATTTCAAAATTTTTAAAGGAAAAAGAAAATAAACCTTTTTATTTTGAAAGTTGTTTGTTGGCATTTTACTGTTCATATTTTACTAAGTTTATTTTGTTATTTTTTGTAAAATAATCTGCTATGTATTTTTGTTCACTAGTATTGGTTCCAGTTTTATAACTAAACTTACTGTTGAAAGTACAGAACTAATGTTTTGACAGTAGATTGGTTGACAAGCCTACATATTTCTTATATGTAGTACATATTTGTACATATTTCTTATATGTACATATATTTCTTATAAAGCATTAAATAACAAACATACAATTATAATCCTTTTGGTCCACCAAATAATTCTTGTATATTGTAGAAAAGGTCTTTGAAGTTTTCTATAACGAACTACATTTTTTATTTAGTTAGTTATTTACTCGTTTACGGTTTTTTTTCCAAAAACCTAACGTATTAAAGTAATCTCGCGTTTTGACAAGCCTTATACTAATGGTGATATTGCATAAGCTTCACCAAAAGTTAAAATTCATGACAACAAACTTAGTGGTTACCATACTTACCGATTATAAAATATATATTACAATAATAACATGTGTATATAAAAATAATATATAAATTATTACTTATATATGTGAAAAAATGCTTCAATAATTATGTATAAAGTTTTAAAACATCTCCTTTTTTTAAAACCTTTGCTACTAAAATAAGTTTAATTTGTATATTTTGGTTCTGTTTCCTTTGAAAGTGGTGTAAAATTTATTTACAGTTATTTTTTTCTTGGGAAAACTGAATTAAAAAAATAAAGATATTAAAAAACCTACCACAGTATACAACTATGTACGCATTTTTATACAACGAAAGCTAAAAAGTAGACTACATTGAATCCGAAAAATTAAATTTTATTAGTTTAAAAGCAATTAGTATGATATTATAGGACTAGTAATATAATAACATTCTCCTTTTTACCAAGTAAATGCAACAATTAAAAACAAAAAGAAATATTAAGAATGTGCATATACTATTTAATAATTTAACATTGAGATGTTTTTTTAAATCCTTTTTAAGCTAGCCTTTAAATATTTTGGAAACATGAACAAATTTGTTAGGGAGGAATGAATGACCTAATGTAAAATTATAAATGGTATGATTTCAAAGACTTCACAAGATAGACGAATATGTCAGTTTCACCAACAAGAAATTCAAAATACAATACTTAAATAAAATATCGTACATCAACTTCCGTTTCCTCATTTCATTGACATTCTTTAACAATTGCAAGAAATTTGTATTCACTTTTAGAAAGATACGTGGATATTTCTGTTCTAAAATGACTATAAACCTCTTAAAAATATATTTTTATGTGGTATTATTTTCAATTATCACTAAAAATATCTGGATAGTATCATTAATATATTTTTTACTACTGTCTTAAATAATTTATGTAAACTTTGAATGAAATTTATTTATTAGGAACAAAACAAAATAAAAGTAAACTAATTGTGTTTTTTCCAGTCATTGGGTTTCTTTAAATTAAGATATACTTATTTCATAAAAACCTTTGTAATGCGTTCAATGCGCATCCTTTTAGAATTTTGTAATTTTCAAAGGAAAAATTAAGATACACTTGTAAAAAAATATATTTGCTGAAGTTCAATTGGTATTTACGTTGAAAGTTTTGTACAAGATTTTCAACATTTCAAGTATTTTTAAAACTAACACAACGTTTCGTCAAGTATGTAACTCCTGTCGTCTTCGGGTGATACCATCTTACCTTACATATACATAACTGTTCCCCTTTTTCAATGTTTTACTACATAATCACCCATCATAATGTAGACAAGTCTTAAAAGATAACATACTTATGGATTACGATAGACTGAAATATGCCCTGTTACAAAAAATTACAGAAACGCATAATCATGAAAAGAACATACAAACAATTAAATACTACGTTATAAATAAAAAATATACAGAAAATATATCAAGTAGTACAATATGTAACATATCCAACTACTTTGATTTTTTCAAGTGAGAAATGTTCACAACTTGATCAATTGTTTTGTACATTGTTTAGTGATATCGCGTTATTTTCTCTATTCATTGTATTTTTTCATAACTGTATATACATATAATAGTTTTTATGAGGACACGATTATCTAATAATTAAATCATAATCTATAAGTTTGAAGTGTTTTAAGGGCTCTACAATATTATGGGCTATTAAGTAGTACAGTGTCGAAAAGGAAGGGAAAACAGTTTTCTATCTAAGAGTTTAATACCTGTCGAAATGTTTTATTGGTTTTACAAAAACACTTGATGCGTTAAAATTCTCAAACATATTTAGCAATAAGCTATACCTCATTCGGGCATAATGGGTCCTTAAAATTAATTAATATTTACCTGAGTTTTCAATCCAGTATATGATCATTCCTACCTGTTTCATACACGTGCAGTTTCATTTACACTTAGCCCAAATTGCACGAAGATGTACGTATCAGCCACACCTTTAGAATACACGAATTTAAGAATATTTTATAAATGAGATCACAATCACAGGCAACCTTAAATATACATTTGAAAGAGTCTCGACACAAAACCATAATAGTAGTAGCTTTATTTTGTAAACCATACTGTAGGGGTAATTGTGGTTTCTTAGTAAAATATGACACATTTACATATTTTTATATAAATAAACATATTATTTGATTTTGAGCTTATCACAAAAAAATATTAATGGGTACTGTTATTACATTTAGTAAAGTTTTTACACGTACAATTGCTGTTGACAATAAGGAAATTGACGATAAACTAATAACTATGCTTGTTATAATAATAAGAGGACGATGACTGCAATTGTATTACATTTCATGCCTTGATTATTTTTTTCGTGCAAAATGGTTTGCTCGTATTATATTGATTTTTATTTAACGTTCCTTTGCTTTTCTGTCGCCCAAACAGTTTATTTAAAAAAATAGAAAATATATTTTAAGATATGTATATATATATTTGATATATGAATGATTTAAATTAAAAATTATTCTGTAATTATTCTTGAGTCCTTAAAAAAGTATATAGTTTATTTTGAAATTAGTGTTTTTACTATGGAACATATGCAATTAATGTTTGTCAAATTTTTGTATTAATTTTGGTGTGAAAAATAACCAGATCATACATTGTACGCTACTTCCATATAATGTATAGCTACAGATCCTTTTAAACAATCCTTTTAAACAAATCCTCAGCAATAACCTAATAATTCCTACTTAAGACGAAATCCTAGAAGGCTGGGGCTAAATGACAAATGACTCCCCTATGACACTGTTAATGTTCCCATAAAGACGATCCCTCTAGTGAAGAAGAGGGGCGGTGTTGCTGGTAGGAAGTTCAGATAGAAACAGATACTGTTAGGCTCTATGCCTGCTACGAATTGGTAAATAAAACACAAACCAGTTAAAAGAAATATATTTTGTTCAAATTTCCATAATTTACACACATCAAATATTTATCCTGATTGAGATGTATGTAAAATAAAATGTTGTGTAAATTGAGTCAAACTCTTATATTCACAGAATCAATAAAATCTATATAATATTCCCCAAATAAGTGAAAAGCAATAAAATCTCAAATTATGTGTATATTAGACGATACATAACATCATGTATAAAAGAACGTTCGTTTTTAGTTAAATTTCAACATCAAACAACATGATTTATTGTATATGAAGTAGGCGTTCTATGGATATGGCGTTTTACCTTATAGTTAATAGTAATGAATTTATATTAATAAAAATGCAGCACTAAATGTACAATTTAACGATAAATATAAAAATACAGCATTAAAATATTTCAGCTCAAACTTAGAATGGTGTTATTTACTGTGCGTTTATCATAGGACTTATATATTTCCTAATATGTTGACTAAATTTGTTTTGGCATCCAGCAAAGCTACAACACTATACAATGAACTATATACTCCTACGACTGCCTATCAGTGATTTTATGTGTCTTTATATGCACGTGGCTTCATATAAATATGAAGATTACCTTTTCGGTGAATATTACAACTTCACAATTGACAATATTAGAACTTATAGAACCTAATACAAGTATTGTTTGTATAAATGATTCTATCTATATATTGTTCTAGCTTTTCTGACGATAGTGATTCTTACAATATTTATATAATTGAGAATCGTAGTAAAAATTTGGCTTATCGAGTTTTGAATTTAATATTTTATACTCCATAATACATATCTTATCTATAGTGGTAAAAAGATGATTATTTAAAATTATGTTTCATGTTTTTATTGTTGTTTTAATTTAAACTACCTAAAACCATCAATATAATTAATAAGTATAAATGTATTAAGAATTGGTAGATTGTTGATAAATTATTCTCAATATAATTAATCTCAAATATAGGTAATCAATCACATTTTAAGTCTGTTAGATGCTAAAAGTGAATTACACTATTTATATCAAATTACAGTAGCTAAATAAAATTTTATTTGCTTTATACATTGTTTACGCAATGTTCATTTAAACAACAGCCACATAAATAACAATCTATGTTCCAACTCTTAATTGATTTTTTTTTTTTTTTTTAACAAAATTACTAATGAATTTTTATAGTTATGGTAGAAGGTAATTATAATAATTGTTATTGCACTTTAAAGTGGAGTGAGTGTAACACAGCTAGATAAATTTGGCTATGTATCAGAGGAATTTTAGATAATTTTCTATACATACAAAGACTATCACATGAGTCTACTAACTTTTGTTGGCCAACATGGGTGAGACTATCATACAAAAGTTTTTAAAATACGTCTTAATTTGGTTAGGTTTTATAAGGTTTTGTTTACTTAGTTGAGCTAAGTTACGTTAGTTTCGTTAGGTTAAGTTATGTAGTAATAGTGCCTTTAACGCATCCTTTAAATTAAAAAAACAATGGCTATTGTGTTTAATCCCAATTGAAGATTGTTGACCCATGAGGAAGGAGGTATATCATTATTTATGTGTGACATTGTAGTAAAATTAGGGCTGAGAAGCCCTCTCTAACACTTAATCTTGGGACCAACGGCTTAAGGGTGATTTCCGAACCACTAAAAGTGGCCGGGCAGGCGGGCTGCGTGCAAGAACGGGATCGTCCAGACGGTCACCCATCCGAGGAACAGCCACGCTCGATGTTGCTTGACTCCGTTATTTTGCAAAAATGTCGGAACTCTCCGGTCAAAGGCCACAACCAGATTAGAAATCAAAGTTTGCATTTCAGATGTGACTGAGGGTGAGTATTTGTTAGTTAGGAAAGTTATCAAATTATAACACGACATAGATCGGCACATTTGTATTACACAGGTCAAGGGGTTCATATTAGGGTATCAGTCAAGTTTGGCCAGTAGTTTGACTCCAGCGCCCAATGATAAAGTTATGTTATACCCATCATAATTGAGTATTCTGAAATTAGGGTACTGAATACTGGGATTTATTCTTGAATATAACCTGTGTTAAGGTTAAACTTTAAGGTACTTATTGTAGTATGGATCTCTGTATCTTTTATAAAACCAACTAGATTTATATTACGTTATCGAATCTAAAATATTGTCTAATATATCAAAATGGTTCCTAAAAATTGGCACAAACTTTCTCCCATATTAAACACTAAAAAATAAAAACTTTTAAAATTACCAGTTTTATTCCCAAATAGGTTTTTCCCATGACTAAAAAACTGGTCAAATTATAGATATTCGGCTTTTTACTAAAATATTTTGATTTGTATTTTACATCTTTCCTGAAAATTTAATTAACATCTTTAGAGCGGTTTTTGAGAAAACTCTATTTTTGTATGTTTTCGCCCATAAAAATGAAATAAACTAAAATTTCAAAATGATAAAAAACTTTTTGGAGACAAACTTTCAGGAGACATTTGCTAAATACATCTAAATACCAAAAAACATATTAGTTGACCCATCCGTTTGGTCTGTAGTGAACTGCACATACACAAGATAGACACATATACGGACAGACACCACACATTTTTTCTAAAAAAAACCTCTTTTTTGCATTCAGGGGACCCTAAAATGGATTTTTAGACCAACTTGTAAAAGGTTTTTTCGACGATCACAATACTTACTCCATGCTAACGCATGTGGGAGAAAATAAAACATTACATGAGGTGTCTGAAGTCAACGAAACTTGTAATGGAAGAAAATTTGGGGTTTGTAGTTTAAATCTGTACTACTCATACCATACTTCAAAATAATAATTAATTTGTTAAGGTAATGTATAAAATAATGTATGGGAGAAAGTCAAAAGAAGTATTTATATATTGCTCTATGTCTTTCATTTAGTTAATTTGATAACATTCCAAATTATAAATAATAGTTGTAATATGTTTTCCACTTAACAACGATTGAATATTTTAGCGATAGTTAAAGAATAACCAAGTGAATTTATATTTAAATTATTGTTTACTAATAGTATAAGTTACAATAAAATACATATGTGGATATTTACTTAAATATTTTTAAAGGGTTTACCTAATTGATTTTCCAGAGTTTCCACAACAAGCACACTGTGGATATAGTTAAACAAATTATATATTTCCCTGCACCTACGGTTTCATTATTCAATCTAATACAGTATAAACGTTGAACACGTTGTTTTAGTAACTATATTCTTTGAAACATGCGCATGTATGTTTAAGGCTAATAAGTGTAAAATATATGGAAACTTAGCAAAAGTTCCCAGTTTGATTGTATCACATCACATATTTCTTATCATCAATGATTGTAAAAACCATTAATAACGATCTGATTATTTGCAAAAGTATTATTTTTTTTAAATTCAAACTGAATTTTTAATAGCATTCAATGTTAAAATCACAAGTAAATCAAAGAAATGTATTTCTGTTATATTAAATATGATCTTCTTTAATTGTTGTGCTAAGATCATTATTTAGAGTTACTCAACATGTTGCTTGATATTGCTAAATCTACTTAAGAAAAACAACAATATTTTAGTTCTTTGTATAAATGTACCAAATACTTTATTTTATAAATTACCTTAAAAAAATAATTATCATTTTAAAGTATGGTATGAGTAGTACAGATTTAAACTACAAACTCCAAATTTTCTTCCATTACGAGTGTCGTTAACTCCAGACATATCTTGTAGTGTTTTACTTCCTCCCAGATGCGTTAGCATTGAGAAAGTATTGTGATCGTCCAAACAAATTTGTCTACAAGTTGGTCTAACAATCCACTTTAGGCCCCCCTGAACCCAAAAGGGATTTTTTCGAAAAATTTTTCGTATCTGTCCGTATATGTGTCTGTCTGTGTGTATGTACAGTTCGCTGGAGACCAAACGGATATATAAATTTTTATGAAATTTGGTATCTAGGTGTACTTAGCCAATATCTCCAGGCTATTTTTTCACTTTTATATTTTTAGATTTTTATGGGCAAAAAACATTCAAAAGTAGAATTTCCTCAAAAACAGCTATAACGATGTTGATTGAATTTTCAGAAACTATGTAAATTACAATTTAAAATATTTTAGTATAAACTGCATGTCTCTGGCTTGACTAGTTTTTGCATTATGGCAAAAAAACATGTTTGGGAATCAAACTGACAATTTTCAAAATTGTTATTTTATTGTTTAATATGGAGAAAAGTTTGTGCCAATTCTTTGAAACCGTTTAATTTATCAGGAAGAATGCTGTTTGATAAAATAACATTAATGGTATAATGTTTAAGGCATAATTATCAAGGGACCCATGGTGAGTCCATTTACGTCTAAAATGATGCAATGGCAGACTGGAGGGTGCTATTGGGTCTCGGACAAGTGGCGAATATTGCCCGTTGTATGGGGTTCCACCCCAGTAGTGCCAGGAGGCACCACATCCATGGGATTACTGGGAATTAAGTGGCGGGATGAACGGTTTCCCTCAGGCTGTCAGGGGTGGCAAACACGTTGTAGGTGCCACCTTCATCACTGTATTCCCACTTAGGTGTCAATATCTACTTCTGTAAAATTTACTTTTTGGCATTGATTCATGCATAAAAAGACGAAAATATAAGGCACACTAAACAGTTTTTTACAACCTATTTAATTTTTATTCAATTACATACATATACATACAAAGAAAGAGTCTTTCTTATACACAAAATCCAGTTTGATCATAGACAATATGTAGTTTAGATTTTCCATTAAAAAACAAATGAAACGTTAATACATTCCTTCATTTTATGCAAAATTGTAAACTCCTTGCAAAAGTCTTTAAGTATCCTATCGGTTACCTTGAAGTAGGTTTCAATATCCTTTTAATAATAACAAACAAAATAAACAGTAATTAACAAAATAAAAATTGTCCAACACCTGGAAATGTATATAACCTTTAATAAAACAATCCCCTATAACTTCCCATCAAGTTGTTAGAAAATAGTTATGGACAATTGAAAACATAAAAAATTACTAAAGTAAAACAAAGTACTAAGCGCCCAAATGACCAACAGCTGATTCGGTGATGTAAAATTAAAAAAAATATTCCCAATGAATATTTAATAGTTCAGTATGAAGTATGAATTACGTTCTTATGGTTTGGAGTAGAATTAGTAAATTTAATAAATTACAACGTCTGAATAAATTGTACACGTCTAACAAGTTACTTACGTTTATAAAGTTACTTTCTTTAAACAAGTTATATAGTCTTACTTATTATTTAAGTATAACAAATTACACACATATCAGTGTGGAAGAAAAGTCCCGGAGGAGGTTTTTAATTTATGAACGATTACAGATCAAGCAGTAAAACTTGGTACATCAATACTGCACTGTCTACTTTTTGATGTAACTACCGTTATTCTGTCATATCAGGGGGAGTGGACTGCAAGAAGTCAGAAGGAAGTCATAAATGAAAGCATAGGTTGAGAGTACATCAAATTAAAGGCATTTAGTAGTAGAATATAAACCCACAACTCCAACCTCAAAAGGATCGCTCTTAGAAAAATGACGCTGGTTTAAAGTTTGAAAAAGAGGCTATGAAACTTCTATTTTAGTCGGTTTATTATTCTTTTTTTTGCTCAAGTTGAGAAAGTTAAATTTTTGAATGCCTGCTGGATTTAGGAAATAGTTTTTAGGATAGTTGGTGACTCTTCCCTTCCAATGGATGATGGTCCACAAGGAGTTTGACCAAAATATTAAAACTAGCATGGTCAAGATGTACATAATTTAAAAGGGATTGTCTAGCACAAATGGAAAATAGCAAGGCTAATTATGGTAAATTTTCTCTAAAAACCACTCTTGGTTCCAAGTAACTCTTATAGTTTCCAAGCGATATAAAAAGGGCTAAATTATTAGCTAAAATTCAATACGAAGCGTGTCAGAAAACAAAAACCTGCTATGAAAGCTACTTCAAAGAGTCTGCTTCCCACCATTAGCAAGTACGAGCATCCCTTAATGGATAGTTAGTGTAAAGTG
Source organism: Stictocephala bisonia (assembly GCA_035578905.1). Taxonomy (NCBI): domain Eukaryota; kingdom Metazoa; phylum Arthropoda; class Insecta; order Hemiptera; family Membracidae; genus Stictocephala; species Stictocephala bisonia. The sequence goes on from JAQJVL010001114.1 coordinate 205,038, forward strand.
ATGTTTATTTTCAAGCTTATAATGTGGAATACCATATCTTACTTATATAGTCGCTGTATTATAAATAACCTGTTTGTAAAGTAAAATACATGGCACAACTACTCTCACAGACACCGAGCAAAAATATAATTCCACTGCGTCATTAGTGGACTTTTTCTTGTGATTTTTAGCCACAAAGCATATGGTGTTAAGTACTGTTCAATGACGTACTTTTAATGTACTATTTCGGCACTGGTGGCGCAGTGCTGTAACCCAGCTACTTGGGTAAGTATTGTGGAGATTGTAGGAAATATGCTTTAGGCTCGGTCCTCCTTATACCCACACGGTGTCCACTCAGTGATTGCCATCGACGTGGACACTACTAGAGAAGTCTGGGGTGTCCGTGTTGGGTGGTAGTTGAGGTCCGGGTGTAATGAAGGGGAGAGAATTGAGTGTTACGGTTGTTAATTAGTTGAAACGCAGACCAGTATTACGTGGTTTGGATTCCACGTAAAGCTGTCGGTATCTTAGTTGCTCTGGCTATACTGGCAACAGTACCCGTTCTCTAGATGGTATTCATGTATATTCCACAGTGTCGGGTTACAATCATGTGTGCAACATTGTATTAAACACGCACTACAGTAATTAGTGCAATGTAATTAGGTGGCATAACGCCAGCAGTTTATAATTATTGTCTAAAAACATCGCAACAATACGTGTCATTCATGCACATTCCTCATTGTTGTGTGATAATACTGTGTGGAGTATTATAGTAGCCACAACAATAGAATAATTAGTGCAGTGTAATTGGTGATACAGCAACAGCATCAGCTTGTAATTGTCTTCTGAACAATTCAACAGGATCAGATCTCTGTATGGAATTAACTTATATTACAGTGATATGTGGAGTATTGTAGTACACGCACAAATATATACGTAATTGCTACGTAATTACGTGGTACATTAACTGTATCAACAATAAGTATCTGTCTGCTAACAATGCAACAGTATCAGTTCACTAGATGGCATTCATGTTTATGCCATAGTGTTGTGTTGCAGTCGTGTATGGATTATTGAAGTACATGCAACAATAGAGGTATTAGTGTAGCACAATTAAGTGCTAAATTGCTGAAACTTAATTGTCTTAGAACAATGCAACAGTATCAGTTATCTAGATAGCATTCATGTATATTCTGCATAGTGCTGTGTGTGGATTATTGAATTATTTGCAACAATAGAGTCATTAGTGCAGTGCAATCACGTCTTGCAACAGCAAAACGTTATAATTGTGTCATATCATGGGACATTATGCACTAATGTCTACCGTCTAGATTGCATTCTAAATACATAACAGTTGACGTTTATGTGGCAATTTAATAGTAAACCTCAATAATTATGTGAGGCCAAATGACTCAAATAGACTTTTTGAGAGTAATGGTTAATTTTTAAAGCATACCCACCAATAGTTGTTGTTTCATAAATTATAATTTAAACTGCTCCCAAAAGCAGTTATCAGTCTATTCATTAATGTCAAATATTATAATTTAATATAATAATGCCTTTGAATCCAAAATCTATTTCATCTAACGCCTCGTACTGATATTTTCGACTGTGTTATGAAAGTCAAGTGTGGAGTATTGTGGTACACGCAACTGTGGTGTAATTAGTGCAGTGTAATTAGGCGGTATAACAGAAACGCCGTGTAATGGTTTCAGAACATGTGACATTATGTTAAAGTTTCTGTTCTGGCTCATGTTCGCGGTAATGATTATTAGTTGGAATACCGTGTTGGGTAAAATACCTGTTCATGTTACTATCGTATTATGTTACTTCTATTGGCTTTTACCCTCAACAGTTACTCGCTTACCACTCTTGACAATGAGTTTTGACAGGTGATAATTCATCAATGATGAACTAGATAAATAATGGTGATGGATGATTTCGTGAAGTTTTAATTTTTATATTCTTACATTCTTACATATGAGACGCCGACACAACGTTGTTGGTATTTTAAGGCGAGTATGAATGATTATATGAGTGTAGGATAGTGTGGATGAGTGTAGTCTGGTTACTAACTGAGTTCAACTGTTCCTCAGAAAGGGCAATTTATTAATAGCCCAACAGCCAGGGCAACTAAGGGACCTACAACTTTACGTGGAATCCTAACCACGTAGTGCTGGTCTGATTTTCAGCTAATTGACAAGCCTAATACTCAGTTATCTCTCCCAAACAACATCCGCACAATGACTACCACCCAACATGGACATCCCAGACTTCTCTAATAGTGTCCACGCCGATAGCAACCATTGAGTTGTTTATTGAAATATTAAGTTTATTATAAAAATTAACAAATTATAATTCGTGTTTAATCTTATTAAAAATATTGTAACAGAAATCTATTTACCTTTGTGTTATATTTTTGATTACTGCTCACACGAAAAGAATAAATATCTGGCTTCATAAATAGCCAAACATTTAAACTGGTTTTTAGCAGTTTGGTAGCCCACAATTGGGTCATATTGTTTTACTAGTTATTTTAGTGATTTTAGGTTTATTGTAAAACCAAACACAAACACCTTAATCCGACAAGCCGTACCAGTCAAACAGACAGTTTCGTAACATATTACTCACACAGATTTATAACTAGGACAGAATATATTATAGTAAGATAAATAAGATAAAAAAATCTATAAATACACTGTCATGATTGTTTTTATTTTATTTTGTAAAATATTGATTTTATTCCATATTTTGTCTATAGTGATCTCTAGGTGTGGTATTGACCTAACCCTTTTTTGGAACGTCCATACCGTCTAATTTCTATAAAAGCCACATATAAAATTTAGCGTCCTGGATTCATACTTTATCGTACTTTGGATGTTTCCGCTTTCTTATGTAAATCTTGTTCATTTACCAAATTTATATCACCTACATATTTGATATTTTGATAGGAACAAATTGTCATATTCAATTTTTAGCTGTCAGGTTTGTCAGAATGTGATAGTTTTTTAAGGTGTTAGGTTAGGTTACGTTTGGATTGATAATTGATCATATGATGGACTTTAAAATTATAAACCATTTCTTATATTTGTACTGACTATTCATACATTTATTTCATTACACTTTGAATACTGAGCAAGTTTATTGAATTAAGTATTGAACCATATAGGCGTGTTTCATTACATTAAAATTTTTAAAAAGATATTGTCATATTTATTTCTTTGAAGTCTGGCCTTCTGACATTGATCATTATTATGTAAAGTAAACTTGTATTGCCTAATATATTTATCATCTTATTATGCATCCAGCTAATATAAAAAAGAGCCTAGCTATAGAAAAAGTGAAAAAGAGTTCGTTTTCTTTTATCCACTATGCATGCATTGATTGCAGTTACAACTAATTTAAATCTTTATTTATTGGTAGTAATACACACTGCGTTTATCGTTCAGGATTTTGAAGGGATTAAGAAGTGACACTGATAACGGTACTGGCTCAAGCAGCCACATGGTGATCTGGAGAACTAACTACTCGACACACATTCAGCAGACTATTGGATGCTACTGTTGTGTCTTACATTTCTATGGCAAAGAACAACACTTTCACTATATCAAATCAAATCAAATCAAATCATTTTATTTGTTGTTGACAATTAGTAACATTGTATAACAAACGTCAAATTAGCATATTTTACATTTATAATATTTAATTACATTAGTTGTTCAGTATTAACATAAAATAGCATATTCAATCAAATAAAAACACTTGCTTAACTAAATAATAAAGATAAAATATATAACCAAGTATAAATCCATTTATAAACTAATTAAGTATTTAAAAATTCAGTAATAGAGTAACAAGCTCTTTCCAATAAAAATTGATGTAGAAGAGTTTTGAATTTTGTCTGTGTGCCTTCTTGTTTAATTACATCGGGCAATTTATTAAACAATTTTGGACCTATGTTTTGTGGAAGCCAGGTAGTAATTTCTAATCTGTGCGTGGTCTGTCTATGTTGGTTCTTTTGCCTGGTGTCATAATTATGTATATCTGAGCCCATTACAATGATTGAAAATTTAAATTTATAATAAGTAAGAGTTTCATAAATATAGATTGATGGCAAGGTTAAAATGTTCAAAGATTTAAAATAATATCTGCATGACGTTCTTTTATTTATTCCGGCCATAATTCGGATAGCCCTTTTTTGTATGCGGAAGGTTCTTAACAAGTTTGAACGAGAAGTAGAGCCCCACAAAACAATTCCATATCTTAGCCGTGATTCTATTAGAGATGTATATATTAATCTGGTAATAAATACGTTTTTGTAATTTGCGGATTTTCTGAGGAGAAACAACTGTGATGACAGTTTGGAACATAGGCTATCGATATGTGATTTCCATGAGATATTATCGTCAAAAATTAATCCAAGGTATTTAACCTCCTTGTTAAAGGGAAGTTCAAAGTTATTCATAAATATCGTCGGGTCTGATTCGGTTTTAATTTGTTTGGAAAAATTTACACAGCTTGTTTTTGTGGGATTTACGTGAAGATTATTACTGTTAAGATATTGGTAAAGATTTGTTAGCTGGATAAAGCTATCGATTTCGAGATTATTCCAGGATTTATTTTTAAAAACTAGAGACACGTCGTCTGCATATAATGTGATTCTTAAGTTATTTACTATTTCCGAAATATTGTTAATGTAAATGATAAAAAGGATTGGCCCTAAGACAGAGCCTTGAGGGATTCCAAATTTTAGTATTAAATTTCCGGACTGAACATTATTGTTAACTACTCGTTGGATTCTACTACGTAAATATGATTTAACCCATTCCAAAGGCACCCCCCTCACTCCTAACAAGTAAAGACGTTCAAAAAGTATATCGTGATCTACGCAATCAAACGCCTTTTGTAAATCTAAAAATAGTCCCATTGTCTTGTATTTTTCATCTAGTGCAGTGATTAGACATCTATCACTCTTAAATATGAACACATAAAAGTTGTATCTCTTTCAAATTTTCTATTGAACAACTATACTAACAAAGGCTTGCATCTAAATACTTGGGGGAAACAAAAGTTAAGTAGGTTAATTGTAGAGAAAATTAGAAGCCCCAAGTTAAACTGAAAAGTTACGACAATGAAAAACATTCTGCTACAGTTAGGAACAAAACTAGCTTTATCTCAGACAGTAAAATAATAGAAAATAGTGATCTTAACACACTAAAAATATTACATATAAATATTCAATACCTTAGAGATAAGATTGACATTTTAAATGCTACTATCCCTGTATTATATCATATTGTTAATGATCCCCCTGTAAATGATAATCTGACAGAGATAACACATAAATTATGACTGGTAGAAACAAAGCTTTGGTACCGTCGAAGGGGCGTGAAAGGGGGTAGATTGCCTAAGGGTAGAAGGGTGGAAGAGACAATGCGGTACTGCTGGAAGCCATGACTTCCCTCCTGTTTACAAATTGCGGGTTGTCTAGACAGACTCGTAGTTATAGTACTTTCTTGAATTAATGTTTTGTAATTATGCACATGAAATTACAATCTTTAACATATTAAGTTATAATTATTTCAATTCACCCCCTATACTTAATTTAGGTTTATTAAATATAAATTATAGGATATTACAATGAAAAAGCCGACAGTAAATGCATACTGAATAAATTAAAATATATATTTACTAATGCAAAAACATAATATCAATAAGTAAAATCACCAGTTTTACGAAAAAAAAAAATTTTTTAATACAACAGTAACAATCCATAAAAAACATAAAGTTATATTCCCATTTTGCTTGTTATAGGTTCATTTACAAAATCCGTTACACTATTAAGGTAATTTTCTTATATAAATTTACCTCATGGAATTTTAATGTGAATAAAAGGTGTTATTAAAAGTTTTCCTTTGAACTCGAAAAGGGTAAATTTGTAAAATATTTACATTTTAATCGGGATTGAAAAATCCGATACTTTTATTATTGTTTTTTTATTTTAAAACATTGATGACGATTATTAAAATAAAAGTTCACATAAAATATTATGCTATTTATGAAAGAAATAGTACTTTTTCTTTGATTATGATAACTGTCTTTTAAATAAGTCATACATGCAGAAGTAAAGAATTTTACTATGTGTTAAAATTTTCCCATAAAAACTCCGTTAGTATTTTTTGTAATAATAAGAAAATGTATAAAAAAGTGCTTTGAATAATCATTTATTTTACATTGTGAGAATATTACGCTTGAAAATGATTCTATAAGTTAAAAAAATAATAACATTATTTTATACTTTTTATAGTATATTAGTACTGCAATGAAAAAACTAGTTACTTGGGGTTCACAAAACATGTTTTGTATAAATCCAAGAAAATTAGCATTAATAAAGGTTATACTAGTGTAAAGAATATTTTTTTCCAATGTTGGTCATTATTTTTAATCTACGGTTACTGTCTAACAATTAATTGATTATAAAATTATGAATTGTTATTATCAATCATGTGAAATTTAGAATTTTGAGATATGCTGGAAAAATAACACATTAGCAGATCTAGCGTTTAGGTTAGTTGAGAAACTTTTGATGATTAATAGTTTTCACCTTTACAATTTCCTTCATATATTGTACCAGTATAGGACTATAGTAATATTTAATCTGTACAATCTTTTTACAATATGTCTTGTAGTTTGAACCGAATTCTACCCTTTCAGAACTAACACCATCCATTTCTTCTCAGGGGATCAACTTTATGGGACATTAACGCACCATATGGAAGTCAATTGTCAATTTACTGTGTCTCCTCCTTCCTTTGAGGATCTGTCTTAAACAAGAATAGTTAAAATATGGTATCTTAAATGTATTATGGAAGGTGTCATAAAAATACTTAATTACTCATTCGTCATTTTTGTTGATAAATTTTGTTTTCATTCAAGGGATCAGAAGCTACTGCAGTTATTTCTGTGTGATTCGAGAGAACCAAGGATAATAATTTCCATACTCTACGAAAAATAATACTAAAATTCAAGAAACTAAATTTTTAAAGAATAATATTGCTTTTGATCTAAAAAACGTTTAAAGTAAACAAGTAAGCTGTTTGAACCAAATAAAACCATTTTAATTTAAATTAAATGGCACAGACTTTCCCCCATATTAAACACTAAAAAATCAAAACTCTGAAAATTACCAGATTGATTCTAAAATATATTTGTCCATATCTCAAAAACAGTCAAGTTAGAGACATGCGGTTTTACCAACATATTTTTAATTGTAATTCACAACTTTCATAAAAGTTTAATCAAAATCGTTTTTGAGAAAATTGAGAAAATTCCATTTTTGTATATTTTTGCCCATAAAAATATAAAAACTAAAATTTCAATAAAGTAAAAAAACGGTCTGGATATATTGGCTAAATACACCTTCACACCAAATTTCATAAAGATTGATCCAACCAGTTGATCACCAGCGAAGTGAACATGCACACAGACATACTCACATAAGGACAGACACAATTTTTTTCGAAACCCCACTTTTTGTATTCAGGGGACCCTAAAATGGATATTTAGACCAACTTGTAAAAAACGTTCACAATACTTTGTTTTTTTCCCGATCACAATACTTTTTCTATGCTAACGCACATGAGAGAAGGTAAAAAGATAAAAAACAAGAAAAACGTACACAATATTCTATATATAACAAAATAAATGTGATAACAGATTATTCACCCATTCAGTATTTTTCTTTTTGTTAGAAGTATTTCAAATCATAAGTCAGTCTATATATAACACGAATAAGGTGATGCAGCCTGAAAACTATATTAGTGACATTACGGTTTTGCTAAAGAAATTTAAATATTATAATTTTCAATTTCAATTTTCAAATTCTTTTGTGGATCTCTCTGGTCTGTAAACCGATCACCATAATATTTGTATATTTTGTACTTATATTATATTACACTTGTGTTTTGTATCGTTCACTTATACTGTATTTGTACCAACACGTATTATGCTAATTAAGAAAATGTTTCCAAAAATAAAACCAGTAAGTGAAAAACATTAAAGTTATAATATTTTAAGGCACTAACACGTGACTTTAAACAGTTAATGATCATGACTTTAAAATTGAGATTCTTCTTATATATATATAAACTTGATAATTACTAATAAAGCACTCTTTCAGTTCTGTAGGTGGTACAGTTGCATGTACAATTTTACAGTTGTATTACTCCATCAATTTGGATCCATCAAATCTACTAAAGTTGATTTGTTATAAATATATTTACTAATGTCTCCGTATAGTTGTGAAGAATTAAAAAAAATTATTGTTTAGTGATTTTTATTTGGTTCTTGAATTATTTTATTATTTGTTTTCAAGTTGGATAGTCTTGTACATATTATTTTCATACACAGCCCCCCTCACTGTTCATGTTGGAAGTTAATTTGCATTGTATACATTATGAGGGTCTAACAGTGTTAAATCCTGTATATATTCAAAATTTTAGGTATTTAAAATTGTACATACTCAGATTATATACATGGACGTGACAGAGTAAAAGCTGCATACGTTAGTAGGAAAGTAGTTCATATCAATGTCCTAAATCAGAGTTGTCATTAATCTCTATGAGTAAAAACTTGTAATAATGCACTCATCGGAAACATTTGAGGGAGGGCTTTACACAAATTTCACTGCAAAATTGAAATCATATTTGTTAAATACCAAGATATGTTTCATTATATTTTAAAATTACATTATAGAATTTTAGATAAAAAAAAACTATACAACACGTGAGGAAAAATAAATAATATCTGTTTTGTAATATGATAAATACACGATACGATTTTTATAATACAGATGGTAAGGTTTGGGATGTATTTTATTTTATCAAGTATAAAGATCCAAATTTATAAAGTCTACACATATGACGTGTTACATAGTGTAAGCAATTTTAATTAAAAAATTATGAAAATTTTTTAGTTTCTCTATAAACTTTTAGTAATATACTTTTAAATATTCCAAATATAACCAAGATGTTCTTTGTCAGTTTTGTGCCAAAACCTGTCAATGATTGAGGAAACAAAGATGAATGAGATCTGAGATAGGCTGAGTCAGATTGTATTGGCTTTTGATAAAAACAAATATGTATCTTGCTTGTCACGTAGCTTAGTTCTGATATATTTAAAACCTAGTTCTAAGATACTCGTATTTCATACAATATATAAAAACTTGTATAAACATATAAGTTAATATTGGCATGGTATAGGCATTTTATTTGATCGTTGCAATTTTCAACGATGAATACACTTACGGTAATGAAATACAGAATGGAAAAAACATATAAATGCTTTCACAACAACTATTTATTTTTTTCATGGATAATTTTAACAATTTAATTTTTTTAAATAATTGTGTTCCATAAAGTGTAATTTGTTATCAGAATAATTTACTTAAATCCGTTAAAAAGCGGAGAAATAATATGGTTCAAATTTGTTACTTTGAAATTCAAATGACCGCTACTCTGGAAATGATAAAGCTTTCGAAGTCCGATTTGCGGCAATTAATTTCTCTTGAATAGACCTTTTCTTTGATACCAAATTCGACTAGGTTTACGTTGAAGATTTTCGTACAACTCCTCATGGGTCCCCCATGAAAAGATGGAATATGGCTAATGGCATCAAAAAGTATGTTCTTTGTAACCATGATATTGTACAAGATTTCAATTTTACAAGTGAAGTCATACAAAAAGTTGTGAAAGCGTTTCAATATTTTTCTCCACCCTGGACGGTATATACTATGTATTCTAACTTTACAAGTAAATAAGGCATGTTTAATTTCATTTTATCAATTTAGTGCAGCCAATTCCCCGGAGTAAACAAGTACGTATTTCAAGGAAGATCTTATTGGCGACATCTAGATACTATGGATCCCATGAATTGTCGAATATGTTAAAGTTAATTTAAAATTATTAAATTGCAATTAGTATTAAACTGTAATTAACGTGCAAAGACTTTTATTTCGTAGGCTTAATCGGCTGATGTCATTACTAATAACTAACACTTCCGGTAACGACCGCGCCAAGGTGCTATCTACAATATTTACATCACCAAACGTTTCAACCATGCTACGATGTTGCATTCTCAGTGGCAGTCTCATATATACCACTCAGGATATCACATCATAGCATGGGCGAAACGTTTGGTGATGTAAATATTATAGATAATACCTTGGCGCGGTCGTTACCGGAAACTTTAGTTATGAGTTATGCAAAGACCTTAGATTTACAAATAATTATTTAATATAAGATTTATTTTCAGATGATGTAAGAAATTGGCTATTTCATATTAAGCTTTTTGTTTAGTTCACCACCAAAATAATAATATTGGGTAGGCTTAGGAAAGTAATAAGCTATTTCCTATAATTTTATAGGAAAATTATAATATAAAAGTTTAATTTTAGTAATATAATTTTACAGATATCTCGTATTACTATATCAGGAAAACAAAGAAAGTATGGGCAACTTGTAAACGATAAAGGTTTATTAGACTATATAGTTTGAACACTTTTCATAATGATGACTTGTCTCAAAGATAAAAGTTTACTGAATAGACCTAATCTCTAAATAAATTAAAAAAATAACAGTCTTGTGTTTTGTCCTTTTAACAACATTAAATGCATAAAAAAGTTAAAGATTGTCATATTTTACCAGGCGAAATTAGGGGTAAGTATCCCTCTCTAATACTTAACCTGGGGAACCACGACTTAAGGGTAACTTCTAAATCTCCATTAGTAACCGGACTGGCGGGCTGCGTGCAGGGACGGGATCGCTTAGATGGTCACCTATCCAAGGGACAACCACGTTCGATGTTGCTTGACTCCGTTATCTTGCGATAACGTCGGAACTCTCCGGTCAAGCCCACTGGCTTAGGCCATAATAAATGAGGATACTGCTAGATAATTAACAGCATTTTTAATTTAAATCTTAATAGTAACACTCATTCAAAATAATTTAAAACTTTTAAAATATTATGGTATAGTTATATTTTCCCAGTTAAAAACCATTAAATAACAATCATTGCTCTCTGAAACAAATCATAAAGAAATACGTTTCAATGCGTTCAGTAAATGAGGCATCCGACCACGCAGTATTTCCTCTGTTGTTTCAATAAAACAAAAAGGGAGTCAGAGAGGTGGTTTCCTAAAGAGAGTCTCTTTGAAAATTCCAAGGATGAAATTTAGCTACGCCGGGATGAACTAAATTCTACCATGTTGTTTTATAATTATTTTCAGTTAACAGTCTTCAATTGGATTACTGATTTGTATCATGAAAGTACTTTTATATTTTAATTGATTAAAAAACTAGTTTATTTGTCGAGATGTTTTATTTATAGTATGAGCAAATAATGGTGTACATTTGTGTAGAATGAAAACCACTTAAATGGTTCTATAATTAATTGGTAAGGTGAATAACAAAATGATGAAAAAGCAACTAGGCTTACTAAAATAATAATAGCATCTCAGTAAATAATTTGAATAACAAAGGAAACTAACACATAAAATTATCTCTTGGAAGATACAATATTAATTTATTAAATATTTAACACTAATTTGGGTACAAAAAAAATCGATTTGAATTTTTTTTTTATTTCTCTTACCGTAGGTTGTAATCTTATAAATTAATTATATAGAATTATCAAACGATCTATAATGGTTTGTTGCAAATACAGGTATATGTAGCCAATATATTTGAATATTACTAACCCTGCTTAAATAAACACCTTAATCTGCCAGGTCACATGGGCCTGCAGGCCTGACCGTGAACTTTATTCAACTAGTAAAGTACGACAGTTAGCTCAGTTAGGAATTCGAGCCTAAAAAATAGCCCTCCAGAGAGCAAAGTTGATTCTCCACGCCACCTCATTAACAAAAAATCCAGTCTCTCATTCAGACAAGGATAAGTGAATAGGAATTGCTTATATTCTTTAGTATGCTGTGGATTGAAGATAGGTTAGAATGACAAAAAAAAGTAATGAACTATTGGAAATCGTATATAAAAACAGCAAATGTTTTACTTATTCCAGCAATTATTAAGTAATTTGTAAAATCACTGTTCCATTAATTGTAATGTTTTTTTTAATTAAAACTAAAATTATTGGGTTAGTGAAGGTTTTTAAGAGAAATAAATTACCAAGCAGTTGTAAAGAAAATAAAAAAAGGTATCCATCTTAATGTATAAAAAGATGAACATTTCTATTTTTTTTTTTCTACATGAAATCGTATTATAACTCTTAGAATCGTAGGTAACGTAAGCTTTTAAAAGGCAGACAATTAAGAATTGCAAATTAAATAGCTCTTTTTAAAATTTAAGATATCTAACGTTATAATATGTCTTCTGATCATTTGAAGTGTAATTAATCCTTTAATAATTTAAGAAAAAGTCTTAGAAATAATGAAGGTATACAGTGGAGGATAGTTGTAGACTTAAATCTTAAGGGTGTGAAGGGGATGGGAGTGGAAAGGATAGGAATGACAATGGAGAAATTACTATCGGTAGGTTGGAGGCCGGCGGAAAATCTTGGAGAAAATTACTGGATGAGAGAAGGTGGATGAAGAGAAGACGACATGGGAGGAGACAATATGAAGAGCCAGTTAATGTTTGAGAGGCTCAGTGGAGACTGTGGAAACTATCACTATAGAGTGATAAGTGAACCATAAGGTTTGTATTGGAATAACTGAAAAATTAAAAAAAATCATTCACTTAAAAGAATTTGAGTGACATATTCCGTAGTCTTAGTAATTAATAAATTGGAGTGTTTTTAATGAAAGGATAAATAAAATGTAAAGTGGATATTAATTATATTTTATGACGATTAGTTCAGATACTAATATTCAGAGGATTGTAAGTGTTTTTAAAACTCTTAGTAGAACGTGTGACTTATCGTTTAGTGACTATTAATTGTGCAGTACCACAAACTTGAGTACTTGGAATTCTCCCTAAGCCAGTCGTGTTTTCATTATGATGACCAAGTTAAGATATATTATTTTAACCACAATGTGTATGAATTTACAACAATACGAGCGGTAATATCTGAATTATAAACGTTATCGTATTAATCTGAATTATCTGGGGCGTAACGTTTTACATATAAAATAATCCATACATTATTTTATATATATGGATTTATAAAATAAATAGTATTTAGTAACTAATATCACTTTTTGTTAAATAGGTATACTTGAAAATGCATAAAATCTTTAGGATTATTAAGTAAAATTAAAAAAAAATATATATTGATGGATTATTAGGATCTAATAAGTTTCACGTGAGAGATGAATCCCCTAACTCTTTGGAAAAAAGTATAGTTCAATGTATTATCAGTTAGAGGCAAATAAATAAAATTTTTTTAAAAGAAAAGAATTATACTGATTATTTATTAAATGTGTAGGAAATATAAAAATGCCTTGGTATCCAGTATGAGTAAGTATATTTAAAACAAGAGATTGTTGTAATGTTAGCGATAGATATTATTTTGGGCGATCCGGTGGCCGAGCGGTCTAAGACGTCAGGACTTTGAGCTTGGTTTAGAGATAGCGCTGGTTCGAATCAGGCCTAGACTGGAACATATATCAGTAATATTCACCTTCTACTGTACTGGTTCGCCCACTTACTATCTCTGAACAAGTTCCTCGCACAGATCAATAGTCTATGAGGAATGGGCAGAGTAAGGTTAAGAAGGAGGTCGACCTCTCCTTTTTAATTATTAAAAAATAAAATAAAATAGTTTATTATTAACTAATTTATTCCAATACTTGTTCACGTGCCTTTTTTAATCGAAATATATTTCTGCACCCGTGGATTACTAAGATTCATATCTTTATTAGCTTTAAACTGAAATAAATTCTTACGTTCGTAAAAAATGTTGTTCTTTTAATTTATTATTTACTAAGTAAGGTACATTTTAGAAAAAGAATGGAGTAAGGTGCAGGCGGGTGAAATGAGGTTCTTGAGGGGTGCCATGGGCAATCACTAAGAGATAGGGTCCGTAACGATGAGATAAGAAGAGGTATAGTGGTAGAGAGCGTGAGAACGAGGGTGGAAAAGGCAAGGCTGAGATTGTTTGGGCACGTGAAGAGGATGGGGCCAGAGAATGGTGGAGATGGAATTGGCAGGCCCAGAGGGAGACCGAGAAAAAGATGGTTAGATGGAGTGAGAGCTGATGTATAGAGGAGAGAAGTTCCGTGGGAGGAGGTGCTGAGAGAGAAGCTGTGGAGGGACATACGCGGCCAGAGAGAATTTGTGAATCTAGGAGTGACTGGGACGGGGGGTTATGTATGTAAGGGACATTAAAATATATATATATATATATATATATATATATATATATATATATATATATATATATGCATACCTGGCATCTGTATTATCCTAATGTACCAATGAAGATAACTGTCGTTACTTAGAATCTGTATATGTAGCCAGTAATGCTTTGAAATATAACTAAGTACATCGTTCCAAACAAGAGAATAAATACAATATAAACAAAACGTTTTAATAAATAGAATAGAGAGCGTTATTAAATTTACACTAATTTATTTTATATAATGCATTGTGTTGAATATCACTTACATCGCCAAAACATGGGCAACTAAAGGAAGAGTAAAGAAGTGGGGGGGGAGAAGCCATTAGAAGGAAACGTTGTGTCCTGAGGGCTACAAGAACCTCCCCACAAGTTTGGTGTAACCACGAATTACGTGTTGCCAGAGATCATTGGGAACCCTATATTTATCTATGTATTTAATTATTAGGTGTTGTTTAATTCATATAAATTTAAACTTATAAATTACAAGCGAACCCCTGACTGCGTTTTAAAAATCTTTCATATAGTTGTGCATTCTAAATCTACAACAAAAAACTATGCTGTTAGTTTTAATTTTAAGTAAGCTTATTACATTTTTTTCTCTCGTTACACAAAATGCAATTTTCATTTTGTACTAAAGGAAAGTTCAATTCTGATATTTTGTCACGTTGATAATTTCTATTGTCTACTTTTATCTAGTATTTTCGTGGGATTGCCTAGCTTGCATTGTAAACCAATTAAAACTCATTATTTTTTATTTGAGTTATGACCTTACTTAAAAATACCCACACAATATTGTATGACCTGTGCTAAATCTGATTTCCTGTCATAACATTAACCTGTAATTCTTAAGTGAATATATGTTAATGAGAAATATTTTTCATTTAACCAAGTTTCGATACCAATAATTAAATAAACGCTTGAATACATTTAGCAGTATTTTAAAAGAAAAACATTTACCATTATATCAATCGTATATTATTGCAGAGGTGAAATTAGTTAAATTAGATTTTTTAGCTTTTCTTTTTAAATAAAATTTCACTTTTCAGTTCACATAGGCATATAGGCCTGTGTGTGATTTTTATTCAACGAGTTAAATACCAACCGCTAGCTCAATTAGGGATTCAAAGTTTGGACCATACAGTAGACTACACAGTGCGAGGCATTGGCAACTGAGCTATCACGCCGGCAAGTGTTATGGTTTAACAATTATTATATGATGAAAATACAGTACGAGACCTGCTTTAATTATGAAACAGTATTTTGTAAATCATGATATATTGAAAGATATATAAATTGTAACATATGGTTTGTAGCCTGAGTGCACCTCGTCTTTGTGAAAGGACATTATGTGGCATAGCCTTGATGGAGTCCTGTAGGCAGATGACAGATCATTTACTGTGGAATATTTTCATACATCAAGATAAAAAGTGTAGTTTAAGTTTAAATCATCTACGAACATTGTTTAACTAATTATTAAGTGATATTTTAGAATAAAACATTTGAAGTAACAAAAGATAATTTCTATATTTATCATTCATATTTCTTAATTGTTACTTCCTGTAAAAATTATATCTAAAATTTCCTATAAGCAGGGATTTTATGTAATTTTTGATGACTACATATGCTGTCATTTACTTTAAATCTAACTAATGTGTTGTGGGAACACGTACGTAAAAAAATTCATTACAATATTATTGGTAATAAAAGAAGTAAATGAGAATATTTAGTCGTAACTTGAGTATATAAATATATAATATTTTATCATATACATATGCACTAATAACAAATTATTAAAATTAAGTAATTAATTCAAATTAAATAGCTAAAATATAAAATAAGAAATACAATGAAATCTTTAAATATGGCTTAAACACAAATATACTATTTAGTAATTATACGGTTACTGCTTTCAAATAAGGTATACTGTAATTTAAGGTTAGGATTAACCCTTCCCATCCCTGAATGTAAATGTTATGAGGCATTTATGTATTCAATTTCAAGAATTATCTTTAAAATTAGGCACAAAAATTACTTAAGTCTAAATTTTATTTTTCTAATATTAAATACTATTTATGATAGTCACTCCTATAAAACGTGAAAACGTTTACGAAAGAAAAAAAACACCATAAATATTGTTGCTCTTTGTTTCATTTCCCAATAATATAAAACAATTAAAGTTGGTAAAGGTAAAAACCAGTGTTGAAAAATGCAGATGGGTTTTCTGTAAACATATCTTACGATATTTTCAATCAATAAATGCTCCGAGACACGTAAAATAAATATTAGAGAGAGTGCAACAAATCGGAGGTTTCCTGCCAGGTCCCTTCCCCCCAAGACTCAAGGGACCAGAGGGTTGAAGAATACATTAATTATCCGTCTGGAACCTTATTTGTTATTGCTTTTATAACTTAATGGCCATAAAAGTCTTTAAAATTCTTCTGTTGTGTAGGCTATACGGATTACACATGAGAATCACATGTCTTAATATTGTAAACATGTTATTCTAATAAAATACGTTTAGAAATGCCACAAACCATCACATGACAATTATTTACATGGAAAACTTGAATAAGGAAAAATATAGAACATACCTAAACCAGTCAACAAAAGCTGTGACATGTACAACTAAGGACGTTCTTTATGCAATAAAATCTTTATCATTCATCTATACCTATAAAAGGCAAAGCCCTCACTGACTGACTGACTCACTCACTCATCACTAATTCTCAACTTCCCATGTAGGTAGAGAGCTGAAATTTTGTACACTGTTTCTTTAGAACTTACATAGGACAACTAAAGTATTTTCATCTTGATCAAGAACTCCTAAGGGGTAGAAACCACCCCTAAAAGATTACTCCATAAGAATAACTTTGGGTTGATTTTAGTAAATTAATAACAGCGTTTTAAAAATAAAATAAACATGTTTATTTTGTATGTTTGACATTATACTATTGATTCCACAGAACAAAGCTGCTCTTTGAAAGATGCATTTTAATACTATACTATGAGTTTAATCTTTAGCTGTTAAACAAAAACAAATAAAATGAACACGTTTGAAACATGCTAAGTAATTCCATTGCGTATTTATACTAAAATAGGTAGCAAAGCAAGTAATGTGAGTGAGATACTGTAAATAAATTTAATATTGTGATTTTACGTTACACAATTGATCAATCTACTATTATTTATAATCAAAAGTCACATGCCGAGGGGTATATCGAGCGCATCGAGCGTTGGGGTTGGCACGCGAAGCGTGCAGGGGTGTCCCCTAGTTTTAGATAAATTAACTCAAAGATTTTAAGTATACTCCAACGTTACCTTTTTATATTTTCAAACCATAAAGTACTAATTTTATTGTCCCTCTAGTAAGCATAATTTTATATTTATTTTGATCAGATACACATAAAGAAGCATTTATCAAGGTTTATTGTTAATTTTAAATAGTAACGAAACTGAATCTTAAACATATTTTTCCATTATTCTCATGATTTGAGATGCTGATGGGAAAATATTTATTTTTCTTTTAAGCTTATAATATGATACAGCACTTTTTTATGTAAAAAATGTAATTAAAAATTATATTTTTGTTAAAGTTGTACAGTTAGTTGTTTAACACTTAAATTTAACATAATTCACCTTATAATAGAATCAAACAATCTCGTCAAATTTTCAAAAAATTTTCTTAATTATTTGTTTAATTTCGTTAATTTATAATATTTGTATATATGGAAACAAACATCATACGATAAGGTTTACTTTACGGCAAGCTACGGCAAATGGTTCAACCACTTTTGAGCCTTTTAAAAATTGCATTGCACATAGTAAAATTTTACAAAAAAAGGCAAATAGATAAAGTACGTCATAGAACACTTTTTAGGTTATAATTTAATGATTGGTAAAGTTAAAAATTTTAGATGATTATATATTTAAATCTTCAAAAATAATATATTTAGTAGCAATGATATAACAAATGAAACATTTAGTATCTATAAATAAGAACACTAACAGTCACACACAATGAAGTGCCTGCCTCGGAACGAGCTTATAGCTTTAGTAATGTTAGCATAAATATGAATTTAGTCACAAACATGATGACTCGTCAAAGTTTGATAGGTACATTTGTATCACCAGTAACATAAATTAGGAAGCATTTAATTTGAAAGTTTACCAGCCCTAACACATATAGCCAAGCATATGTGCAGTATGCATGACTCTCCACTTATTTACTTGGATGTGTACATTAAAGCCACACTTAATGTATAAATTCAAAACCATTAAAGTCACAACCCTCTAGAAAGAACTTTGCACAAAACTATTAAAAAAAAAGTATTTAGTCAAAGCTCATTTGACACGTGTTACCTGGTATTTAAGCAGAGCTGCGTCATCAACCTTCACAAGAACGTATCCAGTAACAAAGGCCATTAGTTCTGGCATTGTTTAAGTCAGCTGTTTGGGAACACAACGAGCACTCATCACACGCGTCATTACACGCTCATCAAACACGGCGCCGACACATCCCACGCCACCACACCGCTGCCACTGTCATCACTCAGCTACAACACTAACAGTGTCATCACATCCCACGCCACCATACTCCTGCTACTGTCATCACTCAGCTACAACACTAACAGTGTCATCACATCCCACGTCACCACACTCCTACCACTGTCATCACTCAGCTACAACACTAACAGTGTCATCACATCCCACGCCACCACACTGCTGCTGCGGTCATCACTCAGCTACAACACTAACAGTGTCATCACATCCCACGCCACTACACTGCTGCCACTGTCATCACTTAGCTACAACACTAACAGTGTCATCACAACCCACGCCACTACTCTGCTGCCACTGTCATCACTCAGCTACACAGTTGACGATGTCATCAAAACCCACGCAACCACACCGCTGCCACTGTCATCACTCAGCTACAACACTAACAGTGTCATCACATCGCACGCCACTACTCTGCTGCCGCTGTCATCACTCAGTTACACAGTTGAAGATGTCAGCAAATCCCACACCACCACACTGCTGCTGTTGTCATCATTCAGGTACATATCAGACGGAGTCATCACATCCCACGCCACCACACTGCTGCCACTGTCATCACTCAACTAAAATTCTAACAGTGTAATCACATTCCATGCTACTACACCGCTGCCACTCTCATCACTCAGTTGCAACACTAATAATGTCATCACATCCCTTACCACAACACTCCTGCTGCTCTCATCAATCAGCTGCAACACTAACAGTGTCATCACATCCTTCACCACCACACTCCTGCTGCTCTCATCACTCAGCTGCAACACTAACAGTGTCATCACATCCTTCACCACCACACACCTGCTGCTCTCATCACTCAGCTTCAACACTAACAGTGTCATCACATCCTTCACCACCACACTCCTGCTGCTCTCATCACTCAGCTGCAACACTAACAGTGTCATCACATCCTTCACCACCACACTCCTGCTGCTCTCATCACTCAGCTGCAACACTAACAGTGTCATCACGTCCCACGCCACCACACTTCTGCTAGATAATGTGATTATTATTAACAGTTTTATGTTGGCTATGATTTTATAGTACATTTTCTCTTTTTAAATATGGAGTCAGTGGTCAGCGTTAATTGCATACAGCTCAAATTTAATTCCTATAGTGGAGGATTCATGTTCTTTTAGTGACCTCCTGGCAATGATTTGTCAAATACAATAGGTTTGTAATACTAGCTTTTCTAATTGAAGCACATTTTGTCTGACTACAGCTAAAGACTTCTGACTGGAAACTATTACTCTCTTGGATGAGGTATAAGTTTACAGAAACTCCATTAGCTCCCTCCTAATAGTTAATACAGGTCAATCATATATGCTATATATATAAGGTAGATTCACTTCTGTCCCCCATCCATATTTTCATTACATTTTAGTCATACGCTTATGGACCACAGAAATAATTGTTTTTTTCTACCCATTATTGTAAGTGCGTATCCCGACACACCATATTAGTGTATTTATTTTTCCTTTCATGTATTTATAATGCATGGCAGTAAGGTACGTACACTTTGTATCAATAATTTGGACCGAACATACTCCTCCAAGCTTTCTCCTTACTCTTAACAAGCAAGTATATTCGATCTAATTACAACTGCTCTCTAAACTACCTCAAAAAGCCTAATCTACAAAAATGTATGTCACACTACCATGTATCTTGTAGCTTAACCACTGTTAAAAACTACATCCAGTTCCAAAAACATGCAACAACAGTGGCCACAGAACATTTTAATCCTCTCATACATCACTGTGACGCAACCCCTAATCCTATGTTTCTAGGTGAGCTTGTATTTAAAACCATAACACATAAAGCCTTTCCGTTAGGCTTTTGTTAGTTGACATTTTCATTCGTAAAAATTTTTTACAAAATCAATTCAAAACAAAATAAATATCGCAAACACAATTTAATTTACATATAAGAAATAAAAATTCTATGGTTTTTAATATTTTAATATTCCTTCAGGCTGTACTAATAAAGTAATACATATATTTTTGTAGCGATTGTAGTTTTTAAATTCATAATACATTCGTTTTTTTATCGTGTCTTACATCACTATTATATTTTAATGTATATTTAATATCTAGTATAACTTTATTTGTCTTTTTATATGTTTACTTTTGACACAATTTTACATTGAATTACGGTTTTTATTTCAAAGAAACTCGTACTTTTTTATAATAAGAAACGTAAAATAATGTTCAAAAAGGAAATACTCTTAGAATATCTAATGGTAATGGAATAATTTACTACGTGACAGCTCTAATAAACTAGATAGCTGGTATCAGATATTGGCTCATCACATTGATCTTTGCATAATTTAATTAATCTAAGCAAACTGGGACGTTGTTTGCAAGTACAATTCGGCCTGGGTCAGAGTCCATACAGGAAGCACCTGTTGTTGTATACCTTCATTCAAAATTTAATGTATAGATCAGACCGTTACAATTAATTATTAATGCATATACATGTTAATTTCGCAGTCCCCTAAATCATAAAGGCCTTTCCACAACTAAGATTTATAAGTATCGCCTCAAACATTACAAGATGAAGTGAAATGGATGTCATAATTGTTTTCTGAAAAAATTACAACTAATTTTTATTTATTTATTTTTTTTTTATTTATTCATAAGACGCCAATCGTCAAGATATGGGCGAATATGAATTTCGAATGAGTGTGATGAGTGTTGATGAGCGAATGTAGTCATTGTTACAAACTAAGGCCGACTATTCCTTAGGAAGTGTCATTAATTAATAGCCCAAGGACAAATGAACAGCCGGTGGTTATCAGCTGATCCTTCTCAAAATGTAATAATAATTCTAAAGGTGATAATTTTTATCCAAATAGTTTTATAATTAGCATACTACGCGTTGGTACATATATAGTACAAGTAAACGTCACACAACACAAATCTATTACAATATAAGCACAAAATGCACAAATATTATGGCAATATATATATGGCCATAATATTTGTGCATTTTGTACTTGTACTGTAATATATTTGTGCATTTTGTGCTTATATTGTAATAAATTTATGTTGTGTGACGTAATGAACTTTTATCCGTCAAAATGTGTACTAACGACAAGTAAAGTTTTATAAAATCTACACGTATGAACATGTATAATTCAGTCTCTTAAAAGAAATTCATTTTTAAATTACTAATACTCTCTGTTACTTTAAGATTTAAATTGCACAGTTAGTATTATAAAACAGTCGTTTTACACTATGTGATATTAGTATTCATCTTGACTATGCCATTATAAAATACATTTAAAATCACAATATTTAGGTTTTAAAATTGGTACATATACATTTCTAACCTATAAAAGTACTCTACTCATGAAGTAAAAATATCTTATTACATAATAAAGCATTCATAGATGTGTCTATAACAGACTTGCATATTTTAGACGTGTTATATTTTATAATGGGCAAAAAACAATTTCGATTCTAATGACTGTATTAAATTTGAACAAGTATTTTCAATACTTTGCATTTTTTTTAAATCCTCGCTGACTCAATAACTATGGAGAATTTCCAAGATCAGATTATATCAGTCACTTTATAAAATGAAACAAAATATATATTTATTCGATTTTAAATTATATACTCAAAAGTGTTAACATTTTTTAAGTTATCTTAAATGTAGAGGTTACCTATCCAAAGAAGAGCCATGATCAATGTTTTTTAATGCTACAATCTTGCGGTAACGTTGAAAACTTTCGGTCCATAACACTGTACTCTAATGTATGGGTGGGTGGGTAAATATCACTGTACAAGTCTGCGAGAGTAGGTGGGTCAATACCACTGTGCAGGTCTGCGTAGATGGGAGGGTCAACAACACTGAAAGTGTATGGGTGGGTGGTGTAGGTTTTTCGTTGGCTTCATATTACGTATTTAAAATGAAGCCAACAATTGAAAAAATCAGAAACAATAACCGATAATCTGTAATAGTTATAATCGAATATGTAGTGACTATCTAAAATATACATGTAGATTCGTGACTAACAAATACTGAACAATTGTAATTTGTATTTTTTCCTCTACCACGAGCAAAACCTGCACCTTCATCTATGATGAAGTTGTCAGCATTCTCACGTGACAAAGCTGTTGGCACGTGTTTCCAAGGTGTTAACGTAGGAGGGGGTGAAGGGAGGGGTAGTAAACGTACGTGTTCTCTAATGGCGAGGTCTAGCTTGAACGTAACAAACTCTAGCCTCTAACAACGTCATGGAACATGTGGATGATTACTAAATCACTTTGATTGTTTGCGTATATTAGCCATACATTTTACTTGTAAGGCAGGAAAAACTACTAATGTCGGTGCATAAATTATGTGCAACCGAGTTTGATGGTTGTTTTCTAAGAAATTGAGTGGCCTATGGAAACTCCAATCATACCATTGTTTGACTTGTTTAATTTTGAGCTATTATATATGAATTTTAAAATTGTATTTTAAGTTCTAATAGTGTTTATATTAGTTGGAACAAAAAAAATACCAACATTTTAACTAGTTTTCAATGTACATCAAATTTAGACCGTTATTACTAAAAAACCTGTTTATGAAGTGCATTTATATTTTAATACATGTTTGATAATAATGTTTCCTATAAGTTTCATAAATTTTAGAATTTTATAATTTAAAGAAAAAAAAATCTTCTCAATTATCTGAAACATTACATGTATAATTAATTATGATATATAACATTCATAAGTGTAAGTAAATGCAGCGATTTATATCAGTGATTAATATAGATTTAAATCAATTTAAATTTATCAATTCAAAGTTATTTTAATTTGGTTTAAATCAAAATAAAATCATAAAATTTACTTACACATATGAAAATGATGTATCGTAACTACAAATGTAACAAAGATTACAACAAGACCAAATAATTCAAATTACGACTACGGAAGCTAAGAGAATAATGTTTCAGATAATTGATAAGAACTTTTTTTCTTGAAATTATAAAACTTTACAATTTATAAATCTTATAAAAAAAATTCCTATCAAACAATTTGATGTACAGCAATAAATAGTAAAAATGCTGGTCTTTTTTTGTTTTATCTAAGAAAAAAAAATTAAGAATTTAAAATACTTACAATTTTTAAACTCATATCTAATAATGTACAACTAAACAAGGAAAACAATGGTATGATTCTAATTCTCATAGGTCTCATAGTTTTTTTTACAAAACAACCTTTAAACTAGGGTGCACATAATTTATGCGTCGACAGTAAATTATCGAATGATATATGTGGGTTTTGCGTCTTTTATAATATTTAAGGTAGTGTAGCAGTCATTTTGTCATTACTGCATCGAGTTTTTAGAGTTGATTTTAGTTAAATTAAATTGTTTAATAAACATATAACTTCTGTTATAATAGTTGTTTCAATTATATGATGTGGATCAACTATCAAATGTTTTATTATGAAATGTGTATATTTAGCAATGGTTGAAGGTTAAGCAGAGTAATTTTAGTAATTGCTTGTCATTATTAAACTTATTGTTAATTGTAAGTAAGAAGATTAAAACACTTTATAGGCTTAAAATAGAACATTCCATAAATAAAGCTTTGCACCACTAAGCTCTAAAGTTATAATTAATGGTTATTAATTTGTTTGGCAATAAGTGATAGCCATAATTACAGTACTTGAATGAAAAAATAGGTGGTTTATCAAGAAATAAGTCTAAAACAATGTTTTAATAATTACATGACACAATGATTATTTCAATACTTAATTTATACTCAGTAAGTCTAAGCTTAACTTTAGTTTTCTACAAAATATGGTCTTTGGAAATTGTAATTTTCAAAGGTTCAAACCTTCTATAAAGAAAAATAATGTGATTTTCTGATATCTTTGTTCCTTTTATTATAGAACATGTTGAGGTGTTGTATTGCAAGAAGATATCTGTTTATCTAAATTTTAAATCCGTAGTTAACAACCCAGAAACTATTCTCGATGAAATTGTATAACTGTATGCAAACCCTATATCACTATTCGTTAAGTATTTATTTTTGGTTTCATATCTAAAGCACCTGTTTATGTACTCTTTTTAATGACCAATATATTTTTTAAACGTATACTAGTTTTTAACTAAGAAAGATAAAATTTCTTTTAAAATTAATATATTTGTATGTTTGCCTTGTTTGCCAGATCTTTGTAAGCAGGCCCATTTTAGTATCTCAATATTAAAACCATTTGATTTTCATTCAACTATTGCATTACGATTTATTTAATTTGAGTACTACTTATAATAAACCTTTATAAGTCCCCTGGCTGTTCCAGACACTGTTACGGGGCAGTTCTTAGGCCTAGGTCTCCATAAATAGTTCCGCACCATTTTTCTTTTTCTTTTTTATGTTTCACAAATTATCACCCCCAGCTCAGCCGCCGGGAAAACAAGATGGAACGCACTGACCTGAGGACAGAAGACTCCTCCCCAAAGATGTAGGTGGGGCCGCAGGGTCGTAAATGGCCTCCATACATGGTCCTCAGGCCAGGCTGGCAGTGTAGATGGTCGACCATCCCCGGACGGCAGGCTGAGGGAAAACGTCCCACTCAAGGACCCTGGAGTTTAAGGAGTCTCTAGCCGGACATGGTTAGACGATCGGCCGCTGAGAAACAAGTCAAGTCAGGCCAACCTGACAGACGAGAGCTGGAACAAGGAACGAACGAGTCCGAGCCAACGGCCACCAAAGTAAGCAAATCGCCGGGCACGAGCGATCTCAGGCAGCCCGGCAGACCACGACGAACGTAACAAAATGTACCGGTCAAAACGACCCGGTACAGTAGGTATGTTAACAAAACATTCTTAAGTTATGTTATAGCCGATTACCTCGATCATACGTAAAAGACCATGAACTGCCGGCATGGTGGCTCAGTGCCTAAGGCTTCGGATTGCGGAGGGCAAAGTTTAAGGTTCTAATCCCCACTGAGCCAACTGTCGGTACTTCACTCGTTGAATAATGTTCACGCACAGGCCCGCAGGACCATGTGAACTTGCGAGTAAAGTTAAACAAAAATAATGAAAAAATGTTAAAAAAAACTAGTAGTGGATAGTGAAAATAATCATGGAAGCCTTGTTAGGGAATTTCCTATTTAATATTACTGTAGTGTTAATTAAACTAACAATATATTTGGTCTTACTTGCTTAATTAAATTAAAGTTAGTAATTGAATCCACAAAGTAAAATCTGATTAATGGATTCTGATGAAATTGAATGAATTCCAACTTGTACTCGATTTAAATCATTAATTACAAATATGCATTATTGAATACATTTCTCCTCAGTTGCAGGTATTTTGCTACCCTACTGCACGGTTTCTCCCCCTATAATTTATCATCCTTAATAGATTATTCTCCCCTAAACTTCGCCCATTATCATTACATTAAGGAGTACGTTTTTCTGACGTTTCATTCCAAGCATTATCTGGTCTTTTACACACAATTGCTTGTGGAAATGATTTTGTAAATTTATATCCCGAACTCTTGGGTTTGTATTTGAATATTAAATTTCTTCTCTGTCTTAACCTTTTAAGACAATAAAGAATTTACCTTGTCTCGGAGATATTTTCTTACTCATTAACAAACTTAATAGATTACTTGATAGTCGTGCATGAAAGCATATTAATTATCTTTAAGATAAATATTATCGTCTATAAATCCCATCTAACACATTCCTCAATTTATTTTGTCAGTTAATAATAATGTTGTATAATAATATTAGTTAGAAAGTGTTACTAACTGTTAAAATAATTATTTGTATAATATGAACAGTTTGAGCAGTAATTTACAGTACGTGGAGTACATAATTTTTTATTAATTTATGACTGAGTCATAACCATTTTATGACTCATCTATTGAGTAATTTTTTCTTTACGCCAAATATATTCATATAGTGATAAATACTTATGTAGTTTGTGTTATCACATTATAAACTGGTTAACACACGATTATTAACCTAAGTATTAATACATAACTTTCAAAAGTGTGTAATAATGTACACTTACTTAATTTTATTTATATATATATATATATATATATATATATATATATATATATATATATATATATATATATATATATATATATATATATATGAAGAATAATATACCTAAAAGACACCCCAGTAGGCCCATGTGTCTTTTTAAAGTGTTTAGTAATAATAGATTAAACTCTCAATAATAAGATTATAAACATCTAAAACTAGTTTTGCTCTGAAAAATCTAGTAAATTAAACCTTTTTTATCATAATTTAACTTCGATTGTATTGAGTTAAAGTTTTGTAAAGTCAACGCTAGATTGATATAAAGGTTTCTTGTTCTTCAATTAAGTGATGCGATAGTTCTTCAAACCGGACACAATAGAACAGTTGACATAGCTCCAGCCACTAGCGGTCTGTGTCATCAGTTCCCCGCAATTCTGGTTACACGTAAGCTGTTGTAGACTATAGAAATAAGTCATGGTGTAACTGTTCCGTAAACAGTAGAACATTTGACACAGCTCCAGCCACTAGTGGTATGTGTCATTAGTTCCCCGCAATTCTTGATACATGTCAGCTGTTGTGGACTATAGAAATAGGTCATGGTGTAACTGTTCCGTAAACAATAGAACATTTGACACAGCTCCAGCCACTAGTGGTCTGTGTGATTAGTTCCCCCCAAAAGCATTTCAAATTGTTAAGATGTAATTGAAATAAGCATATTTCAATTAAATATGACCAATTTGTGATGGTAATATTTTTCATTTTGATACTGAATTTTAACGTATAAGATCTTTTTTTTTTTATCAGTCAAATCATTCTTCGAACGGTAATATTAATCAACTTTGAAATTCATACTGGCGGTAAATATTGTAGAATTCATATATCTCCAAGCGAAAGGCATGGTTCGATATCTCACGCGCTATTCAAAGAGAGCAACTGGAGAATAAAACTCATAATCTATTAATAAAGTATGACAGATTGGAAGGGAGCGACCCCACCAGCCGACACACCCCACATCTGCCGGCCTGTGGAGTACTGCAAGGCCGCACTCTTGGCCCTATCGTGTACCGACTTCACAAACATGCTATATATTAAATCCTGATGTGTTATGTGAGAGGGAAGTGACATGTGGGGGTGTTTCATATCATACACGACTGGCTCCCCAACAAGGATGTTTAGGGAATATCACAATGCAGGCAATAACTCAGAAACATAAAAGTCATTTTCACTACACTACTATGAGTTTAGCTGTTTTCGTTATGTGTTTACAACCTGCGAAACATCATATTTTCAACAGCTGTCTATTGTTTACTACCGAAAGTAACATTGTTTATAACCGAAAATTTTCCACAGTCAACAACACCTGTTTTTATTCCGTACTGTAGGGAAAAGTATCGTTCAAAACTCGAGTGAAAGTGTTTTGTATGTTCTCGACCAATTGAAGTGCTCGACAAGTCTCGCACTTCAAACATATGGTCTCGGACATGCAAAACCCCACTTTCCATTCTTGTTATGAAAACTATTTCAGCTATATTCATATTGGTAAAGGGCATTTTTTCAGAGCATGCATGTTATCAAAACTGCTTATCTTGTTTGATGTAACTTTTCCCACGAACACTAAGCAATATATTATTTAGCATTTGAGTAACTAGTAAATTACGTTGAATACTTTAATGCATTTTGATAGAATTGAAATTATTTAATTACTTAATTTTGATTAATATAGATGTGAGTCATCAATCCAAGAGATTCATGTATATAATGTAGTTATGCATATTGAAATTAACCTAACCTAACCTAACCACAGGCAAATGATTTTAATACAATTAATGTAATTGCCAAATTAATTATCGGTTTGCTGGATCAATTAGTTTCATATATGAAGAAAGAGTAACATCCATGCATAACACATCCATGATATTCAGAAAACGAACTTTAAATACAGCAGTTCTGTATAACAATTTACTTGACCTAAATATTAGAGCTGATTTAAATTGAGAAGATACTGCAGGATAAATTGCATAAATATTACTAAACGCTGACATTGTAGATAGTTAAATACATTTTAAAATATATTTGGACTTTTGAGACTTTTTCTAAACTCAATTCACGTGACTCATTTACAAAATCTATTGAACCCATTGGTCCGTTATTATTACCTATTGAAGCATTGAATTTGTATCATACAATTTGTAACTACTGTTATTCTCCAATGGAAGCTCACTAGATGTTGTATGTGAGTTGTAACACAGGCTCAGATTGGCTAGATTATCATCTAAATTATTTTAGATATTTCAAAGAAAATATTTTAAAATTTTCACTTAGTACTCATAAAGAGTCTTAAGAATTGTGAATATTTTTGCCAATTTTTATAGTCCAATAAAAGCATTGTGATCAGTTAGTCAATAGGATTTGGATTGTACATTTAAAAAGAAAGTAATAGGTTTATTTTAAGTAACGATATTCTTAAAAACATTTTATCTATATTAAATGTTTGTTTACTAATCATTAAATAATTTTAAATCTTTTCTATGCCTTTAATATTTCTTCTATACTACTCGTAGTGCTGGTTAACCCCTCTCAAGAGGTTCGTAGAGTTAACGATCGGTAGAGTAAATGAACTAGTATATTTGAACAACAGGGTCGTTGTCTCTACGATTAGTAGTGTAAACGAACCTATGTATATTTACTTATTAAAAAGGAAGTTCTTAGAGTCTACGATTGGTAGTGTAAACGAATCAGTGCCCTCTTACCTATAATACTTACATTGAACGCTATAAACCCCTTAAAATATCCAAGTCCCACGTGAAAAGGTAACTATCACCTACCCCATGATACAAAACGTATGGTTGAAAGGAGGGCCTGTGTAACATTACACTACACATAACATTATACAGTTTTTAGGTTAAAACTATTATAGTTATCTTCACCCCACTTACGTTAATGGCAACGTTAGATCATCATATAAATGATTTAATTTAACCAATATTCACTTGATATAAACCTTTATATCTACTACACTGAGTAAAAGTTTCAGTCGTCCCGTTATGTAGTAACAGCTCCCAAAACCATCTCCTTGTGATAATTTTATTTTCGTCTTTAATTTATCCATGTTCAAAGTTAGGTTAAAACAGTTCTGCTTCCAATATTAATAAAACCTCAATCTTCATATTAAAAATAGTTTTTTAATTAGCATAATACGTGTTGGTACATGTACAGAACAAGTAAACGTCACACAAGACAAATATTGTAATACATTTTTGTTGTGTGACGTTGACTTGTACTGTACCTTCATATTATCAATAATCGGATTCAATTTTCCGTTATACGAACGCTTACTGAAAACTAAGCAGTGCTAGATAGCACCGCAGGCACACGTCTAACAGCAATGGCATTGTCTTGGATAGTGTGTTGCTATAATTTTATCAATTATATCACCTAATTTAAAAAAAGTCACTCTGTAAAAAAATTAATTTTCTAAAACGGTAATATATTTGAAGAAATGTTGCCAGTGGCTTTGACCGGAGGGTTCCGACGATATCGCAAGATTGTTAAGAGTCAAGCAACATCAAACGTGGCTGTCTCTTGGATTGGTGACCGTATGGGCGATCCCGTCCTTGCACGCAGCCCGCTCGTCCAGTCACTGTTGGTAGGTCAGAAGTCATCCTTAAGCCGTTGGTCTCCAGGTTAAGTGTTAGTGATGGCTTATTAGCCCTAACTTCACTTGGTAAAATAAGACGAACTTTAACTTTTAATCAAATATATTGGTATTACGCTTCTCTCAACAGTTTAGCAATTATTTAATTAATTGTTATTTTAGTTTTTATAAAATAAATTGTATATTGAATTATAGTATAGCATACTATTAAGAAGCCGTTTTCCTTCCATATAAATAAATTATATACTCGCTGATCCACTTTGCACATATGACTTTGCAGGTTTGCGTAGTATAGTTTGTTAAAATCCTTACAAATGGTTATATCGATACATTCTGTTGACTGAAGATAGATGTAAATACAGGGTTACCACTACATTCTGGCAGTTCGTAATTCGTGGTTGCACATAACTTGTGTGGGGAGTCTTGTAGCTGCGGGGCTACACCATTGTCTTCTCCTGGCTTCTCCACCCTATCACCGACATGCACAACCCCCCCCCCCCCGCTGCTACCCTTTCTGTAGTTACCATGTTTTGTCGTAGTGAGTGATATTTTGCTTACATTATGAAACTTTGACGTGATTTGAAGCTTACTTTTTTTAAGGGCGTTTTATTGTTCGCTAAAAGTAATAAAAACTGATATAAATATTTTATATATATATATATATATATTCTATTTATATGAGTTTTTATAGTATATTTTGTTAAAATCCTTACAAATGGTTATATCGATACAAATGCATAGTTTCGAGTTTAAACCCGCTCATATATTCCTTGACAAGCTAAAAGTATTATCCTTTGCAATAAAGTTGCAGCATCTATCAAATTACGATCATCTCACCACCCTTCTCAAACGACTCCAAACAATTATCCAACAATTTACTGATGGCTTTCATCTGAAAGAACCCCGTTAGAAGACAAAGGCATGATTTAGGGGAGCAAAGTGTGTTTCGTTTACCTTCCCCTGGATGACGCAATGGCAAACTGGAGGCAGGGGTGATATTTGCCAGCGGCTCTCTGACAAGAGGCTAATACTTCTAGGGGCTCGATATGCCACCCTACTTGTGCCACGAGGCACCACAACTGTGGGATTAGTGGGAATTAAGTGGTGGGCTGAGCTTTCCCTCAGGCTGTCAGGGACGGAGGTACAAGGGGAGTCAAACCCGTTCTTGGCGCCACTGTTACGAAACATTTCAATCTTATATGTCAACAACAATCAAATATAATATTACTCATGTATTTTTTCGCAAGAGTTTCTAAATAAAAAAAACTATTATTTATAGTTAAAAACATTATTTTGTTTAGCTGCAATTTTTTTAATTAAAATTGGCTGCGTCTAATTTTACCTCAAATGTCATTAATATAATAGAACTATTGGTATTATTAAAGGTCACGAGAGTTTCGTTCATTTCTATTATACTGTATGTTCGAAATTAAATCACTTTTAAAGTAGTTGAAAATAATTTAACTGGACCAAATGTTTGTGATTTACGAATGGATATTTGTTTTGACTTATTTGTGTTTTTGTTTACCGCGTCCACCAGCCCTTAGAAAGCACAGAGCCTACCCTGTTCCTATCTGTTCCTGTCCGTACTGCCTTCCAGCAACACCGCCCCTCTCCTTCCCCAGAGGGATCGTCTTTATGGGAACATTAACGGTGTCATAGGGGAGTCATTTGTCATTTAGTCCCAGCCTTCTGGGCTTTGGTCTTGGATGATATATATTAGGTTATTGTACTATAAACTTACTGAAGAAGAGAATTACTGTCGTTTTTTAGGTAAATAGATAAATTATTTCTTCTTTTAACAAAGTGATTGTGACAAGGTATGAATTGTGGGCAACAATTTACTTTAGCTATTTATATTTAAATACGCATTAAAACTATGTATTCTTTGAGTTATATGCAATCTAACTATATAAACCCAACGTACATAACCTAACCTAACGTGGTAGATTTGCCATCAAATTTAGTGCAAAGCATGTCACAAGAAATCCTAGACCAGGCAAATTTTGAAAAAAAAAATTATTAAAAAATAATTAATTATATACAATATTAAATAATAGTAAACAAACCGATTTATTTAGATAGGACGAATTTAAAAACTTATACATTTTGTAAATCTAAAGGTTTTGAGCGTTTTCTCGTACTTTATGTTACATAGAATAGAAGCGCTTATTCGTAACCATACTTCAGTTTCATTAACTAACAATACTACAAAATATCTAATATTTCAAGCAGTTGTCAGAGATTGTTCTAAGTAAAATAGTCATGTACATTTATGTAAATATGAATGCATTTATATGTCAGTGTTGTTCAAAAGGCTGTCTAAGAAATAAAGAAACAGAAGAAGATGTATGAGATCTCAGATAGGTTTTGTCTTGTTGGATTGGTTGGTGATAAAAACTCTGACGTATATATCTTGATTTTTGCAATGTTTCAAAGCTTACAGTTTAATTTTCTATTTTAACTCAACATATAATTTTATATTTCTAAAAGTTATAATTTTTTCTTCACTTTTGTGCAAAATAAAAGACATCATATATGTATGTCAGATTACGATACTGCGCGTGAATTCTTTATATATACACAATGAGTACATTTCAGAGATAACAATGAATAATATTTGAAAAATACCTACAACCTGTAACGTGAACAATACAAATTATTAAATAGATAAACTACCTCATAATAATTTCTTAAGATTAAACTTCGAACAAGTTTGAAAAAAAAAAAACTAATATTTATGTCAGGCCAAAGTAATGGTAAATTCTGCCATTAAGAAATACCATTTTGATTTAAATAAAATAAATGACATTTAGTTTTAATGAAGTAAAAAATAACTATACATAAAAGACGCATAAACATATAAAAGCAGAAAGATAATCCTTCAAAAAATTTAACTAAAAAAATATCATGATCCATAATCAAATGTTTAAAGCCCATAGTGAGTGCATAATTAAAAATATATGATTTATTTTAATTAGGTGAATGTATACCTAATCAAAAACTTCTTTCTTAAAAGTTTATAATATACAAATAACTATAATTTTATTTGTCTTATTTTATAAAATACACTTTCAAATTAAACTAAATGAATAATATATATATATATATATATATATATATATATATATATATATATATATATATGCCATTACGTCATCCAGGGGAAGGTAAACGAAACACACTTTGCTCCCCTAAATCATGCCTTTGTCTTCTAACGGGGTTCTTTCAGATGAAAACCATCAGTAAATTGTTGTATCATTGTTTGGAGTCGTTTGAGAAGGGTGGTGAGATGATCGTAATTATATAGATGCTGCAATTTTATTGCAAAGGATAATACTTTTAGCTTGTCAAGGAATATATATATATGAGCGGGTTTAAACTCGAAACTGTGCATTTGTATCGATATAACCATTTGTCAGAATTTTAACAAAATATACTATCAGAATTTTATATATATATATATCAGTTTTTATTACTTTTAGCGAAAAAGAAAACATCCTTAAAAAAGTAAGCTTTAAATCACGTCAAAGTTTCATAATGTAAGCAAAATATCACTCACTACGACAAAAAACAGGGTAACTACAGAAAGGGTAGCAGCGGGGGTGAGGGTTGTACATGTCGGTGATAGGGCGGAGAAGCCAGGAGAAGACAATAGTGTAGCCCCGCAGCTACAAGACTCCCCACACAAGTTATGTGCAGCCACGAATTACGAACTGCCAGAATGTAGTGGTAACCCTGTATTTACATCTATCTTTAGTCAAGAAGATGTAGCCGAGTCATAATTTCAAAAAAGCGTTTGTCTTCCTACAAATAATGTGCTTAAACAGTATTTGGAATTGGAAGTCATGGAAGTTTAAATTATTTAAGAATATTTAAATTCTCATTAACAAAATTACAATATAGATAGATTTTTTCGGAATAATAGTTCAAATCACCTTGATGCAACCATAACTTAAGTTTTTTGTTGTTTTAGAACTAAATTATGTTTTAAATTTGCAAATAAAATTATATGTTAGTACAAATAAAAAACACGTGTCTAGAAAACTGAGCACAAAGCGCAATAAACTCTTTAACTAAAATCAGCAGCCAACTACAATCAAAGCTCTACTGAGATCTACATATATATTCATTGATAATATTTCTTGAGACCTTATATCATCTTATAAATTGGTCATATTAGCCTAACATAATAATTATATATTTGTTGCAAAGCCTTTTTGATTATTCTTCGTTATTTATTGATATCCCGTCTTGACACGATCGTACTTACTAGCATTTGTGAGTAGCTCTGACGCGCGGTGTTGCCAAGTGTACTGCGTTAGACATACGACAGACAATAATTACTTGAAGAGGCATTTTAAATGTCTTCTAACAATACTACATACAACAATATATAAATAGTGCAATAAGAGGAAAGAATAGTGTAAACTGCACAGTCATAACCTAACATAACCTAACCTGTAAACTCATACTCAAATTGACAATATCAAACAAGTATGATATAAAATAGGTAAATTCATATATCTTAAATGTGGTAACAGTGCGAGATGTAAAGGCATAAATCTAGTTGCAGCTGGCAAACATCGTCACGCCATTGGTCCTAGCATTCTCAAACTCCTCGTAGTTCCAGCATTTGCTGTAAGAGCACTCTAAATTCAAGGCGGTTCATTCGTTAAACAAATTAAAAATAAAATATAATTTTATTTGAAAAAATCTGGTACAATTTGTACATCTATAAATTAGAATAAGCGATAACGTGATTAATCAATTCTTTAAGATTGGACCTAAATGTTTCGACCCTCCATATTGACGTTTTATTGCAGTAGTTGGCTCATGAATTATTTATTGAAACTGTTGCGAAATAAGTTATTTCAAAATAAATTTTGGATTTCATCCGTTTAGTGTCATTATTTCCATTAAAATATTTCTAATTCTCTTAATATGAAGTTAAATGAAAATCGTCTTTATTTTATAAGGTGATGTTAGGACTGGACATTCCTCTCTACCTCCTATCCTAAGTAAATATTAACAAAATTTAATGAATTAAATGGTATAAAACTATATTATTAACATAAAAATTGCAATATGTTAAGCATAGCAGTTTAACTTTGATGAATAACCACCTAAAGTCTTAATGTTTTCATTGGTTTCCTAATCATTCCATAATACAACAATTTTTTTAAAAAGTAACATTACAAAAATATTATAACATGCTTCATTGGCAAAACTACAATGTTTTTATTTTTAAGTGGTAAACACAACATAAAAAGTTGCAACTTAAAAAGTGTTACATTTATAAAAATGGGCGAGAGACCTACAGACATATAGGAAAACCTATAATATTTAAAGAATTTAAAATATGAAAAATATAAATTTCGTTCGATGAAATAACTTTTAGTATATACAGAAGGTTCTTCTATAAAACTGATGAATTATTTTGGGGTTAGTTAATTTCATTTACATGTTCGTTTTTTAACAGTAAAAATAATCACCTTAATGGTCACATTATCATGTAAATAATGTTTTTTGATGGAATTTTCAGGGTAAAATATTTGTAAGCTAATCAATTGTTTTTATTTTTTTCAAACCTTTTTATTTTTACGTGGGCCTGCAAACCTGTGAATATATATTCAGCAGTTAGGTACCGACCGTTAGCTCAGTTGGGGTTCAAAACTTGGACCTTCCTTCCGCAGTCCGAAGCCTTAACCACTGAGCCATCACGCTTGCAATCATAATTCTAATTCTGAAAATTTAAATAAAAAAAAAAAAAAACATTTCTGGTATTATACATTTGATAAACCTAAATTATTTAAACTATTTTACCTGACAATAAATTAAATTTGAAAACTATTCGACCATGAAAAATAGTTTAGTATATGAACAGAATCCAATGACCAAATGTAGTAGTTATGAAATAAATACTACAGTTTAACTGACTTCATAACTCTATATTTGTAAACATTTTTGATATATTGCCTTTGTAAAATCTTCAGTAGAAAGGTAGGTTGGAAATTGGAATAGATGGATGTAAGTTTAGTTGATGAATAGCCCAACTTTTCCAGCTGACATGGAACACATTTTCCTTCCGCAACACAAATTCTAATTCTTAACATCCCGAGTAGCTGAGAAAAGTCGTTCCTTAAAATATTGACTTCTTCTTTTTTTCAATAATTTTCTTCAAAAAAAAAATAAATAAATAAATAAAAAAAAATTCTAACAAATCGTTTAGTTAAATTTAGCAAGTTCTGGTAACTATTCTTCTTCTAAGTAATGTATAATTTTTTATTAAATTAACAAAGTCCAAATTTATTAATACGTTATACATGACTGGGACGTGACTTTAAAAATACTAAAGTAAATTTTCAAACATACGTTGCAATAATAATTTATTCAAATATGCGATGAAGTTTTATTTTACGAATACCTTCTTTGTATAGTATTCTATTTACTTACTTCAGTTAAAATAATTTTATATCACCAAATTTATATCAAGTTATAATATAACAAGGAAAATTATTAGTAGCCTACATGGTATTTGAGTGGGAAAATAAATTAAAATTTACTAAAGCCGTCAAATTTATCAGTGATAAAGCGCGAATTTACATAGTATTATTTCCTTGTCAAAAACAGCTGATGTCATAAAATAACCTTTAATTAATTAACTCCCGAATAGACCAGTAGCCAAATATTACCAGTGCTGCTAATTAATATTCTTCTTTTACAATACACATTTTATGTACTAAGGAATCCCAATCACACCAAATGGGTTTTCAAGAACTAACAAATAAATCCACCAATATATAAAATGAAATATACAACAAAGCATTTTTTTTCGGATGAACCCCAATCAAAAATTGTTTGTTGGTTGGGGTTTGTTGGACATTATTTGTCCAATGAACTTTGGTTTTGTATAGATTAAAAGTTTCTAAATTGTATTGTATTGTATTTTTTTATTCTAAGTTCTAAAAAATTCTAATCAATATTTATTAGTATAAATCAAAATGTCGAACAGGGTGGAAGATATCTCCGTCTGCCCTTCAGTTCCTTGCTACGTTTCGTGTTTTTCAAGACCCAAGAGACTGGAAGGGGATAAAATACATTAATTATCCAACTGGGACACAGCTTTTATGTGTTTCCAGTTTTTATGGCTCTAAAGGCCTTAACAATTATTCCTTGGTAATAAAATATAAATAATGTCTATGAAGCAGGGAGAATACTTCAATTTCCAAAATTAAATATTTCGATTAGTGTTTTTTTAACGTAATTTTTAGTACTGTTATCATATGTCAAAACTTTAACAGACATAAGATTTCTATTATGAGTATGAGAATGATAAAAGTCATGTTTCAAGACATAATATTAATTTTTTTTTATTTCAAGTTATGATTTTTATATCTACTATAGTACCTAACAACCTAAATACCGGGGTTAAAGTCATTAAAATAAAATTACAAATACCTATTTGCCGACTACGATTATAAAACAAAATACAAGTTTCGGTATAATAATAACTGTGTGAATATACCAGATCAAACCCTGATCTCTCTGCACGTTTGCAACTCCCTTATCTCGCACGACATCACGTGCATGACAGATCCAGCATACTTCCGGTGTGAGGTCACCCTTCCTAATGACATATCTGCACGTGTAGAATTTCTCTTATCTCACATGACGTCACGAGCATGACAGATCCAGCATACCTCCGGTGTAAGGTCACCCTTTCTAATGGCATATCTGCACGTGCATCTCTTATCTCGCATGACGTCACGAGCTTGGTAGATCCAGCTTACTTCAGTTGTGAGGTAACCCTTCCTAATGACATATCTGCACGTGTAGAACTTTTCTTACCTCACATGACGTCACGAGCATGACAGATCCAGCATACCTTCGGTGTGAGGTCACCCTTCCTAATGACATATCTGCACGTGTAGAACTTCTCTTACCTCACATGACGTCACGAGCATGACAGATCCAGCTTACTTCCGGCATGAGGTCACTGTTCCTAAACGAGTGGACCACATTACAGAGTAAGGGAGGCATTTCCCCCCAATATATTCACTTAATTATTTCTATGTTATTTTTTATTCTAAAGCTTGGAAATGTTTTTAAAATTTGGAAAAAGGATGTAAGAACGGGTTTACTTGTTTGCTGTTCGAAACATTTTTGTTAGTAATGTTACAAGTTATGTAACAAGTTGCATAATATTGTACATTTTTTTTTAAATTTTAAACTGTGTCAAAAACACGCCTAATGTAGTCGCCACAACACAGCTCATACATGGCTGTTACGTAACCTCTAATTCTTTGGTATAAGATAAACTCTTATATTTAACCCACAGAAAACATTGTTGATAAGACTGGCTTTTAAAAAACCATGCTTATTATTAAAATACAAAAATTAAACAATTTATAGGAATTTTAAAGTAAAATTTTTGGCAAAATCAGCTATACATTTTTTAAATACACGTATATTTATTAAAATATTGTTCTGAATTCTTGAGAATCCACTTAATATTTACTTTAACAGATATAAGAACTTCAGAATGATTAGAGATATTGTGGTATATAAGAAAACACTATAGTTGAAATAAGATTCGAAATATACAATTACAACACAGTGCTACAAACATAATGAAAATAAATTACGGTCCTAGTACTCAGAATCGTAATAAGATAAAATTGTGTATTAGTGACACTCCTAGTAAATTTACATATCGGATTAGATAAAAATAAATTGAGCAACATTTATAGTTATTTAAGTATTTAACGATTATATAATGCTATGGATTATGTACTTTTGAAGGTGCACGTGGAATTTGTAAATCATGTTTTATATAAGATAATTAAAATTTAACTATATCATATCATGTAAGTTATTCTTAAACTAGAAACAGAGCCCGTTGTGGTCAAATACAACGGTCTCTAGTAAAATGGTACGTGTAAGCTATTTCCTGTAAAATCAAAAAAAATTATTTATAATTATTTTCAATATTGAAATTGTACTTAAAAAAAATTTGTTTTCTGTTAGATTAGATACTTAAATTAAAATAAAAATCAAACATAACGGTAACGTATTTATTTACAATATTTCTTTATACACAACATTCTTTGTAAATATTTTATTAGAGTTTGTCAACAATTTTCCTTGTTCTTTGTTGGGGATAATTTTTATTTTAATATCATCAAAACTTTTTACCCTAGACAGTGCAACATACAATTGTCCATGGCTGAATACTGGTGCTGGTAGGTAGACACCAACTTTCTTTAAAGTCTGGCCTTGTGCTTTATTAATCGTCATGGCAAATGCTAATTTTATAGGAAATTGTCTTCTTTTTAAAACAAATGGCAATTCTGTGTCCGTCTGTGCTAAATCAATCCTTGGAATGAACACAATGTCACCTGCTGAAGATCCAGTTAAAACCTCTGCAATTATTAAATTAGGCTTTAACTTTTTAACAATTAATCGGGTGCCATTACATAACCCTCTTTTTGTGTTAAGATTTCTTAGTATCATTATAACAGCTCCAATCTTTAATTTAATTTATGTATTGGCATTCCTGATGGTGATAGCTGATTTAAAAATTCTATAGGGTAATGTGTATCTGCATGGGAACTATCATCCGCTTCAATAGAATCCGAACTTAAGTATGTTTCTGGTTTTGCTTCCAGTAAGTTGTGAACAGTTTCATTTAGATAATCCACATCTGTGTTTTTTGAACATAAAATAGCCTTTTGGGCGAATTCATGAGAGTGTGCAATGTCCAACTTATCCCCAAATGTATCTCTGGCTATGTTACCGTGACTTAAAATTTTTGGTGGTATTTCTATTAGTTCTTCTGGTAAATCATATGTTCTATCAGTCAGACCATTTCCTACGCTTAATAGCCACTTGCTAAATAAATCATCCACTGATCGTACATTTTTACTCAATCGTAGGATCTTAAAGCATTCCCACAGTGGGTGAAATTTTATACTTGCTTCTATTATTTTAGTTCTGTTACCATGTCTGACAACTGGAAGAGTTTGCCTGAAATCCCCACCTAGTAACATAACTTTTCCACCGAAAGAATTCTGGTTGTTCATTATTTCCTTTAGCACTCTGTCAATGGCAGTCAAAGCAATTCCTGGTGCCATAGTTGCTTCATCCCAAATTATGATTTTGGCTGATCTAATGATGGTGGCTTCGAGAGAATTCAATCTTATATTTGAAACGGATGTTTCGTTTAAAGGGGGTACCAACTTGAATTGGTTAAAATATGTTTTACCTCCTTCCAATAAGTTTGCAGCAATGCCAGTAGACGCAATAGGTAATGCAATATTTTTTCCTCCACACACTGTACACAGAATAGTCTTATACAAATAAGTTTTTCCTGTGCCTCCTGGCCCATCCAGAAAAAAACATGTTTCTGGGACTTCATTGTTTATTGATGCAATTATATTGTCATAACACTGTCTTTGCTCGGTATTCAAACTATTTATCATTTCTTTGCTTTTTTATTTCTCTAGCTCATGATCATAGATATCAGTATGGTTGATTGGTAGGATATCATTTACTGGCATCGGGAGATTGTATTTAAGGCAAGAGCTATGACTTGCTTCTAAGGTGTTGTTAATTTCTATTAGAGTCAAATTTTTACAACGTTCACAGTTATCTGTATGGCCTATTTTGTGGCTGTTTGCAAAGTCTTCCCAAAGATGAGATAGGTATTTTTCAAATAATTCCTTAGCATTAGATGGGGAAGCAAATATTAGAATATATGCTTTGGTTTTTTGCAAATCTTATACTATAAAACGAGCAAGGAATTGTATGTACCTATTTCCAGTCATTTTATTTCAAAAACGGCTCTACCGATTTTCTTCGTACTTTGTCTATAAAAGGTTTTCTACCTCAGGAATCCAATGGATTTGGTGACAATTTTGAGAAAACTCATTTTCTATGAGTTTTCACGATTCCAAAAGTACACAGTAAAAATATAGGAGACAGGCGGGTGGGTCAATACCCACTGTTTAATGTTTACTATTTACTATTTCAACATGTGAGTTATGATTTTAATTTATTTTTTTAAATAACACATGTTTTTCTGAATCTGTTAAAATGTAAACAAACCAAATATTATTGTATTTTTCTTACCTATGTCTAATATACACAATTCAGTTATTCTCGAACTTTATTTCATTTTTATTATAATTTCACCGCAACGCATATTTATGGTCCTTGTAAATAGTTCATTGATAACTTCAGTTCAGTGTATTCTAACTTTTTCTTAGATGCCAGGCGGACGTCCTCCAAAACGACGTAAGTTTAATTTTAATAAAAATGAGCCACCAATACCGAATTTAAATGAATCCCAAGATACTGAAACATGCTATGAAGCTGAAATTGAAAATACAGATCTTGATTCAAACAATGAAACAAATCTTATGACTTGTATTAATACTTTGCAAACAACTTCTACAAATAATTCTGGAAATACCTTACAAACTTCTAGCAACTTTCTTAATTACGATTTGCCATCAACCTCGGGGGGTAACATTTAATAATGTCGTCCAAACAACAATTTTTAATCAAGAAAGTAATGATACTCCTGCTACTGCTAGACCAATGCGTAAAGCGAAAGTTGCTTGCAGAGATAGATTGATAGGAGTTATTATGGATATGAATGACTCACAGAGTCAAGAATCAGAAGAAAAAAGAATTCATCGGGAACGTAACAAAAAATTGAATGAAACAGCAGAAGAGCGGTCAACAACGTTTGAGTGATGATCTTTCAAGAGTCACTCAACGAATCTCTCAAGAAACTTGTGTGCAAAGAAGTCAGCGGTTGAGTAATATGCGCGAAAGAGAAAATCAACGAAGAAATGAAGAAACTCCTGAAGATAGAAGTCAGCGATTAAATGCAATGCGTCAGAGAAATAGTCAACAACGAAATGAAGAAACTCCTGATCAAAGAAGTCAGCGATTAGAAAATTTAAGAATGCGTGCAAATGAAATTCGAGCTGCTGAAACCCATGTTTGCAGGGAACAGCGTCTTGAAGAACAGCGACGTCGGAATGCTCGTCGCCAAAGACGTTTGTTAGCGAATTCGTTGAAGCCTACTTACAAGTTAGCTGTTCAAAGTGACGTTGCTTGTCACCGTTTAGGAGAATTTAATGTTGCGTGCGTGCATTGTGGAGCGTTACATTTTCCT
The DNA here is from genome assembly GCA_035578905.1 of Stictocephala bisonia. Taxonomy (NCBI): domain Eukaryota; kingdom Metazoa; phylum Arthropoda; class Insecta; order Hemiptera; family Membracidae; genus Stictocephala; species Stictocephala bisonia. Next base: position 247,772 of record JAQJVL010001114.1, read on the forward strand.
GAGGAACGCGTAGGCAATAGAAATAATAACTCATTTGGGGATTGCTGTTTGAAGGGTAAAATTGATATTCAACATGCTGATTTTCCAAATGAATTAGCAAGACTTTTTTCGCATAGACATCCCTTATCTCCTGAATTTCATCAAAGAATTAAAAATCTAAACTCATCGTATGCAATGGCATCTTATTCGTGCGATGATGACCGTACAATAAATAACCGTGGAATATATACTTATATTGCCAACGGCCAGGTATATCATAAAATAAATGCAGCTGCACAGCCAACACAAACTCCAGAAGGTAATTTTGAAAAACCTCTTTATGGACAGATGTATTTTCTCGATTCAGAGGAAGCTGTAACGGAGCGAGGAAACCATCCTCTAAATGATGGTATTAGTGTGCCATTATTTGAATTATTAGAGGAAATCATTCGTTCTGAAAATCCTTTTGCACGAGGTTATATGATGATGAGAGAAGTAGCAGAGCAAGCTGAACGAGAAGCGGCTTTTCAACAGATACCAGTACCAAATGTTAGGCTTTTATTCACTTGCCCAGAAGGACTTGATCCAACAAGATACAATGTTCCTCAAAGCAATGAAGTATGTGCCGTCGTTACTTTGAACGCTGATCAAAGTTTTCCAGATAATCCACTTATTATTAGACAACGAGGAAAATCAGTGCAAATAATGAAAAATATTGATAAACACGCAGAACCCTTAACATACCCACTATTTTTTTCCTAAAGGAACTTTTGGTTTTTCACCGGGTATGCTGCTGAGAGAAGGATATCCAAGTAGAGGTCACATAACTAGACTTGAACTTGCACGATATAGAATTGCTTTTCGACCTCATTTAACACAATGTATTTCATTGGACGAAACCATAAGGGGATATGATTTACGTAACCTTAAGTTTAATGCTTTGCATTTTGGTGGGACGTTTGTTTCAACAGTATCTTGTAGATACCTACATTAGAATAGAATATGATAGAATTCAATGGATAAAGTTGAATCAAAAGAAAATTCTTGCAGACAGTTTATACATCTGTTACAAATTATCTTAATGAGATGGCACAAAAAAATAATGCTGTTTTGGGAGAAAAGATTATACTTCCATCGTCTTTTCCTGGCTCTACTAGATATTATTCTGAGCATTTTGAAGATGCTATGGCACTGGTTAGAAGATTCGGGTCTCCTGACTTCTTTATAACCATGACCTGTAATCCAGACTGGCCGGAAATTAAGGAAGCTATAAAGATAATGAATGAAAATGGTAGTGACTGGCAACAACTAGCTCAAGATAGACCTGACATAATTGCTAGGGGTAGCATATTTAAAATTTGCGGAGTTAATTGAGGATTTAGATAAAAGTCAAATTTTTGGGCAAGTTGCTGCTTACGTTTATACTGTAGAATTTCAAAAAAGAGGGCTGCCTCACATGCATTTGTTAATTATATTAAAGCAAGAAGATAAGATTCACAATCCTGAAGACTAGATGATCTCGTTTCAGCAGAAATACCAGACGTAGAAGACGATTCAGAACTACGAGAATTAGTTAAGAAATGGATGATTCATCAAGCTTGTGGCGAACAAAATCAAAAAGCATCATGCATGGTTAATAAAAACGGTAGAATGAGTTGTAGGTTTAAATTTTCTATGGGATTCCAAGATACAACCTCTTTAATCGACGATGGCAAGCCCAAGTATAGAAGAAGGTATGATCCTAAATTAGATCAAAATAATAGATATTTTTTGTTCATGAAGAAGCAATTTATCGTAAAGATGCTCAAGGTTGAAAAAATAACTCGAGATAATCGCCATGTTGCTCCTTACAATCCATACTTGTTGAAAAAATTCAACTGCCACATAAATGTTGAATACGTTGGAAGCATTCGGGCTGTTAAGTATCTTTACAAATATATTTATAAAGGCCATGATTGTGCTGCTTTAAAAGTAGTCCAAAATCAAACCACTATAAATTATAATGAAGCAGATAAATTTATTCAAGGTAGATGCATAACTCCACCTGAGGCTTGCTGGCGATTATTTGGGAATGAGATACAAAAAAAAAAGTCATTGTGTTCAGCGACTGAATATCCATTTGCCTGGTCAATATCGAGTACAAAATATTGAACAAGCTCAAGAAGATTTACTTGATATAGGTCGAAAGGGTTCTATGTTAGAAGCTTACTTCCGAACAAACCAAGCTAAAAAACAACGTATTGAAAACAATGACAATACAGAAAATAATAGTTTTTATTTCTACTGGCAAATGCCAGAATTTTATCGATGGGAAGGAAAAGAAAGTAAATGGGTTGAAAGACAACGGAATATTCGAGTTATTGGTAGAATACATAATGTTACATTTGTTGCACAACCTGAGTTGTATTTTTTACGTTTACTTTTGTATCACGTTAACGACGCTGTGAGTTTTGACGATCTGCTTATGGTTAATGGTGTAAAATGTAATCGTACAAACAGGCTTGCTTAGCTAGAGGTTTAACTTACGATGATAAACAATGGATTGATGGCTTACGAGAATCAGCATTATCGAAAATGCCAAGAGCAATGAGAACTCTTTTTACACAAATATTAATATTTGGTGCTCCTGAAAATCCGAAGAACCTGTGGGATACTTTTAAAGAAAATTTGGCTGAAGATTTTATTCATCATGCCAGAGAAAATGGTACTTCTGTTGATGAAGCTATTCGAAAAGCTTACAGAATTATTGCTCATAAGCTCAATTCTCAAGCAACGGAAGGTCGAAATTTTCAATTTTGGGTAGATCGATTTCAAATGGATGATATTGATGGCTACGATGAAATAAATGATGACATAATTAATATTGATCAATCTTTTGCACTTGGCGAAGAGATGAGAAGACAACTTCGTGGCAACCAAATTGAAGTTGTTGATTCCATAATAGATACACTTGATAATAATTTACAGCAGAGATGCTTTTTTAATTGACGGGCCAGGAGGAACTGGAAAAACATTTATATATAAAACTTTATATCATGTTCTTTCAGCTAAAAATTATAAAGTAAAGTGTATGGCTTTTACAGGAATCGCAGCAATGCTTCTGCCAAACGGTCATACATCCCATAAAACTTGTGGTCTTAAAGTACCTTTAACTGCAGAATCTGTTTCCAATATAAAGTCTGGATCAGCTAAGGCTAGGGAGCTTGCAAAAATTGATATTTTTTTAATGGATGAAGCTCCTATGCTTCCTAAATACGGACTTCAAAATATAGATGAGTTACTACGAAGTATAGCAAATCCAAACTTACCATTTGGAGGAAAAGTTATAGTTCTAGGAGGAGACTTTCGACAGTGTTTACCAGTTCAACAAAGAGCTAATCGAAGCGAACTTGTGAATTTGTCAATAAAAAAGAGCCCATTATGGCATAATTTTAAACTTTTTTCACTAACAGAAAATATGCGTGTCGATCCAGAACAGCTGGAATTTGCTAATTATCTTCTACAAGTTGGGAATGGCGAACTTCCAAAAAATGAGTTGGATGAAATTAAAATTCCAAATGATATGATTTCAAATGGTGATATAATTGATGAAGTTTTTGGCAACTGCTTGCTTAACAGACAATACGAAAATATGAAAGACCGAGCAATCTTGGCACCATTAAATAAGGACGTAGCCAAAATTAATGCTGAAATCATTGAAAAGTTGGAGGGTGAAAGTAAGCAATATAAAAGTTATGATTCAGTAAAAGATCCAGCCGAAGATACATTGCAATTTACTCCTGAATTTCTAAATTCAATTGAAATTGCAGATTTACCTCCACATGAGCTAAAATTAAAAAGAAACACAATAATTATGCTTTTGAGAAATTTAGATCTTGGGGAAGGTCTCTGTAATGGTGTTAGACTCACTGTTACCCAGTTATGCAACAATATAATTAAAGGCAAAATTATAACTGGTGAACATGCCGGACAAGAAGTACATATTCCCAGAATAACTCTTGAATCAAACAAAAGTCAGTTGGGATGCTCAATGCAAAGACATCAATTTCCAGTCAAACCAGCATTTGCTATGACAATTCATAAATCTCAAGGCCAAAACATTTGAGTATGTTGGTGTTGATTTAAGAAGTCCGGTTTTCATGCACGGTATGCTTTACGTAGCATTTTCAAGAGTTAAGAGAAGAAACAGTCTAAAAATTTTATTACCAGCAGAAAATAATAGTCGAATTCAAGGTTATACACGAAATGTTGTCTGGACTGAAGTATTAAATAACGCATATAATAATATCGAACCTGATTTGTACCAAGACGAAGACTTTTTTCTTGAAAAATTTAGAAGCTTTTGATTCAGCATTAGATAATTTGCACATTAGTTTTTAACATTAAAATCAATTTACTTGTGTTTTATATGATTTATTTCTGGCATTTTAGATTTTAATTTTGTAAATGAAAAACTTTAATATTGAATCAATCTTTTCCATAATAATTGTGTTGAATACTTTTTTATATATTTGTATATATTATATTTTATGTTTCTTAATAATAATAATACTTATTTTGTAAAAATTTTTGTGATTTTATTTATATACGAGTATATTCATTCTAACAACCTTTTCAATAGAATTTATCAATAAAATAATTCTCTAGAAAAAATTTTCCAAATATATTTTAATAATTTTCATAATGGGAGATAATTATTGTGTTTATAACAAAATCAAACAACTAATAACAAAACCAAATTTTTACAGATGAGACACTAACCCGATCGGAGATCGGCTTTCCTGGTACTAACTTTTAAACGGTGAGGAAATCGACTAAAGTGGAAGGTGATTTTCTGAAAGAGAATTAAATTTCCTACAAATGGCTACTAAGCATTTCTTGAAAAACCTCAAAAAAGGCAGCTAAAAATTAACTTAAAATAAAAAATTTGTGAAAACCCGTTTTCAATGTATTTCTTATGGAGAACAGGTTTTTTGACTTTTTCACCATAAATACAAAAAAAACATCAAACTTTCATATTTTTTGGCAAATTTACATGTCGGAAGCTTTCCAACAACACATTAATTATTAAAATCGGTCCAGTGGAACTCTAGATTTAGTTGTACTAAGTTTAACTAAAATATATCTAACTCAGTATTTTTTCAACGCAAAAAATGTGTGGTAGCTTTGGTTTTTTGCAAATAACTTTTAAACGGTGAGGAAATCGACTAAAGTGGAAGGTGATTTTCTGAAAGAGAATTAAATTTCCTACAAATGGCTACTATGCATTTCTTGAAAAACCTCAAAAAAGGCAGCTAAAAATTAACTTAAAATAAAAAATTTGTGAAAACCCGTTTTCAATGTATTTCTTATGGAGAACAGGTTTTTTGACTTTTTCACCATAAATACAAAAAAAACATCAAACTTTCATATTTTTTGGCAAATTTACATGTCGGAAGCTTTCCAACAACACATTAATTATTAAAATCGGTCCAGTGGAACTCTAGATTTAGTTGGTCGAAGATTTTCAAAACTGAATTATTATAAGAATAGATTGTAACATGATTTTATTTTCAACGACTGCTTGAATACTCTGTAATAAATAATCGACTAAATTCTTCTAGCAACCAACATTAATATGATATACTGTCGGTGCAGAAAGTATGTATACCCGAGTTTGAAGGAAGTTTATTAAAAAACTTAGAGACGAAAACCTCTAAAACACCATTGTTTTCATCGTTCAAATATACGGAATGACATAGGAAATTTTCAATTTTACTAAAATTTTTAACAGTATTTATTCTAGTTGGAACAAAATATGTTTATCTAGTTTTCACTGTGCGCCCATTTAAAACTGTTTATTACTCAAAGATTTGTCATTGTTTCACATTATTATTTTAATACTAAGTTGACAGGATGTTTTGAAGACAGTAAGTATCCTGCCTTTCAAAATATTAGCTTTACGAGAAAAAAGTTCTTTAATGTTTTCCGAAGCAACGTTTCATTACCTTCTAGAGGTTATAAAATGAACTACTTGGCCACGTTGTAACCCTTATGAAATGTACTACTTGGCAACGTTGTAACCCTTATGAAATGTTTAGTTACGATATTTCACATGAGTAAGTAAATTTAGTGATTTAAATAATGAATTATATCAATTTAAAATTACTTTATATTTATTTAAATCAATTTACTATCACTGTTTATACTTAGGTATAAAAGTAATGTATCATAACTATACATTTTATATGGAGTCCTACGTGTCCAAGTAATCTATTTGACAAGCTCTAGAAGACAATGATACTATTTCCTTGAACATTTCTTATAACATGACATGTACGAAACCTATATAAAACATTACTGTCAACCACATATCAAAATACAACTGCAGTACATGAACAGGCTTTTGAGCAATCAAAGTGTTAAGTTGATGTACAATGAAAACTAGTTGAAATTGTACTTTTTTGTACTAAGTATAATAAGATGTATTAAATTTTATAGTACTATTTTTTAAATGTATACGTCATAAAGTATAACTAAACGATAAAACTGATGGTGTTTTTAGATTTGATATGGGCCTCTTAGTTTCTTAGTTAATAACCTTAAAACTCGGGTGCACATAATTTATAAGCCAACAGTAAATTGTTTGTTTTTCAATAAAAAAAAGTTATTTTCAAAAATCGGGTGTAGTATAAAATAATTAAGAGTTTTTTAACAAGGCAAATTATATTACTTTTTCAACCATTTAGAGTGCTTGAAGACGATTAATAATAATATAAGTGATTAATTTTTACTCCAAATGTAAAATTTGTACAAGGTACTATTATAGTACATAGCTGCTAATGTATAATTAGTTACATTATTTCATTATCATTTAATCTTTTAAATTTAACTTTTTTTTTAATTTCAAACATAGTTTTTATATTATCTTCAAGAATATCACATTAGATTAAATCACAACGTAATGTTCAATTTTCTCAATTTGTAAATAAATTTCAATTTAGGTAACATTCATATTAAGTGATTTTCATAATTATTCATTAGTCCATCAACATAAATGAGTTCCCACTGAAAAATATAAACCTTCTTACAATATTAGAATGATATTGCAAACAAATACAGGATATCTAGTGGACTAATTTACTACCGGGCTGCATCAATTAACTAGAAATCTAATATTAGCTATTGGTATTTCCATTGATATTTACTTAATTATTCCAGTCACTACGAGCCTAACTAGGGCGCCAATTACAAACACATTGTTATCTATGGAGACCATGTTGTTTACATTGTTAGTTACCATTTGACTGTTAACAGCTTTATTGACATGGAAGCCCTTTAAATTTCATATTTGAATGATCAATAACCTAACAAAACAGGAAGTAAACTTTAAACAGTGATTTTGTAAATTAAAACACATCTGTGATTAATTAATTATTATTTATTTGAATATTACTGGAGCGATATGTTTATTACTATTAAATATACAGAGGTCCTTGTTCGTATAATATACTTTTACCTATTTAACCTTTGTCAAAAGAACCTCAAAATGCAAAACTATTTGGTTTTAAATCCAATAGTTTTATTCAAAACTTTTACAA
>JAQJVL010001115.1:0-132500 GCA_035578905.1 Stictocephala bisonia
GAAAAGTGTCAAAAAATTTATCAATGTTTCCATTTTAAAATTAATATAACCCCCAAAATTTTTAAAAAAGGGAAAAAGTTAAAGGGGCCCTGTGTTTATAAAAAATAAGGCAGTTGATAAACCGAAGACCCTCAAATTAAAAGTTGTATTGTTTTTGAAATAGTATACACAATAAAAATGGAAAATTTAAAACTGTATACAATTTAAAATTTGTAATAAGGGGAGGGGGCCGGACTATTAGGGTTTTGTTGTTTAGAGGCATATTTTAAAAATTATAGGATGGAAGAATTTTCAGTAATATTCCCCCTTTGTACGGGAATACTGGTTTTTCCCCTTACTTTTAATTTTCCCCTTTACGATCAATAGTTAGGGGAAAGGGGTTTTGGGATTTAAGGGTTTTAACGGGGATGGCATCCCCTAAAAAAATATTGTGTTTTTAAATTCCCAATTTTGTCGTTTGGTTTTCCCATTCCTTTTGGGACATCATAGAAATTTTAAAAATGACTCAAATTTAAATTTTTATACTGAATTTAAGTTTTAAAAAAAAAAACCTTTAATCCTTTGGTGGTTAATTTTTTTTAACAACTGTTGTAATTGTAATCAATTATTTCAGCCCAATTATTAGCTAAAAAACCCCCCTTTGGGGGTCCTACCCTACAAAATAATTAAATTTGCTTATTTTTAAAAGGGCCCCCCCCCCCCATATTTGGAGTGTATAAAAATTCCCTTATCAGTGAAAAAAGTTTGGGAAATTTACATTTATATTTGGGAAATTATATAAAAAGGGGATATTTAGGTTATTTAAAATTACCAAAAAAAATTTTTAATCCGCTCAAATAAAGAAGGGCTTTAAAAACTAAACCCCAAATAAAACACTTTTACAAAACACAAAAAAATTTTTGGTTAAATTGAAAAAATCGTTACTTTGACTTTTTAAAAAAAAATTTTAGAAAGAAATAAAAAAAATTTAAACCCACGACAGTAAATGTTGAATTTAGAATAGTATCTTTGTTATAGTATAAAAAAAAAAAGATTAAAAAAAACTACACAGGGTTTGGGCAAATTTTATTATACTTTAGGGGTGTTTAAGGTAGAATCCCCTTTGTATCTCAAATTGGGGTACAATGGACCCAAAACCCAAACCTATTTTCACCCCCAAAATCACAAAATCGACAAAAAATTATTTTGGGGGGGGGGGGGAGGGGATGGTGTGGGTGGATGGGGGGGTTAAAAAAGGGTAGGTTGGTGACATCACGGCGAGCCCAGCTATCTTTCTTAACGCAGAACAATTTTTACTTTATGTCTGGGGGAAAAAAATGTACATCTATCATAAACCCTAAAAAACCCCCCCCCCCCCCCCCCCCCCTCCCCCCCGGGGGGAAAAAGTGGAAAAATTGGAAAGGGAGGGGTTTAAAGTTGGGGGTAACCCTATTTCAAAAATACATTTTTAGTGGCAGTTTTTTAAAATTTTGCGAAAACTTGATGAGTTGTCTTTATTTTATTAAATAAAATTTCAGCAGAATGGACACTATATACCAAATTTAAATTTATGATATTTTTTGAAATTTGTACTTTTTTTTTAATGACCCTTTAAAAAAATTATTGAAATTTTTTAAATTTTCTCCTTTTTCTTTTATTTTAAAATTGTATAACATTGAATTAAAAGAAAAAAATTTTGGGATTTTGTATAATTTTTTATATCATGTTAAAATTTAAATTAAACTGAACATAATAAAATATCAATTTTTTTTTTATTTCACTTTAGGGAACTCACACAAAGGGAAAAAATTTAAGGGAATATTATGTAAATAATATTTCTAAAAAAAATAAGTAATATTGCTTTTTTAAAAAATCCCAAACAAATTTTAGTTTTGCCCAAAAAAGCAAGAACTTTTTTAAGTAGGGGACATTTCTCACTAAAAAGAATAAAAAATTGGTTTTTCTATTATTTTTTTGGTTAAATTTTTAATTTTTTCAATTACTTTAAAAAATACAATTATATTGAAAACATATAAAAAAAAAAACCCCAGTTTACAATAAATTTTCTAACAATTAAACTGTTATTATCAACAATTAAAGTACTTCTAAGTCGGGGGATTTTTAAAGTAGCTTTCCTTATACTATCAAGGGGAAAAACCAAAAAAAATAAATGAAAGTGGAAATCTATACTGTAAATAAAAAGGGGTTAAAAATTAAAAAATTTAATATTAAAATTATAAAATTTTCTAAATTTTGCATTTTAAAAAGTGGGAAACCCAAAACAACCGAGGATATTTTTTGTACGATTTTAAAAGTAGTCAAATTTAAAAAAATTTGGAGTCACTTTAAAAATTTTAATTTCTCTTTTTTTTGTCATTTTCCCCTTTTACTAATTAGTTTAAATTTAAATTTAATAAAGGACAGTCAGTAGATTTTATAAAAACCCTGACTTGTATAAATTTCTAAATCCATAAAAAGTGTGGAAATTTTTCCCAAACCCTTTTAAATTTAATTAGCCCTTTTTTAAATTTTAGGATCAGTGTCGGGTTTTTAAGTAAATTTTAAAATTTTAAGATTTAATAATTAATGTTCTTTTTAAACTTTACACAATCCTCTGCCTCATTTTTGGGGGTTTGAAAACAGTGAAGGGGAAATCTACAACAAAATTTTACTATGCAGAAATGCATTGGGGAAATTAAATTTTAAAAACATGAAAAAAAAAGTAGAGGGGGAAAAAAGTTTTACTTCTCTTCCCCTTTTTCCCTTTGGGGAACGGGATAATTTTTACTATATAAAAAGAACGTTATACAAAAAAAATAAATATTGAAAAGATTCTTCATGATGACCAAAAAAATGTTTTTCTATCCCTCCCAGAGTGGGTTGGATAAGTTTTTTTTTTTTTTTCCCCCGTATGCATTAGCATAAAAAACGTATTGTGATCCCCCAAAAAAAAAGTTTTTTGTTACAAGTTGGTTTAAAAATTTCCTTTTTGGGGGTTCCCCTAAACCCCAAAAAAAGGGGGGTTTTTTCCAAAAAAAAAAAAAAAAAAAAACATTGTTGCTGTCCTTTTTGGGGTTTTCTGTCTTTTGTTTGTGAAAGTTCTGGAGAAAAAAATGAATGGAAAATTTTTTATGAATTTTAAATTTTTGTAGGGTTTTACCCAAATATTTCAGACCATTTTTTTCCCCCTTTTTTTGAAATTTTATTTTTTTTAAACTTTTATGAAAAAAAAAACATAAAAAAAAGGGAAGTTTTTTAAAATTGGCGAAACGATTTCGATTTACTTTTTTCGGGAAAACAATTAAAATTTAAAATTTTTTAAAGAAAAAACCCGCATGTCGAAAACTTAGATAGATTTTTAGTTCGGGAAAAAAAAAAAAAAAAAAAAAAAAAAAAAAAAAATTGGGGAAAAGGGAAAACGGGTAATTTTAAAAGTTTCGATTTTTTTTTTGTTTTTAGGGGGAAAAAGTTTGTCCCAATTTTTTGGGAAACCCTTTTTATTTTAAGTATGAGAGTAGAGGGAAAATCAGTGTATTGTTTTTTTGTAGGGTGGGTGGGAGGTGAGTATACCATACGTAGTATAAAACTGGGTGAATAGTAATACTTAACTGTTTTTTTTAAAACGAAACTTATTTTGTTTTCCCTTAAAACAACGGTGCGTTTCGATTTATCTTCTTGAAAGTTTTTTACGGGGGGAAAATTCAAAATTTTTGGTTTTACAGGTGGTAGGCTTCGGGGATGGGGCCCTGTGGTCCTGGGGGACGTCAAGAGGCCCTTTGACGGGAAAAAATAAAAGTGTGAAGTTTCTACAGACCCCACCTCACTTTCTCACCGAAAGTCTTTATAGGATATTGCATTTTTGTTGGTAAGTTTTTTGGGGGGGAAATTTTGTAAAAAATTTACAAATGTAGGTAATTAAATGTTAAAAGTACCAAACTTTTTGTTTCCCGGGATAACATAGAAATGGGACTCATTCTTAATCATTTATCTGACATTATTATAGCAGAAATATAAAAAGTAAGAGTTGCGAGGAGCCAAATGGCCCCCAGCGGTCTAAGGGGTCAGGGGGCAATGTTAAATTGAGTTTGAGTGGCGCAAGTTCCAACCGGGCAAAGACTTGGGAATTTTTTTTCAGTAATTTTTCCCCCTCTAAATTTACTGGTTCTCCCCCTTACTGTGTTGAAAACTTTCCCCAACAACAATACATAATTTTTAGATTTTAAATTTTAAAAGGGAGGTTCCCACGGGCCTAATTTTAGGGAAAATTTTGGGGAAGGTTCCATAGATAAAATGCCGGTTTGAATTTGGGGTTTTTGGGTTATGGGTTTGGAAACCTGAACTCCAACTTTTTTCCTTTATGGTTTTTCCCCCTTTTTATTGTCTGGGAAAAAAGGGTTTCCCGTAAAAGGGGGAAAAAATAACGTTCGGGGGTTGGCAAAAAGGGGGAAAAAGGGAAAAACCCAAGGGGAATTTTTTTTTTAATTTTTAAAAATTTTGGTTTAATATAAAAAAAATTTTTAATTTTATTAACAAAATTTAAAGTAAAGAATTTTTAACTTTGAAAAACCGAGAAAAGGGGGAAAAAATCTCTGGCTTTTCCACCCCTTTTTTTCCCCTAATTTTCAAGGAAAATTTCTTTAAAAAAAAAAAATGTTTATAATAGTTTTTTTTAGAGGGGACGTTTGGGTTTTAGGTGACAAAAAGTTTAGGAGTTTAATTGACGTTTGTGATTTAAATCCCAAAATAATCGAGTGCAATCGACAGACTGCAATCGAGTGTTATTAGTTATCTAGAAATCTTCACTGATAAGGGAATGTTTAGTATTCACAAATAAATAAGTGGCAATTGAAACTCTTTAAGGAGAAGCAATTTTAAATTGCCACATTTAAAGTTTTAGTATACATAAAGAAAAGTGGTGTTTACCAAAAAACTCGGGCTACTATTTAGTATTAGAATAATTTGAAACTTGGTCTCTACTTTATACATAAGAATATAGATACTCTACTCTAAACATATGAGTGAAAAATAATAACAAGCTAAAAACCTCTCGGTATTAATATAAAAGATGCGCAAAACCAAATTGTAACATATTATTAATTTTAAGAAAATATTAAAGTCCATCTTCCTAGCGGGGGATTGAAAGTTCTGTTTTCCAAATTTATGAGTCAAAGTAAAACACTTCTAGAGAAGTGTGTTCTAGAGAAGAAGTTACCTTAACACTACAAGAGAAAAAGTTCAGGTTTTTTGTTATTTATCTCCCTGTTGTTCAAAATGTTCAATCTTTCACATGCAAAGAAAGGGTAAAATTTTTCGTGATATGAAATCTAGATCCGTGTTTCAAAATTGACCTAAATTCATATTAAATTCACATCTAAACGATAAAATCTAGTGTATGCCATGAAAAAAGAGTCTCGAACTAAAACAGGGTCTTAGGCCTCTGCTAGCTTAGTGTTTAGCACTTCTGATTCACCGGTTTAAATCCAGAGGGGTCCACTTAAAATTTGCTTGAGGGTTTTGGACCGTTGTCCCATAATGTTTTTACACTAAGCAAAAATGCCACTGGTGAAAATAGGAAAACGAATCATGTAACCTAGAGATGGTAGTTTGTCAGTCTGATATCGTATTGTACAACACTGTCTTTATTTGCACTAGTAAGAAACAGCAACATTTGAAATTATTACCTACCTAATCACTTTGATTTTGAATCTATTCAGTATTTAAGGTAAATTTAAGATAATTTCTCTTTTTAAGCTTAACAATGGATGGAAAGGGATAAAATCAGATCATTTTGAGGTTAAGTGATAGAGAGGGCTTTCAGCCCAAACTTCACCTCTTGAAAAAATTCTCTTGAAGGACGTTATTCTCAAAATATAAAATTCCCCTAAAAAAAAAAAAAAAAAAAAAAAAAAAATTTTGGAAGGTTATTTTCATCTCAACCTCGATATCGTTACATAATGTCACTCCCATTTTGAATTATGTCGGTATTAAGTAACAACTACTTTTCTCCAGATGCACTGGAAGGAGAGCCAGATCTTCGTCTGGAAAAGAACAGCTACTCCGTCGGAGACACGCTGAGAGGCAACTGTACTTCTCCTCCATCCTCGCCCCCCAGCCAACGTCACGTGGTACCTTAATGGAGAAAAGGTGAGTTAGTGGAAGTTTATGTAGTATATATTGTATAGTAACAGATATAGAATGAACAGAGGTCACTTTCGTATAGTTGTATCAAACACATCAGCGGAAGTTCTAGTTTATTTATTGACAGAACCGTCTTGACTTCAGAGCACGTTTCAATTTTTTAAATACACCTGTTTTATAAACTACAGTACTTGTTTGGCATTGTGAATTTGAGTGTGAGTAACGAGTAAATATATTATAATCGTAGACCTTTTTGTGTGTACTGTCTTTTAAATTTTTGTTTTCTATTGTGTATTAGCTGACCTCGTTATTCATATATTTTGATCGTCAAAAAACAATATTTTTAGAAGTTGGTCTAAAAACAATTTTAGGGTCCCCTGAACAAAAAAAGTGATTTTTCGAAAAACATGTTGGTGTCTGTCTTTATTTGTGTCTGTCTGTGTGTATGTCCAGTTCATTGGAGACCAAACGGATGGATAAATGTTTATGAAATTTAGTATATAGGTGTATTTAACCAATATATCCCGAAAATTTTTCCCTTTCTTGAAATATTTTTTAATTTTATGGGGAAAAAATATACAAGAAAGGAATTTTCTCAAAAATGGCTCTAACGACTTTGATTAAAGTTTAAAAAAAGATGTGAATTGATATTTAAAAAGTTTTAGTAAAAACCTCATGTCACTTACTTGAATAGTTATTGAGTTATGGCAAAAAAACATATTTGGGAATCCATCTCGTAATTTTCAAAGTTTTGATTTTTGTAGTGTTATGGGGGAAAGTTTAGGCCAATTATTTGGAACCATTAATTTTGTTACTGTGTTTATAGTTATTAATAATGTAATAAATTAAAATTTTAATTAGTTTTAATTGTTTTCCAGCATTTCTTTCAATCAAGCAATAACGGTTTTGTTTAGGAGGGTCACAGTTGGATGCAAGTCCAAGGAAACTCCAGTGTATCAGTGACGACAGCAGGTCTTTCTGTGGAGCTGACCTCCGATAGCTTCTCTGGGGGGAAGTTGCACCTGCGCTGTGTCGCTGACCTGTTCTCCATTACCAGGACCTGGCGGGAGTTGTGGTTGGATGAGGACCGTCCCCGACTGGCCTCAGTTCTTGGCACACGAGGAGATGCCGGTAAGTTATCGGATAGGAGACTTTAACGCCCTGTTATACAGTGTTTGTTAGATATTAACTTGTACATGGATGGATTGTCAGAAAAAGTCGAAGGTTGGAGAGATTTTTTAAATACACATTTGGTGTTAATAACATAATTTTGTAAATGTAAAATTTTATAAATTAAACTCACATTTATCATTTATTGTTTTCTAAGAATATTTGAGCTTTAACTATATTTTAAAAATATTAAAATGTCATAGTACTAAGTGTCAAATACAATTGCATTTATACAAACAAGGGAACTTTATACAACACAGATAACTGTATACAACACAGACAACTGTATACAAAACAGACAACTGTATACAAAACGGACAACTGTATACAAAACAGACAACTGTATACAAATTAATTACAATATAAGTTAAAAATAGATAGAAATATCCGTAAAAAAATTAATTAAATTTAATTTAACAAAGCAACTAACGAGTAATATTGTAGTCTAAGCAATGTTTGAATTCCATTAATATTCCAAAGTTTTTAAAATTAATATTATAATAATTTTAAATGTAAAGAAAGAGCTACGGAATGACAGTAAAAAATCTTAGGATTGTTAGCAAACTTAAGAATAAAACAATTTATTTTGATCCTGAGATAATCCTGAGAAACCCGGCGAGTTGCATCAGAGGACAAGGTTTCGGACGGGAAGTGAATATCCCAAGTTCGAATCCACAAAGATTGTTACTTCACTCATCGAATAAAGTTCACGCACAGGCTGCAGGCCCGTGTGAACTGGCAAGCGAAGTTATTAAAAAATGCAATAATCTACTTGATGCAAAATGAACTAAAAAACAACAACCAATATTAGTAGTAAACGAATAAGATTTCAAAAGTCATGAAACAGCAGATTATTATAGTTATAAATTAGTTTTGGATGAAAACCAGATTCATTTATTTGTGAATTCCTCTGGTCTGAGGAAGGTAAATTTGGTTTACCAAGACTGACCTGTAATAATTTTGTTTTGTATTTGTACATTTTTCTTCTTACTTTGTGTTGTATGACTTGAACATTTTTGCAATTTCTACTAAGAATAAGAATGATTTATTTTCCAATAAAAACACCATCTAAATACCGTAATACAACCATCAAGATAATCATACAAACACACGTATCACGTGTTAATGTTCCTCTTCAACCAGACTGACCTTTCTTAAGAATAATAATAATAATAGGAACATATATATATATATATATATATATATATGGTATTTAAGTTAGTTAAATAGATGAATAATTAACTATTTATAACTTAGATAAACATATATTAAGACTATTATGGGAAAATCTAGAGCCTCTAAGGCCTGATTGGTGGTTTCTTCACTTAATTTCAGTACATATTACTATCAGCAAACTGATAGACATATAGAAAAATTGAATAAGATCAGTCTCGAAAAGTAGTTTTAATTATTTGTACATGCCACTCGAAAAAATAAAAACTAACATGTATACTATGCAAACTAAAAGAATATTTAATAAAAGTTTTACGGAATAAAATTATAGAAATGTAAAAACATTATAAAGAAGTAGAAGTTTATTCTTTTACAGACTAAACTTTCAAAATAATAGCATAAAACGTAAGAAAACATTAGGATCTGTAATGTAAATTGTGATTCAAAGCATCACAACATACAGTTGAAACATAACCTAAAAATAAACACAAATAGTTATAAAAATTAAAAGTGCAGAATATTATAAAATTTAGGAGTTCGAAATCAAGCATTAACGATAGTGATTTGGGAGGTACCATAACTATTTTCTTGATAACTGACATAGGACCAAATATAAAAGAAAACAAATTTATAATAATAAACGTTCATAAAATATGAAGAATAAGTAATATTATTAATAAACTGTATTTTACATGGGCTAGAGATATTTTTACCATCACATGTTGAAAAGATTAAATCGAGCCAATAAGAACATTTTGGATATTTACATAAATGTTTCAACATCCACTCTAAATACATAATTAAATGTTACATGAATCCATATCAACATTCATTACTGTGGCATTGCTTTGCATTTGCGTGTGACAGAGCTCAAATTGTGTTTGCCAGCGTGTTTGTGAAATTGTCACAGAATCGACAATGTTTGATAGAAGAGAATATGCGCATTTAAATTGTTATAAATACGTTTAGTTTTTTGTATCATACACTGGACATGATGAAGTTCTGGATTGAGTAAAAATAAAAATATTATTTTCTGTTACTCTATCATAAATATGCTATTTGTGATTGAGATACCATCATCAAAACGTAACAATTGTAAGGTTTTATCGTACTTGTATGGGTGGGTGGGTCAAGCGTGCGTGTGGTAAAGACCCGTCCACCCTCCCAAACACATGGAAACGAGGAGATCTTACTCTGGTCCTGAAGATGTGGATTGCAATGTGCAAGAAACGTCGTAAACTTCGATGTACATATTCTTCGACACTGTCCAACCCAAAGGTAAAGTAAATTGTTAAAATGACCGTGAAAGCCTACACTTGAATATTATAAGAATTGTTATATTTTATGTACTGTTTCCAAGTTGGTAGAAATACAAAACAAGCAACTGTCACAGCATAAATTCATTAGAATGTCAATATGGAAAAGTAGAAATATAATTAAAATTACTTGTCTTAAACTACGTTTACCAGAAGGAGTCACAAAGGAACATTTTAGGTAATAAAATATCATGTTTATTGGCAATAACGCTAAACTCTAGCAGGTGGAACTAGAGTTCCTTTCGAGGATGGTAGACGTGGCTTATAGAAATCGACCTTAAAAATATTTTTACATTTTTAGGTCATATTCCGTTATATGCCCTCCAAATAAAAACTACGTTATACAGCTGTAACCTAACCCAACCCAAC
Source organism: Stictocephala bisonia (assembly GCA_035578905.1). Lineage (NCBI taxonomy): Eukaryota > Metazoa > Arthropoda > Insecta > Hemiptera > Membracidae > Stictocephala > Stictocephala bisonia. The sequence goes on from JAQJVL010001115.1 coordinate 10,146, forward strand.
CTAACCTAACCCAACCCAACCTAACCTAACTTAACCTAATATAACTTAACCTAACCTAACTTAACCTATCCTACTCTAACCTAACCTAACCCTATTGTATTTAGGGGGCATTTAACGGAATCTGATCCATTTTTGTACTTATATTGCATAAATTTACATTTTATAAAATAAATTTATTTAGTATATTTTATGAAAAATGCAATAAATGATCACTTTAGACAGAAAAATATGAATATGCATCATTGATAAATTTGTATTGAAACATTTCTTGAAAAGTGTTTGATATTCATTTGAAGAAGAAAAATGGTTTGTTTAATTGTTAGAAATTTCCCGAAATGTTATCTGACATCTGTTGAGGGCTGTCGTAGTTTTGTTGTTTTGCTCTATATTATAAATATAGTGAGTTGACTCCGTATTATTTTTTTAGTCACAAAGAAGGAATAAACAGAGGTCACCCAATAGTGCACTAAATGGTAGTCAAATTTTAGAAACTTGTTGTGTCGATTAATTAGTTCTCCAGTTCTCTGCAAGGGTGGCAAGGCCAGAACTAATGTTATCCCTTCTCTTATTCCCTTTGAAGTCCTTAAGGATAAACGTAGTACTTAATAATAGAAATTTATAAAGGTAAATGCCACTGAGGCGTTCGCAATCTTAAGAAAGGTAACTCGGTTTTTCTCTATTTTTTAGGTTAAGAAGTTACAGAACTGTTTGCTTGATTATTTGACGACTTTCATGCATTAGGGTTGAGGATAAATCATCTATAAATAAAGATAGATAGCTGTTTTACAGTCTCTAAGAAAAAAAAAAAAAAAAAAAAAAAGATTAAATAAACCATCAGCTGTGAATTAATTTACTTTTGAATCATAATTATACTGTAAGGTAAACCACAGAGGTTGCTTTATTCTGGCCGCAGTGAACGCCTCAGTTAGTACAGTAGAATCTCTTTAATCCGAACTTCTGTAATCTGAACGACCACTAATCCGAACGCCACCACGAGAAAGAAAAAAAAATGTAAATGTACATATCTTAATTGATTCAGAAGAAAATGTTTGGCTTTTTAAAATGATTTATGTAATTACTGTAGTATGTATTGATTATTTTCCAGGTTTTATATAAATATTTACCAGGTTCAGTTTCTCATTTTTATCATAACAGCAACGTTATCAAATATATATGACAAGCAGTATAATTTTTATTTACTGTAGTTAATTTTTATGTTGTATGTACGTTGTTGAATGTAAGTTGTACAATACAATCTTTTACACTGTAAAGTATTTCTCTCTTTTCTTTAAACCTTCAGTATGATCTACTAGGTATTAGCAATATGTTCAGTAATCCGAACGATTTGATAATCCGAACACCCCCCCCCCGGGTTTATTTAGTTCGGATTAAAGAGGTTATAGTCATAGATTACAACTAATACAAATTTTCGTAAATGTGTAGTGATAAGTTCTACGTTTATCCTTGAAAGTTTGGTGGGAATAAGGGAAGAACTGCCATCGCATGGTAAACTGGAAAACTAACTACTCAACACAGTAACTCGACACACATGAGAATGCGACCTCTGTTACTTTCTGCTCTTTGGACGAAATAAACATGTATATTTTACATTCTGATATTTGTACAGCTCGCAGCATCCCAGGGTTCAGCCTGCTTTCTCAGATAGTGATGGTGACTGCTCAGCACTGCTGCTGCAGATAGCAACAAATACGCCTGCTTCCGACTCTCCAATCAAAATGGCTGTGACTTCCCTGGCTGTGTCGGCGATATGTGTTTACTGGGCCTTGTGTTGGTGTCCATCACTTGCTGTATTAAATATGTGTTTTGTAGAAAATAAAAGTTGTTTCAGTACCGTTTTACCATTGGATTTATCATTAACCTCTGACATTTTGTTTGTATTTTAGTATTTATAATTTGGATAAGTTTTAAGATATTGTTTAAGATTAGTTATAAAAAAGGTGAAAATGTTTTAAAAAAGATCACGGTACTGAAAACAATGTCAAAAGCGCTGGACGTAAAAGTAAATATTATCCATTGAAATGGAACCATACAAATGTAACATTTAATTTTGTTAGGTTTAAGTAAAAAATTGTATCCTACTTAGAAAAAAGACTACGCTTGAAATTAGTTCTCACTACACGTAAATTTTACATCTTTTAAATACCACTGTACGTGTAGGGCTAGGTGGGTAGGTAACAAGCTTTCAACTTTCACCTGAATGTGAGCTGCGCTCTTTAAAGAATATTCAACAAAAACCAAAAGTAAAAAAGTACACATGGTTTTACCCAGATCTTTTAAATCTGGGTAAGATTTAAGTGTTCAACATACCAAACTGTTTCTAGAACATAGAGGGATACGACAGTTAAGATTTTAAGCTGCTTAAAATTTCCCTACATAGTCACGTGGTTCTAAGTTAGCCATAGCACGAATTACTTTTATTTTTTTGTATTAGTACTCTTTGTAAGTTCGCCTTTGAGGAGTTTCCCCAGATGGCAAGACCATACCTGAGATGTGATTCCACCTAAGCAAAATATGCAGTTCTGATTACTGTTCTATTATCTATTATGGATTATCTATTATCTTTTAAGGACATAACCCACCCGCCCGCCCATACACATACATTGGTATTGTCCCAGCCACCCACCCATACACGTACAGTGGTATTGACTCACCCACCCGCCCATACACGTACATTGGTATTGACCCACCCGCCCGCCCATACACGTACGGTGGTATTACAACCAGATTTTAACAGAAATTTTCTCTCAAGTCTTATGTGTTTCCAAATTTGACTTTTTAAGAAGAAAAGTACGCGTCAAGCCGCACTATCTTTTCTGCCACTGACCACTGACCGCTCCGGATCAATAACAATTGCAAATAAATTGGAAATTACTTTATTTACTTTCGTTTATAAAAGTAATATACAAGAACTATCCGTTTTATAACAATTACAAAGCGAACAAAGAGTTAATTTTACAACCATTAGAAGATAAAAAAAGGTTGCGTTAGGAAACTGCTGAAAATTTTTTTCATAAAAAAAAAGAAAGAGCCTGAAATTGGTAAAAATTATAGAGACCACGCCTGTCAACCATGTATTGAAATCTGACTGTCATAAAAAACGGGGGTTTGAGAAAAAAAAAGTAAAATTGACTCGCAGTGAAAACTAATAAATAATACAATACTTTTGCTTCTAACAAGAATAACAATTAGTAAACCTGAAAATAAAATGTTAAAATCATCTGTTCTAATATAAAATTAAGCTGGTAAAGATATTTTTACAGGATTCTTCATGAATATTTTAGTTTTTGGAAATGTTCAAACTCGAGTGCACAAATTTCTGCTTTGACAGTCATAAATGAAATAGACAGAATATTTAACAAGGCAGAGAAATTTTTTCCATCAAAGACAGATAGATAATAATGAAGGTTCAATTTTAACAATGGAGATAGGACTTATTGTTTCAGCAAGTGGTTGTGTAAACCAGTGGAAGTCCTTAGATTGCTGTAACAAAACCCCCTTAAACACCCTCCCTTTCTTTAGAATAATAGGGGTTTAAACTAAGCATTTTCAATATTAATTTAAATACACCGTTGAGAGAGGCTTTAATTTAAATGTTAAATGATTTATTATTGTTATATTTGAATTAATATTTATATAAATGAAAATGAATTTGTATCTGTATGTCTGTCTGTTTGTCCTTTTACTTTCTCCCATATGCGTTAGCATAGAGAAAGTATTGTGATCGTCCAAAAAACATTTTTTTACAAGTTGGTCTAAAAATCCATTTTAGGGTCTCCTGAACCAAAAAGTGGGGGGTTTCGATTAAAAAAAATTCTTTTGGTGTCTGTCCGTATGCGTGTATGTGCAGTTCGATAGAGACTAAACGGATCAATGAACTGCACAGTTTTAATGACATTTTGTATGTAGTAGCCAATATATCCAGACAATTTTTTAGTTGTTTTTATTGTATGGACAAAAAACATACACAATGGAATTTTTTCAAAAGGCTTTAATAACAATTTTGATGAAATTTTTAGGAAATATGTGAATTACAATTTGAAATATTTTAGTAAAAACCACTTGACTTTTGAGCTATGGGCGAAAAAGATATTTGGGAATCAAACTGGTAATTTTCAAAATTTTGCTTTATTGTGTTTGATATAGGGGAAAGTGTGTGCCAACTGTGTAGAACCATTTATTTGCATTACTACACCATATATTCGATCGAAATAAACCTTTGGGAAGTTGTTGGGTGTACTGGGAAAGGGTCGGGTATAGTATAATCACATCCGACTCAAGAGGTTGACTCCAATGGACTGCAACATTTTAATTTTAATATAACAAAGAAATTTGATTAACTAACCATTAATTGTTAAATAACAATTTTTGAAATAGCTGAAATATTAGTTATTAAAATGTAACATTTAATTTAATAAAACCTAAACATTACTGTTCTTATGTATATCCCGTAGCAAAGCATGTATAAACGACTAGTTTAAAATAAATTAGTTAATTAATGATAAAACAATTATATTTTTTAACATTTTCCACGATTGTTTAACGATGAAAAAACTTCATGGTTGATAATAACAGTTACAAGATTACGTTCTGTTAACAAAATCGCCTAACTGGAGTTACGTAATTTATTTCACCATTTCTGTGCTTATAATAGTAATAAAATCATCTTCAAAATATATACTAAAAATTAATTTTATTAATATCATTTAAAAGTAAAGCAATCACGCAAAAAGCACAATTATTTGAAGCAAGTAATTATCACGCTTGATTTGAGGCTGCCTTTGGCGAGCGTTCATTTAGAGATGTCAGGGAGGCTGATGGAAAAATTTCATTCAATTAGTTCTTGTTACTTTTTATTTCTTACGTTCGTTAAGCGTACCTTTTGTGCTCTTAATAGGAATTCTTGTTTTAATTTGAACCTTCACTTCTATAATTAATTAATAAAGAATATTTATTTATTTTTTGTAAGATGCCAATCGTTAATATATGGGCGAGTATCGATTTCGAATGAGTTTGATGAGTGTTGATAAGCGAATGTAAAGTTTTTGCCCTGCCGCTTCCGTGGTTCGGAAGTCACGTAAAGCCGTTGGTCCCAGGGTTAAGTGGTAGAGAGGCCCTAAGTTCGCTTGGTAAAACAAGACGAACTTTAACTTTAATGTAATCATTGTTACAAACTAATGGCGAATATGTCTTAGAAAGAATAATTAATTATTAGCCCAATGACAAAGTAACAACCGGTGGTTATCACCTGATCCCTTTCAAAATTTGTCATAACTCTGATAGAGATCGAACTGAGGACCCAGCTTATGAAGCTGGAATTCAACCAACTACGTTTCCGACCAGTACGGGGAACTTGTCACAGTGAGTAAGGGAGAGAAATCAGCCAGTACAAGATGAATATTACCGATAAAAACTTCCAGTTAAGGCTGGGATTCAAACCTACGCTATGTCTTACTCAGGTACAAGGTCCTGACGCCTTAGACCGCTCGGCCACCGGCTCTCCTATATAAACTTATACACGAACAGTGGTACTAGCCCTCCTACGCGACCGCATACAGATTCACCAGCGGTTTAAGGGTCGTTCAGAATATACAAATTCACCAATTCCCAAACAGGTAGAAAAATGGGATTGACGAAACATACAAATTCACCAACGGAATGCCGATGGCCCACCACGGCAATCCCACCCCACAACTATTTGTTCACTTCCTTTACCATGGGACAAGCATGCATACTACCCCATCTTTTAGAATCTAATTAACTCCATGTTTGTTGACAGTAAGAAAATATCTTATGCGAATTAGTAAGCTACAAATACATTATAATCAATTATAACACAGTTACATTATTAGAGTTAACAGTTAAAAAAAATCTATGTTCCCGGACATAGTAGGTGTTTCTGTTTTACATAGTATATATGTGTTTTTTATACACAAATATGTGATTTTTTTGTGATTACTCTGTTTAGTTATTTAAAATAAGTTTAAGTAACTTTAGTAATATACACAGTCCTTTACATTTTAGATATAGTTAATTTTTTTGTAAAAAGAATAAAAAATCCCGCTTTTTGTATAGCTAGATTTGATTTGTGTGATCGATTGAGTCTTCCTAGCAATAAAAAAATGGTTATTTAGTTGACACAGGAAGAATTACAACGAAAAGAAACAAAATCATGCACAAATGATTTGCTACATCAGATGTAACAGAAGACCGACCGGACACCGGATATTGAGAGATTTTTTTATTTTCATGCATTTATGTGTGAGAACAATCATATTCAATATTCAACAATCGAAAACTGTTACGAGGTACTTTTGTAAGTGTGATGTATTTGTAACTAACTAATTCATATAAGATACTTTCTTACTGTTGTTGGGAATATTATTTTTGTTTTATTTGTTCAAAACTTGCTTTAATAATTAAATTTCATTGCATTCAACAAGCATGGAGTTCATTAAGTTTACCCTATGGTAAAGGAAGTGAACATGTAGTTGTGGAGTGGGATCACGGTAGGATTGCCGCGGCGGGACATCGGCATTCCGTTGGTGAATTTGAATGTTTCGTCAACCCCGTTTTTTTTATCTATTTAGGAGTTGGTGAATTTGTATATTTTGAACGACCGTCAAACTGTTGGTTCATTTGTATATTGTCCCCACTCACATACAAACAGTCCTTCTTACCCTGACCCACACGCGTATATCTAATGTATCTATTACTATTTTAAAATTAACTTTGTAATAATTTACTATTGATTTATTACAGTGTGTAGTAAAAATAATGATAGTATTAATATCCACTACTTTTTTTATACTTTTTACATGATCAGAAGATATAGTTGAATAATTTTCTATTTGCTTAAACACGTACTGTATGACAATTTATGAAACAATTCAGAGTTTTTCAATGTTCAGAGTAACAATGGACCTATATTAATTGTTCATTGTGATTATTTTAATATACAAGATATTGAACCCCCCCCACTATTGTACCAAATCAGGACCCTCGGTAAATTGAAAGCAGTGGCACTAGTTTGATGAATATCCTGTCTTTCCCACACAATGGGGCAGTAATTAAGGGTTGTGGTGTTCCTCCCCCCCACTTCTCCAGTGTTGGCAACGTTACACCACATCTTCAGACAATGTGGGCTAAACTATATTGAAATTGTCAATATAGTTTAGCCCTATTAAAGAAATTTATAGTTTATGTAATACCAGCCCCCCCGTGCTTTGTTACGAATTAAAAATTTACGGTAATATTTAGATTTTATTATGATTGAATGTTAAATTTTGATAAGCCTGAATTAGTCTATTTCAAAAGTATTCATTAATTGCTTTTTCTAACAGCTTATGATTAGTAAATAAATAAGACAAAAAATTGATAAGACTAACAATGCAACTTTGAAGGTCGCTGGAGGATGTGAATTAAACTGTGCCAGAAACCTTTCCAGCATACTCAAAAATTTTCCAGTTTCATGGTGAATGAATGAATGGTTTTTAATGCATAACGAACAAACAGACGGGTATAATGTTTAGTGTTTAGGGACCTGTTGACAGTTAGAATATGAAATGTTTTAAATTCTATTAAAGAATAACAGGAAGAAGAAGAAGAAGAAGAGGAAGAAGAAGAAGAAGAAGAAGAAGAAGAAGAAGAAGAAGAAGAAGAAGAAGAAGAAGAAGAAAAAGAAAAAGAAGAAGAATACGAAGAGGAAGAAGAAAAAGAAGAAGGAGAAGAAACAACATTAAGAAACAAGGGTTCCTTTGTTTAGTTTTATTTTTAATTTATTTATTTGTTCATGTCTTTACATGCATTTACATATCTTTTTCTTATAAAGTTCACTTATTTATCTCTCTAGCTAAAGATAATTGAGAGATATACTAATTGTATTTACTACATTTCTAGGAATAATAATATATATAAAAATGATAAACTTAACAATCAACAATGAAATATAGGATGGTTACAAATACATTATATATAATAAGTTTTAGTTTTTATTATGTTTATCTTATTAGTACTTTCTTTGCTATTAATAAATCTTTTCTTAATATATCAATCATAATCTTTTTCTGATCGTAAGATTATGATTATACATTAATTTTTATTTGTGCTGATGTGAAGTAATTATAATTTATACAGGCTTTACTAACAATGCTAAACATTTTGTGTCATGTTAGCCTCAAATTAATTAAAACTAAAGTAAACAATAGCTGTCACTGGGAAATGATTTTGAATCTTAAAAGTTGGAATACGTTAAATTTCACAAAAGCAGATGATGATGAAGAAGAAAAAGAGGAAGAGGAAGAGAAAGAGGAAAAGGAAGAGGTAGAGGAATAGGAAGAAAAAGAAGAAGAAGAAGAAGAAGAAGAAGAAGAAGAAGAAGAAGAAGAAGAAGAAGAAGAAGAAGAAGAAGAAGAAGAAGAAGTAGAAGAAGAAGCAGAACAAATTGAGTGCAAGATTCATTTTGTTTACAGCTTATGTTATAATTTGTCACAAATTATATCATTCTTGAATGATATTTTCAAGGAAGTACTACTTGCCAAAGACCAGCCAAAATCACTATAAGATCAGCTGTAAATACTCGTTACAAATAGATAATATTATTTAGTGCCTATGAGGGATTTTGTAGTTCTTATACATTGCTATATCAACTAATATCCACGCAGGTTGTCTGAAAAATTGACCATGAACTTAAGTAAAATGTTTGTGTTTTGGTGTCTTTCATATGATCTCTTGTTTTTATTTTTGTGTCAGTGTACTTGTTTTCTCAGGTTTTAATAATCATTTTCATTTAATATTCATTTAATAATCATGTTCATACAAAAAAAGTTTTTTCTGATTAATTTCTGGCATAGTAACCTAAAACAGCGTATTATTCTTAGCCATGTCAGATAAAACCCACAGTTAGGTTATGTTAGGTTAGAGAACCGACAGTTAGGTTAGGTTAGGTTAGAAAACCGACAGTTAGGTTAGGTTAGAGAACCGACAGTCAGGTTAGGTTAGGTTAGAAAACCAACAGTTAGGTTAGGTTAGAAAACCGACAGTTAGGTTAGGTTAGAGAACCGACATTTAATGTGGTTTAGAAGATAATTTATGTACGATGAACGATTACTTACACCCTATTTTATTGGACCAAAATCAGTGATAAGTAACAGCAACATATCAGAGTTCTGTTTGAACGAAATCGAGAGTAAGCTGACATTAATGAAACGCGAAAGCTACAAAAGAGGGACTGTAAAGTGACACAAGCAATGCCTGTGCCATGTCTGGATTGTTTTGTATTTGACAACTGATACAATATGTTTGACTGTTTTCGTCTGTTAGATTGTATATTTCACTTCTGCCAAACGTGTTGCAGCCTTTTTATCACAATTTTACTCTGTTTTTTAAGGTATTGAAAAGATATATTTTCAAATCCTTTTTTCATACAAAATTTAATTTTTCGTTACATTTCTGTGATTTTGTATTCTAACTATCTACATTATCTTCTACTTATTAGGTGGTTGACAACATTTTTATCTTCCAAAAAAAGTAGGGCGTAATATGAATTTTTCTTAAATTTAGTTAACGAGCGTACACAAAATATTAAACATGAGGGACTTAACAAATCATAAAAAGCACATTTAATAGTACATAATTGTGACTGTAAAAGAGTATCTGGTTGATATTTATTTTGTAAAAAAATTAGTAATATTATACCACATGACTTTTAGTCTCTGGAATTTATTACATACTATTAAACTTAACTTCAACTTTATTCTCTGATTTGTTGTAATTTTTATACTATGTTTTATTTATGTAATTTTTGATGTACTGTACTCTATATTAACTAGAAAGAAAATAAATGTTTGCAATTCACTTGATGATAGATATTTATACCACAGAATATGTTGTGATAAAATAAATAAAACCTCATATTCCTAATCAGTAGTGTTCCTAGTTATAGATGTTCTTATTTAATTATGTTCCTAATAATCCTAATTAATAGTATTCCTAATTACTATTCTTCCTAATGAATAGTGCTTTTATTAGTAGTGTTCATAACTACTAAATCTATCGTTTTTTATTACTGTGGACCAGAAGTAACTAAATCGGCTAATCAATACGATATGCTCAATATCTACCTCTAATTGTCCATTTCCACTCAAATGTAGAATTATGTAGAATGTCCTCGCGGCTTTCAGCGCTGAAATTAGTTCTGGTACAAAGTTGACAATAATAGAGCTATGTTGGTTCATGTTTGTGAAATGGACATGTTATAAACAAGGTTTGATATAGTGATATCACTTGTTTAAATTGTAAAACATATATTTATTTACCCATTTATATGAAATGTTAAGAGAAATTGACAAATAAAAAAAGAATTATTCATATGATTTATTATCCCACAGCCTGCTTTTGACTTTCCAGTCAAAATGGATGTGACTTCCCAGTCTTTCTTTTAATAAGTTACAACTGAACTACTGCAGTGGTCGTAGCTAAGTAGAAAAGGAGGTGGCTTGTCATGCAGGCGGCCCGGGTTCGATTCCCGGTGTGACCATAACAGATTTTACCCCTGTCCGCTGTCGCAATTCGGAAGTCACGTTAAGTCGGTGGTCCAACGAGCCTATATAACAAAAATAGGCTCGTCTAAGCTGACGAGGGGAACTGTGACTTAATTGGACATCTCTCCCAACTAAAACCCATACGACATTTACGACATTTATGAAAACTAAGCTACTAATAAAAAATACGACCGCTACAAATTACCAAACGTGGATTATTCCAGTTTATTTATTTTGTTTGAGAGAATTCTACCTTAGTAAAATAGACGCGAAGAAGAAGTATTTTATAGTATCGTGGCCTAGTCGAAACGAATAAGATAGACATTTAAAAACAATACAGATATTAAGAAACGCAAATCTGAATGAAAAACAGCTTTTAAGTCTATAAGTGGGGGGGGGGGGGAGAAGATGTATAAGAAAAGCACGAATATCAATAAAGGCGGAGAGTATCAATAATCCGATTCGGTTGCAGCACGAAATAGCTCTTTAGAGATTAACCATTTTGTGGATTAACGGTCACAGCAGAAAACAAAAGGAGAATATTTGATAAAAACACGTAAAACTATAAAGTGAATGTTTATTGAATTGCAGTTTACGTTAGTCTAATTATTCTTTAAAACTAGAAATGCACCCCTATTAAGTACTTTATTTTATTTGGCACAAACATTATCTTTTTATTGAAAACTACGACTCTATTTCCATTATTAATATAATAAATACTCGTACAAATGGGATTTATCATAACGAACGTATTCTTTAAAGAGTTGACGATTTTAGTTACTAGAATATGTTTTTTAATCAGCATAATACGTGTTAGTATATATACAGTACAAGTGAACGTCACACAAAACAAATATATTACAATATAAGCACAAAATGTACAAATATATTCTAATACAAGTACAAAATGCACAACTATACTACAGTACAAGTACAAATTGCACAAAAATTGCACAATACTAGCACACAAAACACAAATATTTCAAAATACAAGAACAAAATGAGCATATATTTCAAAATACAAGCACAACATTTACAAATATATTACAATACAAGCACAAAAATATTACTATACTAGTACAAAATGCACAAATATAGCACAATACAAGCACAAAGTGCACAAATATACTACAGTACAAGTACAAAGTGCACAAATATAGCCCAATACAAGCACAATGCACAAATATATCAAAATACAAGCATAAAATACACACATATACTACAGTACAAGTACAAATTGCACAAATATAGCATAATACAAGTACACAATGCACAAATATACAAAAAAAACAAGCATAAAATACACAAATGTACTACAGTACAAGTACAAATTGCACAAATATTGCACAATACAAGTACACAATGCACAAATATATCAAAATACAAGCATAAAATATACAAATATATTACAGTAGAAGTACAAATTGCACAAATATATCAAAATACAAGCACAAAATGCGAAAATATTTCAAAATACAAGCAGACAATGCACAAATATTTCAAAATACAAGCACAACATTCACAAATATATTACAATATAAGTACAAAATCCACAAATATATTCAGTACAAGTGAACGTCACACAACATAAATATATTACAATATAAGGAAAAATATTACTAAACAAGTACAAAATGTACAAGTATTATGGTGATATTTTGGTGTACCACGCTCACCTTTCTGAGACCAGTGGGATTCACAAAAGAATTTTTCTTGGTAAATCCGGAATATACTTCAGATATTACCATGATTTATTTTCTATTACATTTTTTTAGGTAATTTGGAAATGAGTTTTAATGGAATTATCAATTTTATTCTTTAATTTATAGAATGGAGTTGTATTGTTTTGATATAGTAGATACTCTGTTTCTCCTTGTTTAGCTAATTTGTAAGCTAATCCATTTCATTTCGTACTACAATGTTAAGCGATCCACTGGAAAACAAATTTCTATTTTTATTATTTAAATGTTTAATACGCTTTCTGAATTTCATTAGTTCTTTTGATTATATCTCTGTATCATTACAAATCGCTTTAATTGTTGATCACAAAATAAGACGATGTTTTTAGATTGTATTTAACCCATGAACTAATTTATTTAGTTTTAATTTAATTCATTGTTAATTACTCGTATATTGTTATATTTATTCATTAACTAACCAATATTCCTGTTGTTTATGAAAAACGAAATAAACAATATGTTATATGTATTACAATTTCATGACCAATTAATAAACACGGACCCATACAACTTCATTATTTCCCGGTTATTTTAATACAGTTAATTAAAAGTTCGGTTAAACTTAGCAATCGATTATGTTTCATGTGTAAACCAGAGGTTCTGTTAGTAACAAGACTACACAGTCTAATATGCAATTACATTCAGTAACTATTTCTAACTTATAAAACATTCTTAGCACGTAAAAAGTATCAAAAATGAAATTTAGGAATTTAATAAAAATAAAGAAGATAATTCAAGGTAATAAATAAGACGTAATACATCTTAAAAGCGTTACAAGAATTTGATTTTTCCAACTGCCTCCAAGGAATGGGAAAATGTTCTATTTTAATCACTAACGTAGCCTACGTCGTATTTTGAGTTATCAGATATCGTAGACAGAAGTATATATAATCCATTATATTAAAGTTTTTATCATAAAAAGTTAACATCTTACAACGATAAAAGAGTAAAGTTAATTAAGGAGTCCATAAAAGACACCCTAGAGGCTGGAGACCCCATTCATCTTAGTCATTGAAGACTTTAACTTTGGGAAAAAGGGAATTTTCCAATCTTGCATGTTTGGCAGAGTACATTGTTTGCCATTTTTATATTTACTAAAAAAAAGACCTCAAAGCATAACATTATTTATTTAAAAAAAGTTTTGGTTACTTGACTGTAAGAGGCAGTAGTAACAAGCCTTATACTGATTTAATTACATTTTAATTTATTTTATTTGCCGGAGATAAGTTAGAGAGGAGACTGGTGCTATATATTTAAGGATGGGAAAATTAAATCTTAAATGCCAGGCATGAAAATCAGTGAAATCAGACCAATATTACGTGGTTCAGATTCCACGTAAAGCTGTAGGTCCCTTCGTTAGTAATGATGATTAATTACACACAAGATCGGCGACTTAATATAACGAACTGCTCAGTAACTATTAGTCTGTCAGCGTAGTCTGTTAGCGTAGTCTGTTAGCGTAGTATGTCAGCGTAGTCTGTCAGCGTAGTCTGTTAGCGTAGTCTGTTAGCGTAGTCTGTTAGCGTAGTATGTCAGCGTAGTCTGTCAGCGTAGTCTGTTAGCGTAGTCTGTTAGCGTAGTATGTCAGCGTAGTCTGTCAGCGTAGTCTGTTAGCGTAGACTGTTAGCGTAGCTGCTAGCGTAGTCTGTCAGCGTAGTCTGTTAGAGTAGTCTGTTAGCGTAGCTGCTAGCGTAGTCTGTTAGCGTAGATGTTAGCGTAGTCTGTCAGCGTAGTCTGTCAGCGTAGTCTGTTAGCGTAGACTGTTAGCGTAGCTGCTAGCGTAGTCTGTCAGCGTAGTCTGTTAGAGTAGTCTGTTAGCCTAGCTGCTAGCGTAGTCTGTCAGCGTAGTCTGTTAGCGTAGATGTTAGCGTAGTCTGTCAGCGTAGTCTGTCAGCGTAGTCTGATGGCGTAGTCTGTTTTCAGCCTAAAGTAATAATCGACCCTTTAGAGAACACGCAGAAGTATTATATTAGAATTATATTGTTTAAATACAAGCGAGAACTTTCATTTCCACTTTTTTAGGCACTAAAAATCCTACCCCTTAAACATGTTAGGCCTACTATAATTAAAGTGTTAAGATTATTTTATATTAAAAGCTACAAACTAATTCAGCTTTAAGACCAGAGCTTCTTCTCAGGAATTATCTGTGTGACTTAAGGTTAAAAAAGCAGTTTTTAGAAAATCATTTCTCTTTTTTTTTGGACCCAAAATATTTAACTTGCTACCACATGGTGTTAGGCATAGTAGTAATTTTAAAACTTCAAGTTTAATGTAAGAAAATTGCTTTTACAAAGAAATAAATTAATTGACATTTTTCTAATTATTACAATAGTATAGAATATTGAAATAATTAATAGCCTAAGTTCCTCTTGATTATTGTTTTATATGCTGTGAAAACCCTTAGTCATAGTCTCCTTTTGTATGTTCCCTTAGGAACGTATTTTGCAAAGTAAATGTACATCAGCCGCCCATTTCTTATTATAATACTTTACTAAAAAACATATAATATATGTGCATATGCATGAACTATTCATATAATATATATTCACTATACTACATTATGTACATTAATCTACTGTATATATTAGTATTGTATCATTTCTATTTTAATTATGTTTATGTATGTGTATAAATTATGTATTAATGTATAAATTATGTGTAATTATGTGTGTAAATGATAATTCACTCAAGTTTGAAATGAACATCAATTATTGCTAATCAGCCTACCTGTGTGTGAGACTGCACGTGCGTGTTTGCTGTTATCTCTCCTTTGTTGACGCGCTGCAGTGGACCGCTACTTTGAACTTGTTTTTATAGACTGTCAAGTGAATGTTTGAGTATTTATTTAACCTGTGCTGTCGTCATATACATGAAATCAATGACAGAATTTCCCATTTGCATTCTCATTTTTATTTGTTAAAAATGAAGGAAATACATTCTATCTTATTCACTATTCTATTCTGTTAGTTCGATCCCAATCAGAGTCATATCGCATTTTGAAAGGGATCAGCTGTTGACTACCAGCTGTTCATTTGTCATTGGGCTATTAATAATTAATTACACTTTCTAAGGAATACATAGGTTTTCTTTGTTTAGATTTAAGGTGAATAGGACTTTCCCGAGGGATGCAAGGTTAGGAGAAGTGTAATGAACAAGTAGCCAGTAATTATTGAGTACAAAAGTAATTGCACAAACCATTGTTCTGTTAGTGGAGTGTTAATTTTCTAAATATTTGCAAGATAAAAATCCAAAATCATCTCAAGTGATTTTCCAGTCTTATGTTATTAAGTTATTTATTACTAAGAAGCCGATCTTGGAGACATGGGCGAATATAAGGGGTGAATGAGTGTGATGAGTGTAGTCATTGTTACTAGGGTTGGCTGTTCATTAGTTAGAGCCATTTGTTAATAGCTCAATAGCCAGGTAAAATAAGAGACATATATCTTTATGTGGAGTCCGAACTACGTAGTGTTGGTCTGATTTTCAGCTTATTGACAAGCCTGATTTTCAGTAATTTTAGTAAACAACAAACTGAAAGTGTTAAATATACTTACATTATTTAAAAATAAATAAAGTAGCACAATAAAAATTACTAAATAAACATTTGTAATGGACGCTGCTTTTCGTTAAACATTTATAGTTGCATTACAAAACAGTTTGAATGTCATTTTGTATAAATAGCAATGTGTGAATTTGTAATAACGAACAAAGTACAATTTAAATTAAAAAAATCAAAGTATAATGGCGTTTATTTTTCAGCATTTTGAGAGAAAATATGGTTATAACAATTTTGCCAAATGAAATTAAAAATACTCTATATTATTTTGTATGCTATCCAGGTTGTTAGATTTTACATAAACTATATTTGATAATGTAAAACCAATATACGTTATAAAAGTAATCTGTCATTTAATGTCAGAAAATTATCTCAATATCATCATCATCATCGTACGTGTCTGGGTGGGTGGTAGGGTCATGAGCAATGTACATATCTGGGTCAGTGGGAGGGCTGAGCACTGAACATGTCTGGGTTAGTTTGAGTGTTATGACAATTGTACGTGTATAGGATGGTGAGAGTCTCATCACCACTGTACGTGTCTGGGTCGGAGGGAGAGTCATTACAATTGTACGTGTATAGGATTGTGGGAGACTCATCACCACTGTACGTGTCTGGATGGGTGGGAGGGTCATGAGCACTTATGTTTCTGGGTCGGTGGGAGTGTCATCACCATTGTACGTGTATTGGAGGGTGGGAGACTCGTTACCACTGTACGTGTCTGGGTGGGTGGGAGGGTCATGAGCACTGTACGTGTCTGGGTGGGAGTGTCATCCAATCATTGTCTAATCTCCCCATGCTGAATTCTTATTTGTTATTTAGGTTCGCAAGTATTTATTTATATATTTTTATAGTTTACTTATTTATTGTTGTTAATTAATTGTTGTCAATTTGATGGTATTGTTTACTTTATGTTTTCGCCATATATTTCTCAACATTTGTCGCTTTTTATACGATTATACCAAGTTAATTGTGCTTTTAGGGATTTGTGACGAACTAAAATGCGTTGTGCTTAAAGGTTGTGACTTATCATTAACATTAATAAAATAATTATTAATTAATTCCATACTATAAAGTAATAATACGATTCTTGTTATGTCTGCGTTGTGATTACGTCCAAACCTGTTATATAAGTGGACTTTAAACAATTCATTTATACATAATACATTTACACTTATGAATACTTAACATCTAATAAATGAACACTCGTAAACACACCGCCAGGACCGATTCAACAAATGCATTTAGAAAGTAGCGCACGCGAATAAAACGTTTAATTATTCAAAGCGAGCAATTACGCGCTCGATTTGCCACTGTCATTTGTGAGTAATTCCTTCAAATGCCACCGAGGTTGATGGAGGAAAAACACTTCCTTAATTCATCACTTCTCACTAATGTCATGATTTCCACACGTTAGGGGAAATTGACGATTTACTGAGGGTTAACGGAAGTAGTTAAAACAATCAAAATTTACAATTAAGTATGTTTAAAATTTAAAATTAGATTGGTAATTCTAAAATCAGTTAGTATTTTAATCATCAATTGATAAATTAAAATATGTGGACTGCTTTATCATAATGTATTGGAGGACTTTTATGTGTCAGCCTTTTTAACCATACTGGTCTTGATAATTTACCCAGTTTTCATACTTCTATTCATTTATTCTTAAGACGCCGATCGTCACGATATGGGCAAATATGGACTTCGAAATGAGTGTAATAACCTAAAGGTTCTCAGTTCGATCCCAATAAGAGTCGTAAAATATTTTGAAAGGGATCAGCTGATAATCACTGGGAGTTCATTTGTCATTGGTCTAATAGTTATTGACACTTTGTAAGGAATAGTTGGACTTAGTTTGTAACAATGACTACATTCGTTCGTCTACACTCATCACACTCATTTCGAAATCCATATTCGCCCACATCTTGACGATCGGTGTCTTAAGAATAAATAAATTAATACCCAAATGAAAAATGAAAATTCAGTGGTTATTAACTGATTTTTTTCAACATTTATTATGACTCTGACTGGGATCGAAATGAGAACTTCTAGCTTATGAAGCTGGGTTTCAAACAACTTTGCTACTGACAAACTTTCTCAAAGTTTTCTGATAATTTTTCTAAATCAGAAAATTATCAGAAAACCTGATGGCCCACATCTACATTCCTCCTTATATGGCCTTGTCAACCTTAAGAAAGCTACAGGTCTTAAAAGCACACCTTTTATTTCCTCCAAACATTTATCAGATGGACCAACATGCCTGTGCGGGAACTTTAATCAACGAGACGAGTGAAGTAACGACCTTTAGCTCAGTTGAGGATTCGAACCTTGGAACTTGCCCTCCTCAGTCCGAAGCCTTAGCCACCTGCAAACAAATAGGGTTCGGTAGTGTAAAAGAAACAAAAAAATCCCTTCTCTCAAATATGCTCATCACTAAATAAGAAATTAGATGTTGTATGTTTTTTGTTTTTTTTCTTACTTGGAATGAGCCAGTGTACATGTTATTTCATGTAAAAAGAGTGTTCATCCGATTTAATGTTTTTAAATTATCTATTTGCTGAGATAAAACAAAACTTAAAACAAAACTGTATACAAATTCTTTTCCATTTTAGCTATTGTAGGGTCATTTAATTAAGGATGGACCTTTTATGGTCGTATTTGTAGCATTGTGTTCATCTAAGCGTCCAGTTGAGGACTTCAAGTTATAGTTAGTTCTAGATTCCATCGCAACTTATCTAGGATTTACCTGCCTCACTAACACACACAACGTGTTTCCTCTCTTCTCTTTTTCTCACTGTCTCCACTTGCCCCACCTCGCAAATTGTACAAAAGTACATAACTCTCTAATGTACAGTAAACCCCAACTTTTAAATTTCTTCTCTTTTATCAAAAGTGTATAAATTTTAATTCAAAATTGTTACGGATATTATTTGTAGAAAAATGTTCTATCCACTTTACTCTAGGTTAATTAGTATCTTTTGTCCTCTATATTCTCAAAATTTGAATAAAAATTGTTTTGTACCTAGAAAGCAACTTTAGGTAGCCATATCTTTATAAAGCATTTTTTTAAAATTTCGTCTACATATTTATAACTCATAAAGAGTGTAACATTTTCATAAAAAACAATTTCAAATTTATTTATGATCGAACACCACAAAGTTATTATTCTGACTCCTCGGAGAACATTCCCCTAAAGTGATAAACTATTTTTGTTTGCTATAAAAAATAGATTTTTAGGCGCAGTATCGATGTTTTACAAGTTCAATGTACAACGGTTGTAATTAAATTTACAAAGGTTGTAAATTTAAATAGCCACAATTTTAAACTGGTAAAACCTTTTGAAGTCGTCTTTGCGGTGTTATAATTTTGTATTAAATCAATTTAATTTCGCAAATTCATGCCGATATCCTGATGAGATAAAATCCTGATAATCACTTTAAAAAGTACACCCAGTAGAATTATGGGTGATATAGAAAAACCAAGAGTCTATGTTTAATAAAAATTTATTATTAAACTGTTTAAAAAAGTTAAAGTTACAGGGAGCTATTCAGAAACTTTTAAAAAAACACTGTATAATAAAACAAGGAAATATCGCAGCAGAGGTTTCAATCAACGTTCAAAGTTAATTTCAAACTGACGAGTTTGTTAAAATACTCTTTCAAAGAAAGTTTTGTAACTTCTACACAGAGAAAATAAATTACATTTTTATCACGCAGAAAATATAATTAGAACGAAGTAATTACAGTTATTAAATCAGAGCTGATACAGTCGCGTTTTCATAAAGGAAGAGGAACGTGACCACAAGGCGAAACGTCGGGTGGTTGGTAAATAAAGATTATTTATGCCTTGCTTTCAACAACTGGGATTGCACTTGCAGTTACTAATTGTGCTCAACAATGGAATTTCTCAACAAAACGCTTCTCAACTTGGTTTTGGTTATGAATTAAGGTTTAGACGAGAAAGCTATAAGTAAAGTTTAAATTTAAGTATATATTTACTTTTGCAATTAATAAAAACATTTCAGTTTGAATTTTTCTTGAACAGTTTATATGAACTGTTTGATATATTTGGAACTGGTCGATCCCGGCAATGTTACATAGGAGTATGTTCTCTTTGGAAATAACAATTTATGTAAATCATTTTTGTATCGTATTAAATAGAACATTTTTATGTGTTATTGTTGGTATTACACAAGAAAACATCACCAACATGTTGGCTAAGGCTTTGTACTGTGGAATGCAGTTCTAAGGTTCGAATTCCCAACTGAGCCGAGTGCGTATGGAATGTATATACATATTGCACATATGTACAATTTGAATATAAATTTGTACTCTACAAAACTGCTTGTAACTTGTAAAACAGCAATAACTTCAGTCCGGTGGTATTGACTCACCCACCCACCCACACACGTACAGTTGTATTGTACTTCACTCGTTGAATGAAGTTTAAGCACAGGCCCATGCGAATTGACGAATGAATTATTTTTACTAAAAAGAAAAAAAAACGTAACATAAACCTCTTGTGTTTCTCCTTTTAATTACAATTTTGACACAAGGTGGGCACAAACATTGTATCGATGTGGTTCAGATATATATAAATATCTGTATAAGTATGTGCATTAACATGATTAGGAAATACTAATTAGAAATTTAACGTCATTAAATTTATTAACTTAAAATATTTAATTAAGAATATAGATTACTCCATACATCTGTTTTATAAGTAACCAATTAGCCTCGATTTTATAATTTACTTTAGTAATCTCTAAACTGAAAAACATTTTTTTGTAGAGTTCGGAGAGTCTTATCATACTCTTAACAAAATTTGAAACTTATTTTGTATATTTATTTTTGTATTCAACATTTAATTCCCTGACATGCATTCATTTACCCCATCCTTCCTCTATCAGTACATTCCCCATGCATCTTAAAGAGAGATAAAACCCATAAATATAATTCATAATATTTTCCCTGAAAGGATTAGGGTTAACATTTTAAAAATCTAGTCTAAAAATATTCTGCAATAGCGATATCAAAGAGAAAAATTTAGAATATATTGAATCTTAACTGAAGTAGATTGACCAGCTTCAACGTAGATGTTTTCAGCTGGGATAATACACTTTCTCCCACCCCCGTAACCTTGGACTACCCCACTAGTTTTTCATAGCAGAACATGTAAGAACCTGATGACCAATATTCTTGCACAGATCGTAATTAATGTTTTTGACACTGGAAATCTGTTATGGATGTTTCTCCACTTTCAGGATCTATCTCCAATTTAGTTTTAACGGTACAGAGTGCGCGAATATTTAAGTTTAATCGTTATATTTACCCTTTGGGTGATTATTGTTTTTTTGATTTTTTTAGCCTATACGATAATTGCCTATATTATCAATGTGAGATAACAAATAATTAGATTTACAAGTGAAAGCAGAATTGAATAAATGGTTCCAAAGAACTGGCACAAACCTTCCCCCATATTAAGCACTAAAAAAAAATCAAAACTGAAAATTACCAGTTTGATTCCCAAATATGTTTATTTGCCATAATTAAAAAAAGTTAGAGACATGAGGTTTTACTAAAATATTTTTAATTGTAATTTACATCTTTCCTGAAAATTGAATCACAATTGTTAGAGCCGTTTTTGAGAAAATTCCATTTTTGTGTGTTTTTCTCATAAAAATAAAAAAAACTAAAATTTCAAAAAAGTGAAAAAATTGTTTGGAGATAATGGCTAAATAGACCTACATACAAAATTTCATAAAAATTTATCCATCCGGTTGGCTTCCAGCGAACTGCACAAACACACATACCAATAGACAACAAGTTTTTTTTTCGAAAACACACACACACACACACACACACACACACACACACACACACACACACACCAAATCTTTTTCGAAAAAAAATTTTGGGTTCAGGGGACCCTAAAAAAGATTTTTAGACCAACTTGAAAAAAATCTTTTTAGACGATCACGAAACTTTCTCAATGCTATCGCATATGGGAGAAAGTAAAAGCAGTTTAAATCAATACAAAACATAATTATGTTTCATTTATAAACTTATATTAATTAATTTTTACGTGATAAAAATAACAATCAAAACTACATAAATTACAATGTATTTTGTTTTTATATACTTTGTTAATTATAGATAAAAATTTCAATAATTGTTAAAATTTATTCGTAAGCAATGTATTATATGGAAACAGGAAGGGAACAACAAATTAAACACTACAATTTACAAGAGAGCAATTAAAAATGAGAAACCCTTCTCTGAGAGACTCGAGACTTCGTAGAAGTCACCCCATTAGAGAAGGGGAGGTTTACGCTTGGAAAGGGAAAAGGGAATCACTAATTCTTTTCAGTCAAAGCCTCGAACTTGCCAAGTTTTTGTCAAATGTTATACACTATAAGTGTACATTAGTAAATGTAGACATGAGAAGATCCACAACTACTAGTAATGTGCTTTCGAACTTTGATTAATTAATTAAGTTTTATTAATTTCACTCTTTATGGTTTATGTAAACATTTTAATACATAGTTAACGTTCATCTTTTTACGGTGGTAAATGCCTTAAGACTAATGAAGGTGTTTTCTATATTATTATTAATTTTTGTTTAGTGGGTGGAGGAGGGGAATTCAAAAGACTCTAGCTCTAGCTAGTAGTGTGGGATTTTAACCCACAAAACCACCAGACTCTCCGCCCTAGAAATGCAGAGCGTCTGATCCCACCTCACCTAGTAGGGATGGATGGAGGGAGGGAGGGGTGAGGGGGGTGGTAGGGTGGGAGGGAGAGAGAGAGAGAGAGAGAGAGAGAGAGAGAGAGAGAGAGAGAGAGAGAGAGAGAGAGAGAGAGAGAGAGAGGTACTTGGAAGTAAGAAAGAAAGAAAGAAAATAAATTTATTTCCCTTTTAAGTTACAAAGGTTCAAGTTAAACAATTTAATATATCGAAAAAAAAGTTTTACATAGGATTTTTTATGCCTGTGCGTAAAACTAGTCAAATGAACATTACATTACAATTTGATCAGACAAATTAACTTAGAAAGGTACTTGTATATAATTTATTATTAGAAAAAAATAACAAAAATGTATATTCTATACTAAATAAAACAAAATAGTAATAATTCGTTAGATACTGACTATAACATAGAAAAAAATCATTATAAAAAAGAAGACATATTCCTATAACAGTGAAAAATAAAAATAGATTATTCAAATAAAAGTAAGTGAGTACCGTGAGTTTTTAATTTTAAAATATATATTAGTTACTTATGAGGGTTTGATGCCATTGGATGGAGTCAAGTAAATTAGTATTAGTTACGGAAGCAAAGTATGGAAGTAATGAGGTCAAAGTAAAGTAATAAGTCAAGTAATCGTGTTGTCAGGTGTAGATTGACTTGAGGAGGTCCTCCGCGTAATCACAGTTGGTCCCTAACAGCCAGGCAGAGACACGCTTTTTGTACACACTGTGACTGCCGGTGCCAAGTAGATCCCTTATCTCCCTCGGTATGTTGTGATAAAAAACATTTGCAAGGTAGAAGGAATTCGTATTGTTTACAGATTTAACTGTTCTAAGGACTTGGACACCAACATTCAAGGCATTTCTTGTTCTGTAATTATGTGAAATAGGAGTAGATATTAAATCGGAATGATGAAAAATGAAATTTAGAAGAGTTTTAATGAATATATGTCTTATGGTGAGAACACCTGTTTCTTGAAAAAGTAAGTCGGATGAAAACATTTTTATCTTACGGAAGCCTGTCTTCAAAATAGATTTTTGGATAACAGATAACGGTTCTACTATAGATTTAAAAGCCCCTCCCCAAGAAATAATAACGTATTCTAAAATGGATTGAATGTATGCAAAATATACAGTTTTAATTTCATGAGTTTTTAAAAATGTACTTAATTGTTTAAAAACGTATATGAACTTTCTTAGTTTAGACTTTAACATATCTATATGTTTTTCCCACCGTAGCTGGTTATCAATAATGACACCCAGGTACTTGCAGTGGTCGACTCTCTCTACGACTTGACAGTCACAGTGTTCTTTAGCGGGGTCATCGCAAGAGTGCACCACCACTCTCAGCTCCGCAGCAGGTTCTGACCCTTTGCGAAGAGCTATGGGTAAACATTTTGTTTTCTCAATATTCATTGTAAGGACATTTTGATCAAACCACTGCTTAATTATTGTTAAGTTTTGTGACACCATTTTGAAAACATCGGTCCAGGTTTCAGCATGGAACAGCACAGCTGTATCGTCCGCAAACAAAAACAGATCTCCAGTAATATTTATTTTATCTATATTATTTATGTAAATTAAAAATAACAATGGGCCGAGGTTGCTTCCCTGAACTACTCCGTAGTCGTAACTCTTAGTGTCGACTACGGAGCCCTGGCTCTCTTCCTGCAACAGGAAAAAAGCCATTATTTAATTAATTGCGTAGGCCTTGCTTATCCTACGCTACGGAGCATGTGCGCGATCAATGGAGGATCGTCGTCCAGGATGACTGCAGGCCTTGGGTGGAAGTCCTCAGACCCACCCTTCTTACTACTTCCACGATGGCTGGTTTGTCGGATGCAGCAGCGGTCTCGAAGAGAGTTTCCGAGACGTTGCAAACCTTGCCAACTTGTCAAACGTCTTGCTGACATCGAGAAGAACTGCAACAGAGCACAGTTTGAAGTTATAGTTATCTATCGATCTGTTTACGACTCTCACCAGCTCTTGTGTCGTTGAGTGACCACGAGGAAATCCAAACTGCTCCGGGCGGATAAAGGCATCCAGGAATGGGAATATCCGAGACAGAAGATGTGTCTAAACAATTTTTGAGATGGTAGGGAGGAGATATATCAGCCTGAAGTTCTAAGAAAACTGGATTTGCCAGGCTTGGGAATAAGAACGACTTTAGCCCTGGAAGTGGCGCAGCCGCAGTGCCGATTTGAACACCGTAACCAAGCAGGGCTAGGTTAGCTTGAAGCACCCATTCCGTCCATACCTGGCGCTTTCCTCGGCTTGGATATCTCGACTGCTCTCTGGACCTTATCCATAGTGGATGGGTCGATGGCGTCGTCAAGGTCTGCAAATAAGAGAACTGAAAACCACTGAATTGTTCCACTTCTTCAACGTTATCACGTTGTTGCTCTTCCATGGTATCAGTAAAGGCCTCGGCTTTGAGGCCGGCTCAGTGTCTAAACCTTCCCAACAGCAGAGGTTTCATCATCTCGCAGCAGTGTCTTGGCTAATCGTCAGGCGCTACTTTCGAAGACGCCTTCAATGACGTTTTCCTTGTTCACTTTACATTGTTTATATAACGGCGCGAACGTGATTCACGTACATATATGTACTGAGGTAAATGTATCACAACTAATGAAGGCGCTATTCTCTAAAATGCCTTGATCATAGTATAGGCCTGCACAAGTAGAATGATTTGTGAAAGGCAGTGGACCAGCATACATCCTGTCATTGAAGTTTATTTAAAGTGATTAGATTATGGAACTATCATTGATTGCTAAATCCAATATATAATACTGTAACATTTTTTGTTTACAAATCTTTACTAAAGTTCCAAATCAGAGGGTAATCGACAAGAGCACATAGATCGAGATCATGAGACGGTAATTTAAAAGATGGCTACCCTACTTTAGCGCACAATGGAGCTACATAATGGTGATGAAGACTAGTGGAATCTATCTCCCCCCACACAATGGCTGAGGTAACATTTCACTACAATAGAATTCAGTAAATATATTACGAGAAGAGTTCCGACAAAATTATATGTTAAGTTATTTTGAAATTGTAACTAGTAGAAAGATAGAAACCGCAATACCTTTCACATTATTTAAAAAACTGAAAAAAAAATATTTTGTAAAAAACTTAAATTAGTATTAGACTTACTTTATTAATATATTTTATTAATTTTTCATTAAACTCAATCCACCTTTTATTCCAGCAATATTTATTCTGTAACTGAACTATAATTAAATTTTTCGTATTTTCATTATCCATTATTCATTTTTAAGACGCCGATCGTAGAGATATGGGCGATTATGAGGGGTGAATAAATGGGATGAGTGAAGATGAATAAGTTTAGTCATTGTTACTGTCTCAGTTCAACTTAGCTCAGAAAGGACTATTCATTAGTAGCCCAATAGCCAGGGCAACTATGCGACCTACAGATTTACGTGGAATCCGAACCACGTAGAGTTGGTCTGATTTTCAGCTAACTGACAAGTTTGACACTCAGTTATTTTCCCTAGACAACGTCGGAACCATGACAAACATGGACACCCTAGACTTCTCTAGTAGTGTCCACGTCGATGGCAACCACTGAGCGGACGCCGTGTCGGCATTAAGAGGACCGAGTATGGAACCTATCGCCTACAGTCTCCCAAATACTTTAAAAAATGTTATTATTAAATTAAGAATTTTAAAATAATTTTTAAATTTAACATTAAGTTCTCAAAATTAAATAAATTTTAAATGGCCCTTTCGTGTAATTGTAATCGATAAATTATTTACGTATGGTTAACAATTTTTCAAAATCACAAATAAAGTTAAAATTATAATTCCTAGGTAAATAAATAAACAAATGACTTCATTTTTGAAAATAAATGTCTAGTTCATTTTAAGCTTCAAAGGCCTATTGTTTCTGTTTCTATGGATGATTTCCCAGGAGAACAGAAGCTGTTTCTTAATGGTAGATTCCTTAATGGTGTTTCTTAATGGTAGAAGGTGGTTAATGGTAGATTCCTATAAAATGCAAATATGTTTTGATTCACGTCTTAGCTCAGACTGAAGGCTATAGTCAAACTTAATGAATAACTAACAAACAAACAAAAATTAAATTTATAATCTAGATATGGATCATGGAAAAATTTGTTATTAAATTGTAGCCTAGTTACTAACTGAGATCGACACATGCTCAGAAAGGGTTATTTATAATACTGTATTACTAAAAATTGGTGGACAATAGCAGGACAACTAAAAAATATACAGGTTTACGTGGAATCCGAGCCACATAGTATTGGTTGGATTGTCAGATAAATCACAAGCCGCAAATTCTATTATTGATTCTGGCATGAAATTATTCATGCCATTCGCACTACTTTAAGCTGCTTAAAACAACAATTAAATGAAATATAAACACTGTAACATTAATTTAAGTTGTAATTTGATTAATTTTAATGGGGGAAACAGCTCCAGAGTGATTATTAGCTAAGCTTAAATATATTAATAATGTTATTTTACTAATATTTTAAAGTTATTTTATCAACATTATTGTATTAGTAATGTATTAAAAGTAATGAATTGAAGTAAATAATTTGATTATTTTAAACGAAAATGTTTACTACCTTTATTACTATTTTATTTATACTACATTAAACGACTGATAGCAAGAACGAATGTTTATTGATAAAAAAATTACATACGTTTTTGAAATTAAAAAATTTTTTTGGTAGTTCACACAATAAACGAAGCCGAAAAACTTAAAGTCAAATAATTTTTATCGAAAAAACATTTCTGACCAACATGTCTCCTATAGAAAAAAAAAAAAAAAAAAAAAAAAAAAAACAAAAAACAAAAAACAAAAATTACAATGATCTCACCCTTATAATATACAAAGTGTTATTAATAAATGTGTTGGAAAATGTAGCCTAAGAACTGTGGAAATGTTCAGGTTTTTATTAATAACAACATATTGGACTGTCTTTGGTGCTGCTCTCTCGTAGCAAAGAGATACAAGTGAAAAGAAGCAATTTTCTAAATGAATGCTCACAGAAAACAAGGACTCAGAAAAACTGTGCGATTTCCTTGAATACTTTGCAGCTTCAACATTTCTAAAGGCCTGTGTGACGTCATTTTATTGTTGAGTTGAAGTTACAATACCCCCCTCCCACCCTCTTGCTTAATAGTGTGTTTGTGCGCTCGTATCCCCTACCACCTCCATTATTAATTATTTTGAAAAAACCCTAGGATTTGAGTAGTTCCTATTTCAACCACTTTAAGTTTAATTTTTTTATAACAGTTGCTAACAAATTCTTCTTTTTAGTATTCCAGTAACAGTAATTACAATTTGTATATACAAAGGGGGTATTATTTTAATTATTTGTAAACGCGAACTTAAGAATAAAAAAGCCCTCTCCAACACTTTACCTGGTGAAAAACGGCTTTGAGATGACTTCAAACCATCACCAGTGACTGGGAAGGTGGTCTGCGTGCAAGGACGGAATCCCTCAATGGTCACCCATCCAAGGAACAGCCACGCTCGGTGTTGCTTGACGCCGTTCTTGCCATAACATCGGAACCCTCCGGTAGAAAAAAGCCACTGATGGTATATATTAAATACCCCTTCGATATACCAATGAAAGAACCAAGTTGATGAATTATTTAAGTATGGAAGGATCATGTTGTTCTTAGGACAAATTATTATTTAAACTAATTATTTATAGGATTTACGAATGAGGTTTGATGGATGGTGGAAGTGAGGGTTGGTAGCCTTTGAAAATAACGAGCCCCAAAGATAAAATAAGACAAAACTCTTACTGAAATGTAAATGCAAAGTTCAAGTTTAAAGTGCGTGGAGAGAATTATGTAAAAAAAAAAGAAAACATTCAAGGATTGTACCAATGTTATGAATGAACAGGTTGACTAGGTTTATGAGATATTGTTTCACATAAAATAGTATGAAATAAGAAAACAGAGACCAACAACCGATAGTTATTTACCAATCATATTGGAACATTCACCACTGCAACCTTCCAATCAACTGTCGTGACATTCTCGACCTATTATTAGGTATACGTAGCGTGAGTTGGGAACCGGATTCATTCCTTAGTGAATCCCTCTGGACTGAGGATACTAACGGTTGTTTACTGAAATAGACCGCATAGTATTTTTATATACTTGTGCTTATATTCTAAGTAATTTGTGTTGTATGATATTAATTAAATTGTTTTATATTTCTACTAACACGTGCATGCAAATTAAAAAAAAAAAAAAAAATTGTTGTAAATAGTTTGAATTTTGTTTTCTAATAAACCATTACCTACAATTAGAAGTCTATGGTTTATACAAACTGTAATAATTTGCCTTTGGAAGTATTATTTTACGAAACATCTATTAATATTCAGAAACATTGGAACCAATACTTTTGAACTTATCTGAATTCTCATCATACGACACAAACTAAAAGCCACGAAAAAAATCGTAAAAACAAAATTATAAATATTACTGCCGATAGACACGTTTTATGAAATTTTTTATGTACTAGGGGACACCCCTGCACGCTTCGCGTGCCGAACCCAACTCTAGCTGCGCTCGATAAACCCCGGCCTTCGGCCTCGGCACGTGACTTTTGACTACAATTAATAGTAGATTAACTATATAACATAAAATCACAATATTAAACTCATTAACAGAATCTCACTCGCACTACTTACGTTGCTGCCCATTTGTTAGTACAAATACCCAATGGTATTACTTAGCCTATTTCAAACATGTTCGTTTTATGTTCATGTCAAACAAAAATTTGTTGATCTAAAGAATGCATCAATAGGATAATGTAAAACATACAAAATAAACATGTTAATTTATTTACAAAACCGTTAATTTATTTACAAAGCCGTTATTACTTTACTAAAATCAACCCATAGTTAATATTGTGGAAAAAAGGAAATGTTGAGGGACTGTTTGTACCCTTTAGATATAGAATCTCGAAAAATCCTTTCTTAACGGGTCCCTTCGATACTAAAGCTAACTTCCTTTAACATTTTTCGTGTAAATCCGTTCTGTGGTTTTTAAGATTTCGTGATGATTGCGTGAATGAATCAGTGGTATTAGGCTTATATACAGGGTGTAACAAAACTCTCTACACAAACTTTAGGATATTGTTACTTGGGTGAAATGAGGCAAAAAAACATAATACAACAAATGGTCTATCTCATTCCGTTTACTGTCTGTATATCAATGTGTATTTTTTACTATTTAAAATGTTTAAAACCAAATTACGAGTACAAAGAAACTAATCGTTTTACGAAAAAATACCAAGATCAATAATTGTTAGTGCTTTTGATAAGAATTAAAACGACAACTTATTTTTTAAAATGAAACAATAAACAACAAAACTACAACGATTTTTTTGTAAAACTGTACAGCCTCACTTGCACGTGTGGAATAACTTGAAGCTGCTGGACATGACTTTGAGCAATTACTGTAATGTGGGATTTATTAAGTTAAAAAATGTAATCCTTTTATTAATAGTTGAATAATAAATACTCATTTTTATAATCTGTCAAAATGTAGTTTTATTTTAAGTATTTAAAAAGTACTACATTTATAGTGTTATTACGTTATTATAAGCCGACAGCCCATTAGTATTCCATTGTTACTCTATGGGTCCATTCTAAACTTTACAGTGTCATACAACTATCGTAGTAAATTTGTTATTTATTATTTGATTTTCACAAATAAGGCGTCGTTTTAATTCTTATTAAAAGCACTTTCAATTACCTATCTTAGTATTTTTTCGTAAAACGATTAGTTTCTTTGTAATTTGGGTTTAAACATTTAAAATAGTAAAAAACACATATTGATATACAGACAGTAAACGGAATGAGATAGACCATTTGTTGTATTATGTTTTTTGCTTCATTTCACCCAAGGAACAATATCCTAAAGTTTATGTAGAGAGTTTTGTTATGCCCTGTATCAAGGTTTATATAAACCTTTTCAGCCGAATGATACTATCTATAAAGATAATAACTAAAACTATATAAAAAGCCGTATTATTATAGTTTTACCTCTCAATTTGAAATTATATTTGTTGATGTACATTACATTTGCTATACAGTATTTCCGAGGCACGAATTTCCCCGGGGTCTATAGTGTTTTATTACTTCAGGGTACTTGTTATTGTGTGGTTCAGTTTGTAAGAGTAAAAAGTAACGTCTTATTTCAAGCCACAGACGATTGCTAGGTTGTACAGTAATTAATATTTAAATTTCCCTTTATTTTCAACAGAAATTGAGAAAAATACAGATTAGTATGTATAAAAGGAGAACAATCACAAATATAAATAAAATAAAAAAATACTGTGTTTCTGTGTTAAACTGAATAGTTTTCAAATCTGTTTACATGAAATTTTGTAGACATTCTCTTTATTTCTTTTTATAACTGTTCTGGCTAACTCTAACTATAGCGGATAGGAAAGTAACATGTATTAAACGGTTCTTATCGTCAAAATGATAATTTGATTATAAATAAAATGGTACAATGGTTATACACGATAAAATGGAAATTATAACCTCTTTAAATACTAATTGTGAGGAGGTTCATAAAATACAGATCACAAAATGGGTTTTCTAATAAA
Source organism: Stictocephala bisonia (assembly GCA_035578905.1). NCBI lineage: Eukaryota > Metazoa > Arthropoda > Insecta > Hemiptera > Membracidae > Stictocephala > Stictocephala bisonia. The sequence continues at coordinate 41,373 of JAQJVL010001115.1, forward strand.
TCCTATTTAATTAAAAATTTAACAATTAATTAGAATTTTGACTGTTGTTATTCCAATCTAAACAATAGTTTGCTAACGCAGTGCATTTTAATTGTTTGACAAAAAGAAAAAATAAGAAAAAACAATGTGTGCTAAAAACATTGTAGTCATTAGAGTTTGTATCTGTTTGGATCTGAAGAACTATTTACCATAAATAGAGCTTTTCACTAATTAATTGAGTTTTCGTAGCCGTCCTGGATTTAAGTTTATTGTGGCTTGGGGTTGGATGGATTTTCAGAATATTTGCAATTAATATTTGTTCTAGAAATATTATTCTCATACGAATTGAGTAAAAAGGTAATGGAATAAAGGTGATATTTTAAACTTTACAGACGTATAGACGAAGGTTATAAAAAATTCTACTTTTATTTTAGGAAAAACATCAAAATCTATTTTGTCAGTAAAACATAAATACACAAACAAAATGTACGAGTTTAACTTAAAGCTAAAGATTTAATTTGATCTAATTAATTTTTACATCACAATATAAAGCTTATATAAAAATTTAATTTAATAATTTATTCCAAACAGTTTTTGAATTGATGAACTTCATAAATAGATTGCAAATAATGTTCAATAATTCAACAGAGGTAATATTAATAAACATCGTATTTGTAATTTAAAATTAATTAGCATTGAATATCCAGTATTATTGAATAAACACAGACAAGTTATTGAATAAATTTGATGGTTTAATAAATCAGATGGAAATTGTTGAATACAAGGAAAATAGATATTAATGATGGTTTCCTCTCAACAATGGGATTAAACTTATTGTTGCAGTAATTAATTGTTTATGGCAGTGGAAATTCTCAGATTCCTGGTAACAAAACTGGTTAAACAGAGCTTTGTTTAGAATGACGGAGTTTCAGATGAAACAGTTTCAAATGATTTAATGCTGGGTTGATATAATTAAAGTTTAACAATTGATGGCTTCATACTCCTGCTATTAAAATTTAAAGACGTGCTTTAAAATTTATGATTAAATAAAAACTGAAATTAGAAATATTAATGCCATGAGAATTATATATTATGAATATCATTACACTTAAATGAAAATTACACGTTTATAATTTAGAGAATCGAATGTGAATCTTGAGATCCAACAATATTTTTGAAAATTTATTATATTATAAACATTGATTTCTTACTCTCCTCAATTATTTTATTTTATATTTTATTTTGAATGCTACAAAACAGAAAAATTGAATTATAAAATAGCATTTATTAATTTACAATAAATATGAGTTGAATACTTGTTTATGTCTAATCAATCAACAGAGTCCCAATCTTACTTTATGAATTATTACTTGAAAACAATAATCATAAAAAATAATATAAACACCAACATAACAAGACAGTGTAACAACAAGATTAATATAGTTTATATAATATTAATAATATAACAGCAGGTTAACAACAACAACAACGGCAAAAACCAAAAACAACATATAAACATATAATAAATACCGTAAAAAAGACAACTAATATTAAATAAATAATAAACAGTGAAAGGACAAGGCAATAAATAATTTAGTGTTAAATATTTAAACTTCAGTGCGATTAAAAATAAATTTTCTAAAATTATTACTTGAATGTCTAACTCATTAAATGAAATTTCATTATACAATCTAGACATAATATTAATTGGCGAATGTGCTCCAAGGACTGTACGAGAGAAGAGCAAATAAACACGAGAATTAGGCCGAGGAACATTAAAGCGAACACATAATAAAAGTATGGTGTGGTCAAGTGTGCCACCCACCAGTCTCTGCAGATACACCAATAAGGCCACCTGGCGTCGTTTTGCCAATGAGTGTAACTCAAACATACGCAGCAGTTCAGAGTAAGGGACAAGATACATTTAATGACCAAACGCTTTAAAATATAAATACCTCAAACACTTTTTCTGAACTTTTTCGATAGTTTTTTCTGACAGATATGCAAAATATGAATTCCAGACAATTTACCTAAAATCTAACCTAGATCGCACTAAAGAACAATATAGAAGCTTAATAGAACGTATACTTTTAAAAAAATAACCTGATCTTCTGATAGACCCCAACATTCTATATGCCAACTTATACACTGATATAATGTGGTCAGTGAATGTGAATTTCGACTCAAATAAAATTTCAAGATTTTAATTGAACGTTTTACTGCTAATAGTACACCCCCTATTTAGTAAGCAAATTTGATTATATTTCTTTCTGACTTTCACGTGAATTACTCTGATTCCACAAAAAGGCGATCTATATCCTCTTGTAATGATAGACAATCAAATAAACCATTGATGCTTCTAAAAATCTTTATGTCATCAGCATACATAAAAAAATTTTGAATTCTTTACACAATTTTTTATATCATCAATGAACAAAACAAACAATAAAGGGCCAAGGTTTGAACCCTGGGGTACCCCTGATTCAAGAAAAACTCACCCGATGAAAATGTCACATAATGCTTTCTACCACACAAATCAGAACAAAAAAACCTAATTAATGAATACGACAAACCAAACTAATTCATATTATATAGGAGTCATGTATGACTACTTTATCAAATTAGATAATATCATATTTTATAGTTTGTATGTAACAGCGGACTTGTATTTTAATATTTTTGCTTGCCAGAATATGATGAAAAGTTAACTATACACATTTGCTGTATACATTTTGTGAAATTTAGTATTTACTTCATTTTAGTATTACTTAGTAAATTTATATATTTTTTAAATTAGCGATTTTAAACTTTTTAAAGTAAACATTGTTTTACTTTATTTTGAAAATAACACGAAAGATTAGACTACGATCTTTCTCAGAACTCTTGGATTATTTTCATAGCTATTCCGTGATTTAAACAACCATCAGAATTTCTCGTAGTTTGGCATTGTAAACAAATTATTCATTTTCAATTCGATATCTGGGTCAAGTATCGGATAACCCAGATATCGATACTTTCTATATCTGTAGTAAATGAATCGATATATATTTTCTATTGTCAATGTTCTAGTCACGAGTTAGGTAACAAAAGGCAATACAATTTATGTGTGTCTTTTTGACTAAACAGTTTTATTTGTGTTCTATTTATTCTAATGTTATTTTAAAATCAACAATAATTTAATTAAAACACTGCCAAATGTCTCATTAAATAGATGCACTTAGAAAGTAAAGCGCCTTTTCGCTCCAGGAAAGAGAACAATTATTCCAAGGAAGTAATTATAACGCTCGATTTGCGACTGTCTTTCGCCTGCGTTCATTTGCCAATTTTACATTTACTTCTTCTTCGTTTTTAGTTTAGCTTTCTTAGTTATTGATAATTTTTATACTGCTTACTTATAGCACAAGATACATTTTAAATATGAATTATTTGAAGATATAACTAGCCTGAAATGTATCATATCATCTCTCAAGTAATTGTTGCTAGGCGTGTTGTACAAAAGCTTCTAAAAGCCAAGTTGGGTAAATATTACGTACACATTTTTAAAGTTCGTATGGCCTTTAGTGAAGACGGATGCCAAATTAAGAAAGAGTTCCCCTCGCCTGCTTAGACGAGCCTATTTTGGTTTTATAGGCTCGTTGGACCACCGGATTAACGTGACTTCCGAACCATGGAGCGGCACAGGGATGCAATCTGTTACGGTCACACCGGGCCGGATCTTTTGCGTGGAAAACCACCCTCTACTACGTCTGTCCCATATTACGTATATAAAACTTTACAAAACAACAGGATTCTGTTGGTTCTCATGAAACTTAGTGGACACGAAACTCTGTAATATATATTATTGATTCACATACAAAACATGGGTGATCTTTTTTGGTAAGTCATCGCAAAGCCTGTTTAGACTTGAAGTCTATTTATCCCCTTCCTTTATTATGATTCGTATATTAGGAAAATAGATGGCGTGACTTATTTTAGCGTGACCAAACACTCACGATGTATCAATATTAGTCGTAGCTGAACATTTTTAGAGACATGCCTCCTATCACTAACTGATAAGGCATGTCAGGAAATGTACGTTAAATTTACGTCACGGGTTTGCGAGAAGAACGTATTCGAAACTGTTTACAAGTCAGAAAGTGTTATGATGTTTGCTAGTGCTTTAGTTTGTTATGAACATAAAAGGTCCCACATATGAAAAAAAAGAACTTAAATGGCAGTTGATTACGCCAAATTCTAAAATACTGTAATTGAAATTCTTTTCATTTCATGAATGAAAACTATTTGTATGGCTTGGACCCCGAATGTAGTACATATTGCCTTTCCACACAATGGGGTAGTAATTTACAATAGTGTCAGTGGTGACGTGCTAGTTTCCACCCTGTCGAAAACCATGCTACTTGCCACCATGTTCCAAGAAGCCTACATGTCATGAACTCAGGTATACAAGTGTTTCCAAGCCCCACGGGTGACATAGTTGTAGTAAACCAAACGCATTTTCCATGATCGGACAATGGTTAGTAATAAATATTACATAGACGAATGGGTTTATTCTTGTTAAGTAACAGATATATACAAAAAGTTATACGTTGAGCAGAACGCTAAATTTCGATATCGTAATACTGAAAACTAAGGAATTTTATACAATGTAATATGCAGCTATTGAAAAAAATAAGCAAATAACATATCACATTATAGCTGCTTAGTTTTGAATTGATTTAAAAGACATATTGTAGCTATAGCAGGGCATTTCGTTATGTCGTCGAGTTGGTTTTAACAGCTTGTATGTTACTAGGCCGATTAGGCATAAATACTACAAACCAAGTAAATACTATATACGAAGCGGCTTTTGAGCCTTATCAGTTTGTGTGGAAGCTCAAATGTTCTAAATAATCTGTACAATAAATCTGACTTGCACAATAATCAGCGGCTAGTTGACTGGCTTAATTTTTTAAAATAATCCTGTTATATAGATTTATATTTTCAGTTTTTAAAATTAACTTTGACTTTTTCATATTTACATTGTACTCATTACACTCAAACACTCTCTGAGCTATGTTTTTTCACTATACTTCTGCTATGTATCCTAACAGACAAATTCATTTCAATAGATCTATTCCACATATTTGTCTCGACATTAATTGATTTGTTGTCAATTTCAACATAATTTTTTTTCTTCTCTCAGGCTGAAGACTAAATTCTGCTGACATAAGATTGACCTTCTTAATTTATCTATTTAACAGGTAAACGTTTGGATCTGAATTCAAACAGATCGAAATATTTAGTTTCGAGTTCCACCCTTCCCACTTTTTTGTCCTTTGTCATTGTCCAAACGCATCCCACATACGTATGGGAATAGAAGGGTTTTCAATCCACTGAACTGTGAAATAAAGTAGAAATTTTCTTATTTTTTAAATCTTTGGATGGTTCTCCATGATCATAAGGAAAGCATATTCCACTTTTTCTAGGGGAGATACACAAGAGCTGCACACTATCTACATACGTTTCTGATATATTAATTTTAATTGTACCCTATGGTCATTCTCAAACTCTGAACCTTCTTCCAAAAATATTGATTAAAGTGTACATCTTGTCACCTTAGTAAAAAAACTTCAGCCAAAGCTTCCTCAACAGCTGATTCAAAGTCGATTGTTGTATTATAACAATACCTGCCATTACATAAGCAAGAGTCATATGTGAGTATCCGCTCTTTGCCCTTCTCATTTCTAAGAAATGGTATCTGTCAACCCTCGTCAAGAGACTAGGTGGTAAGTAGCACGGAATCGTGGCGGTCTTCATCCACCTAACAATTCATGAGTTGGATGCAGTGTTCCTCTACATTTACTGTAAGTGACCAATAAAACATATATTGAACAAATAAATGTACATTTAAAGAAATCTCTGATATTTTGTTAAAGACTCGATGTCACCTTATCGAACTAACTACCCCTCTGTTCTGATACATCCGATATATTTAGTTTTGGGAACATTGTTCTGGCTGTTAATGGTATTAATCGTTTAGTTCAATGTTCTTTTTGTGAGTAATTTATTAGTTAGTTAATAATGATCAAATATAAACAGAAGTAGTCTCTAAGAGTTCCACTCATCTGAATTTAGTGATACTTTTGAACAAAAACGTTCAATAAAACAAAGAAATCAACATAAAAACTAAAAACAATAAAACAAACTTGTTACATAATGCAACTTTAATTAGGACGAAAAGTTCATTTTATTAAATTAAAGTAAAAAAATACGAATTCATTACTCAGAATTGAGTTTAATGTAGAACACTGTTATGAAAGACAAATATATATCAACGACGCTTTGCTTTCAACAATGGTGATTGCAGTTGCAGTAATTAATTGTGTAAAACAGTGGAAATTGTCAGATTGCTGGCAACAAAACTCACTTAAGCACGGCTCTGTTGGGAATAATGAGTTTTTAGATGAAACAGTTTAAAATTACGTTGATACGGTTAAAGTTAAATATTTAATAGTTTCACACTACTCCAAAAATAATACAAATTAAAATTTTTTAATATACATTATTTAAATAAAGATGTTATTGACATATGCACATGTATTAAGTTGATAATTTTTGTTAGTTGTAACAGAATATTTGTATTTTAAATCGAATTAAAATTTTAACATCCAAACATTTAATGTAACAAAGTAAGTCACAAGCGTCAAATATTGTAGATACCAAAATTGAAATTACAATTTACAATCAAAACAATTAAATAATTGATATTAAAGATTTCAATTTAAAACTTAAACACTCTGTCTGGGAAGAAACATGCCTTTAATAAGGAGTAAAGCCAGGACTGTAAAGTCCTCTCTAACACTTAACCCCAAAAGAAGAAGAACAAGAAGAAGAAGAAGAAGAAGAAGAAGAAGAAGAAGAAGAAGAAGAAGAAGAAGAAGAAGAAGAAGAAGAAGAAGAAAAAGAAGAAGTTTTTTTTATTCACAAATCCCTAGGATGGATGATAGAACACTTTAAAACTCACTAAATTATTTATATAAAAGAAAAGAAAAAAAAAGAAAAAAACATGAATTGGCAGCAATTTTAAGTATACGAATTTACAGTATACGAATTTAAGATATAAACTAATCATAAACTGAAACAACTTCAAGAATATTTTAAAAGGCCTATCTACTCTATGAATCTTCCAGATAATGGTCCTGAACATCAAAGACAAAATATAAGGTGGCTGAAGAATGGAGTAAACACGTAAGTTTAATGAAAAACACATACAAATTATAATTTATCAGAGAGCCATTAGAAAGTAATTATTAAACATTGAAGTGTGCCCTTTTTTACGTGTCCTATCTATTGAGTCAACCTTCAATTATTTTTATGTTACCAATGGAGTGAGTGCCTTATAATTCACAAAATATTTACGATATATGTAGAAAATATTTGTTTCAAAGAAGAACTTTTCTGATAATTTTAATATAGTTTACTAGCAAATTAAATTTCTCACAGCGGATGTTAAGGTTTGTGTTTACAGTCTGTTCATCAGACTTTGTCCACATTGATACGAAGAACGTAGACTGACAGTAGGGGACCTTTGAAAGGAGAATTTAGGGGAAGGAAATCTGTATCAAATGTGAAAATAAACCCCAAAAATTTACACATGGAACACCCAAAGTTAACAGGGCATATTTGCTGTCCAATTTTTATGAATTTTAGTATTTACCACATTGTAGTAATATTTATGAAATGGGCAATTCGATAAATATTACTACAGTCAAATAAATAAAATATCACATTTTCGTCATATAACGTTCAAATAAAAGTCGTACAAAGAACCTTTCAACTTGCATTTGGGATGTTTAACTTTTGTACATAACATGATATATTTAACTATGATCAGAAAACTGAATTTATATCATACCTTTTTGATTATTTTCACATATTCCGTGATTTATTACAACAAATAGAATTAGTTTCAAATCGCAAACAAATTAATTATATTCATTCCTATATCTGGGTCAAGTACGTTTGTTCTAATCACTGTACATTCTATAATTAATCCATGTACATCGGGCAATTACAATTATGTTTATCTTTTACACTAAACAGTTTTATTTGGTTGCCATTTATATTAACATTTGTAATTTTTGAAAATAACAATCCTTCAATTAAACACTGTCAAATGTCTCATTATATAGAATGTAAAGCACCATTTCGCTTCAGGAAAGAGAATAATTATTCCAAGGAGGAAATTATAACGCTCGATTTACGACTGTCCTTCACCTGCGTTCATTTACCAATTCTACTATACGTAATTAAAAAAAATAATTTAGTTCCATTAGTTCTTTTGAGAATGTTAATTGCATTCTTAATTACTTCCATTCAAATAATTTTAACATAAATTTCATTCCTACAATACATTGTTTTAACAAATAACCAGTCCAAAATAACTGAGTTAATCTTACAGATTTAATTTCATGCATATGTAATCTTTAATAGTAAATACAATTCATAAAATCTGAACTAATCATGGAGAAATGAAAGCATCAACACACGGAATATGCAACCCGTTGTAAAATATTTTAAATGTGTATACACATTTAAGAGTCTTATCTATTGATTCAATATATATTTAAACTTGAAGTTTGTTTATCTATAACATTTATTGTAATTTATTTTGGGGAAATATGTAAATCTTATTTAAGCGTAGGATTGATGAACTATCAATTTGTGTGTCTCTATTTCTAACCGTTAAAAGAAATATCACGGGAAAATACTAAAAACAAGTCTAACTGTGAAAAAAAAACATGTTTACAAGTGTTTATAAGTTAGCAAATGTTTTTATGTGTGGTAGTAATTTAACAGAAATGGTCCCAGATGAATAATACAACAATTAAATAGCTTTAATGGTAGTTTATTACTTGATATTTTAATGCGCTGTTTTAAAATTTGCTGAAATTTCGTGAAACAGTCCTAGTGAATGGGAAATAGTTGTTGAGATCGAACCCCAAATGTAGAACATATTGCCTTCCCACACAATGGGGTAGTAATTAAGGGTAGACGTGGTCTTCATATACCTGACAATTCATAAGTTAAATGAAACGCTCCTCTACACTTTACAGACCCTTTTAAGTGGTAAGGGACCAACATATAAAAAAACTTTAAACCACATATTTTGGAATTAAATTTAACATACTTGACATTGTTTTGCAAAATGTGTTAAACAAAATAATTACCACTTAAAACAATTGCCTCTGCAGCCTTTGAACTTGCTGCAGAGTTGCCTTAAAATTACAGTATCTTTGACTAAGTCACTACCCCATTACAAGTGTTTGGAGGGGGAGGGTAATACTTCCAATAGTCTCACTCCCTCGCCCACATTTCTAGCCTGTAATTTTCAACCCTCAACGCCCCAACCTATTCACTTTCCATCATTACGCCTCAAATTGACAGTCTCTATGTTACTTTCTGTATTTTAACGAGTAGTAGCCCTTCCGGACTTCTACAGAACACCCTTGTGATACACGCCTAGCTCTGCTTGACATAATTAATTGCTGGCTGGAATGTGTTCTATACTTTTGTACTATTTTCGTATTTTTCTGTATACTTGGAGGCATATGATAAATTTTAACCTCTATAAACTTAGTCTCTTTTATAAATAAGAACTTTTTATCTGCAAAACTTAGATTATAACTAGAACAGCCAGATATTATTGCCATTTTTAAAATAATATATTACTGGATAATCTACTAATTTTAATATTGTTTTCACGTTTTTTCTTCATTTGATTATTTTATTCAGGAATTTTGATCTTCGAGAACGCTTAAGACATAAATACTTTGTGTCCTTAATAAGATTTAACGAATGGTATCTAAATATCAAATATATAACATCGAATACTCTTTTTTAGCCTACATTATTTAAAGCAGATAATATACGTGATGAATTTAATATTTTCTACTTTTTAATCTTTTACAATTAAACATAACTCACATTTTAATGCTGCTGTTTTTAATGTTATGAATGTAAATATTCCCTAACTGATTTAATTACCTGGAAACTACTTGGAAGAAAAATAAATTAACAAACCGAACATTAACGTACAACAGTAATAATTGGTAATTACAACAACGTAATTCAAGTTTTAATTGATAGTTACATTAAATTACAAAGTCATTTCATTTCAAATAAAGAGCTAATGCATTCATTTATTTACTATGGAAAGATAATGATTCCATATATAAAGCATATATAAAGCAACTATTTTATCATTTATAAGAAAACTGTGACCCATATGCTCTACACAAAGGATCATTTATTTAATCTTCACTATTGTACTATACTTTCAGAAAATATAATTATCAATGTATTTCAGCTTAGTAGTACACAATTTGACTCAATTACCCCAATAATAATAGAACTCACTTAAAAAAATGTCTTTTAAATACTGAAAATTAATATTTTAATTGGATAATTCCTTTCAGAGAAGGTAAAATGGATTCGTTGTTTAGTGAGCGAACATATCTGCTTATAGATGTCCGCTATAACACCAACACAAACAGCTTTATCTACGTTTCCGAGGCATTTAAAAAGACATTTAAAGTTTCTAAGTGATGAGTATAAAAAGTCTTGCTAATTTAACCTTTTGATTGTTAGATGTAAATACCAAGTGGGTTACTACGGGAAATATTACTTTTTAAATGTCATTCTATGTAGATCTAAACACAGAACTAAAAGTAAACGTTTTATCAAAATGCTTAAGTGTATCACGTATAAAATTTGCCACCTTTAAGTCCACCAGATACTAGCAAGCCGAGCGCCGAGTCCAGTCCCGTAGCGTTTGTCGTCGGTTTTCCCGACGCATCACAGGAAAGTTACTTTTCGGCGCTATTAAGTTGGTAGTGCTTAACCATCGTAATATACTACCGTAGCGTCTTACAGTAACAATACCGTATCAGCGTGGTAATTGCATATGAAAATAATTTTGTAGCTAAATTAAAAAATAGTTAATAGCTAAAATATTAAACTACCACCATTTGGAACGGATAAAGCTTTTGAAATGCAGTTTGTAGCATTCTTCTTTGTTTACTAAGCCATTTGAAATTATGTGTATATCAGCCTCTATATTAAATATGTTCTACTGACTCCTCGTGGACCGTTCCCATAAACGAATATCAGGACACTAAATACATCTTAAAGTAGTTTTTTTTGTACATTAATCATATGTGAAGTTTTGTAGCTTCATCTGATATTGTTACAATAAAATTAAGCCATTCTTGAACTTGCACATAAGATCAGTATTGACATTTTCGAGTACCACCATTTTGTTTAGCATATATATATTAAAATCTAATTTGCCTTAATTAATGTTTTTCTAATTAAGACCTTTACAATTGTATGCACATTGACCTGTGCTTACATATAACATTATCTACTGACTCCTTGTGAGCTGTCCCCCATTGGAGGTAGAGAGAGAGTCAGTAAGATCGTTAAAACATTTGTTTTTAGTTTCTAATTTAATTAGTTAAGTTTTAATCCTTTAGTCCAATCAATAATAAAACTATTAAACCGTCTCCAGACTTTTGTCCAACCCTGAATATAGAAGATTTAATATTTCTCATTGTTCAATCGAATTCTATAAATCATGTGATGTTTCAGATTCCAGTATATGCTTATTTACTCTTATATGTTAATCAGATATCATTTTATAATCTCTTACTTTAGATTTTGTCTCCACTTGCTTTATGCACTATAAGATAGAACTAGCCGAAGCTGTGCGCGAATCTTTTATTATAAAATCTAATATTTAATAAAGTTACAATAGATTTCCTAATCACTTAAACGGCAACTTTTTAACAAATATAACACCTTATCATCAAAATCTTACACTTATATAATTTGTTGGTCGTATGTTTAATTTATATTCTCATAAATAAGGCAATCGACAGATTTTCAATTACAAATAACACAAAACTCAATGGAGTTACAATATTAAATATTTTGGTTTTTATGCATGTCTGACGTTACAGTTATTGAAATATTGATTGGTTCCAAAAATCCGACGTGCATTGTTGTTTATAATGGTTATATTGTTACTGTCAAATAGAAGAAATTCTACAATATTATTAATATACAGGATTGGAAAAAAAATATGGAAACGCTTTAAAACTTTTGTATAACTTCACTTGTAAAAGTGAAATCTTGTATATGATCATGTTACAAAGAAATACTTTTCTACGCCATTAGTGACATTTTATATTTTCAGGGGGACGGCCCACGAGGAGTTGAACGAAAATCTTCAACGTAAGCCTAGATCGAGTTTGGTATCAAATGAAAGGTCTATTCAAGAGAAATTAACTGCCTCAAACCGGACTACGAAAGGTTTATCCTTTTCAGAGTAGTGGTCATTTGAATTTCAAAGTAAGTAATTTGAACAATATTATTTCTCGGCGATTTTACGGTTTCAACAAAATTATTCTGATGAAAAATAACACTTTTTGGAACACACTAATTAAAAAAATTAAACTATCAATTTATCTATGAAAAAATAACGTTGTTGTGAAAGTGTTTCCATATTTCTTTTTCCACATTGTATATTTGATTGTAGAAGGAAGTAAAAATTACAAAATGTTATATCAACTGAACATAAATAAAACTACTTTTTTACTACAAAAAGTTAACCTTTCTTTATATATCAACAGCAGCTTAATTTCCTCTATAGTACATTTCACATCCAGGTCACAGGGTGTGTTAAATGTTATATTTTATGTGATAGTGACAGTGTGGTTAAAATTACTTCCACACTGCATTACACATCTGGGGCAGAGTTGTTAGATGCTGCTGTTACTTTGGTATGAATCACATGTAGTATTGTTGTAATTTTCTTTAACACGTTTCATAATCAATTATTGTTGTTAATGTTTAAGGGTTGTTAATGGTGAATAAAAGAGGGACAATTTATTACCTTGGATGAGGTGGTGGCCGAGCTCTATTGTGGTAGGATTTTAGAATTGACAACGCAGATTCGAATCGAGCCTGAACTGGAAGTATTGATCAAAGTTCACCTGGTACTGTACTAGTTCACCTGGTACTGTACTAGTTCACCTGGTACTGTACTAGTTCACCTGGTACTGTACTAGTTCACCTGGTACTGTACTGGTTCACCTGGTACTGTACTAGTTCACCTGGTACTGTACTTGTTCTCCCCCATGATCGGTCTGAATAGGTTCCCCACAAAGGTATATGAGGAATAGGCAGAGTAAAGTTAATAATTAAAACTCTTTTTAGAAAAAAAATGTTTACCGATCGAAACCAGACTAAAGACTTTCTAAGCGATATCATTGAGTTCACTCGGCTTTTTACAATAGTCAATATCACGTTTACTACTCTCTGTTAACAAATGATATTTTGGTATGATATACTCAATACTCACTGAAACATGATATATACCATTGGCTATAGAAACAAACAGACTGTCTAAGCAATGTATTCCTGTTGCTATCTAATGGTGGGGATTGGTTTCAAATAAACGCTCAGACAACTGTTCAGTGTACCATTATTAGCTCAGCCATTAGTAATATTAGCATATGATAGAAAGAGAGGGGGAAATACCACTGGCGCTACCTGTGAAAAACGAACATGAACTAATTTCGCCGAACAGGAAACCCAACTTCATAGTACCCATACTTCCAATCGATTATGAGCTACGGACTTATTCTTTGGGGTAATTGTAGCAGAGCTAATGAAATACTCATCCTTCAAAAAAGGCAATCCGAATCATGACAAAATCAAATAGTTTAGAACACAGTAAGCCTCTTTTCATAAGCATTGGAATTCACACGGTTATTAATTTATACTTGTATGACATAATGCAATACATTTAAATCATCCAGAGGTTTTACATTTCAATGAAACTTGTAAATATGAAATTCGTAACAACATCCGAGCTGTGATTGGTTTCCACAGACTGAATAAGAGCTTATCCAGTCACACTGTAATAAACATTAAAATATATAATAAACTTGTCACTTTAATTCAAAAATATCAACCCAAAGCTTTCTTGAACAAATTTTATTGCTGGCTACTTAGAAACCCATTTTATTCGCTTGACGAATTTTTTAGTTTTGATTTAATTGAATTTTAAGTATTACATACGATTAGCTCATGCTTACCCCAGATAACAGAGGTGCTTGATGAAAATGTACTGAGGCCCCTTCCCTTGAGTAACCTTAAGGGTAATCGAAATAAAAGATAATTATTGCAAAAAAGATATTTTGCTAACCCTATTTAATAGTTTAATATGTTATATATTTATTTTATGTTAGGTTAAATTATATTAAGAATGACTTGGCAATATATAGCTGCATTTATGACTTTGTCAATGCTGTAAAGTTTGATGGCAATAAAGGATTATTATTATTATAATTATTATTATTATCATATGAGTGGATACTCTTCTTGTTATTTTCAAGTTTAATCATTAGTGAAACTAAAAATATGACTCGAAAATATATTAACACAACCCCCCCCCTCATTGCAAAACGTACTTCTGTCAGTATCCCTTCAGCCCAATATACACCCTAAAATATGTTGATAGCCCGCTCTTATCAGTTTTGCATGACTGCTGACGATTTCACTCCAACCTTTGAAGAAGTTTTATGGATAAACTATATAGCTAAGATCTTCTCCTATATATTTATCAATTTTATATAACATCTGTATAACATTTTAATGATAGGCAAACTTCGATAAAAATTTGTTTTCCAATTTCATGACAATTTCGAAACTTAGTCCACATTCTTGGTGATCTCATAAACTTTCGAACTTGTTTATAGTAACCAAATAAAGTATATATGAAATAGATATGTGGAAAAAACTCAAAATGTTTGAAATTCACTTATTATTACAAATATAATCAAATTTTGGCATGGAAAAAATAAGAAAACTTTTAACAAATTCACAATGAACTTATTTACAATAAAAAAATCTATATCCTACATATTTTATTTAAATATTTTATTTTATTTGGATACTATGAAAAAGTTATCCTAATATTCGAAACATTTCGTTGAATTTGATAAAAAAAGAGTACTAAGTCATCATATAAGACAATTTTACAGATGTGTTAAACTAAATTATCTAAATTTAGCTTGGTATTAGATTCAGTATTCTGTTAACGTCAAGCCCTTTGGATGCTTTACATCTAACAGTAAGTAACGGTTAATACCTTATGATAAAGCAAGCGTTGAATGTAACATACTGTAAAGGTTAGGTTAGGTTAGGTTTAACATAAAAAAAATACTACATTCAAATATATGTTTGTTTAAATTTTGCACACTACTGGAACTAAATTGCCTTACGAATACCAAATGTAGGAATATATTTATTATTAGAAATTCTAAAATTATTTATTATTTTATCTGGACCGGAATATTATGGTTTTGGATACCAGGGTTCGGACTAAAATGTACATGAATACCACTGTTGATAACCATTGTATGGTCAAGGGTTGATTAAACTAGTGCATACATCACATTGTTATCCTCAATCTCTCAAAACTGCTCTTTCGTTTTTGTTTTTTTTCTTAAGTATGGGCCTATCTTCTCTTTAACCTTACTCTGCTCATTCCCCATAGACTATTGATCTCTATGGGGAATTTATCAGACATAGTAAGGTGGAGAACCAGTTCAGTAGAAGGTGAAAATTGCTGATAAAAAAACCAACAGTCAAGACCAGGATTCAAACCTTTGTTATCTTTTACTTTAGTACTAAGTCCTGACACCTTAGACAGATCGGCCACTAGCTCTCCCGTTTTAATCTATGTCCGAAACCATACCTCAAATGCAACTCTGGTTTTCTATAAATAGCGATGTTTTAAAGGTACATATATCGAGCGTGAAAAAGTTTACTTACATGTTTTTTTTAGGTCACGAAATTCATTAAACGCTAAATTTCTTTTCTCATAATACAACGACTGTGGTGTAAAGTATTTTCACGATACATTTCACATCCGGGCCACAGGGAGTATAAAAGTTATACTTCCTAAAATGTTTAATAATGACTGGTTGAAACTATTTTAACATATGGGTCACGAACTTATAAGGTATTACTTATAGTCCGGTCATGTTAGACAAAAAAAGATTTTGGAGTCACATAAATTCCCATCAAGCAGAAAATAAGTACAGTTGTTTCAAACATAGTAAAAAAATAACATTTCAAAATTCCCCATCGTTCTCGTACTTGGAAAAAAAAATTAACTCAAGGCCAAGGGTAAAAAAGAAAAAAATAGATTTCTTGTGATTTTCACTGAAACAGTAAGTTTTAACACAAAATTACCTCAGACAAAAAATAGATCATGATACTATCCATAAAAAAGGTACTAATACTTTGTTCCATAAGAACCACGTTTTAGAGATATAACGAATCAAAAAGTTGTAATCGTCAATTTGCCAAGCTTGGCAAGGCCACGAATTTGTAACACCTTGTAAACTTTAAATAAATAAATAAATTAAGAGTTCTTATGGATAAGTGTTTACAAAATAACTTATAAAATGTGTATAGTTTTGCCTTTTACCAATTTTCAAGTTGCGATACTATGCATTTATATCGCAATAATTAAACTAAAAAAACATCCCCTGGGGTTTTATAATGAATGTCTGTTTATTGCTTTTTAACTCTCACCCCACCTCCTACTTTTCCCTTAATAACCACTGACTTCATGTTTGTCAATTAATTTCTGAAATGGTGTTAATATAGGTGGAAAATTTGTTAAGTTTTCCAATCCGAATAGTTATTACAAAAAGTCCTTTGTTTACCCGCTTTAATGAAAATTGATTTCCATTCTGCTGCACCTGAATTATTAATAAATAAAAAAAAAAAAAAATTCACAGCTTGGCTATACAATTTTTAAATATGTTTAATATTATCTGTTAGAGGGTGGTTTTATTGGTAGCGAGGCAAACAAGGAATGCATTATCGGAGAACAACCCCTGCCTACCCCTTCCGTACGTTAATAAAGAGATCATAACATTTATCTATGTAATCAAATTAGTGTGCCAAACTCTTTTAGTAAAGTAATTAAAGATATTTATAATTTACTTGATTATAAAGTTTAATCACTTTTAAATTAATTTACGATTTTATCGATACTTAAAGGGATTGTTATTGTTTCCTGAAAATTCTCAAGAAAGGTTCAACTACTTGACATTAGTTTAATTTAATTTAAATCGTAAGTTTAACTACTTGACAACAGAGTCAAGTTGAGCCTTTGTTGTCTTAGTTCCTAACCAATATGAAAAAAAAAGAAACATAAGAGTTCATTGTATGTGAATTGTATGAGCTAAAATTTATATAAATCTAAGTGTAAATTTTATCTGCAGCTAAGTATGCTCTAGATAGAGTTACTTTAATTCTATACAAATCTTAATGAATTATATCTATTATTAATTATAAATATCAAATTATTATAAAATGAATTTTACAGCTTAAGTAACATTTCCTACGTTCGAGTCCCTCCAGTTAAACTAGGTTAGTATTTTATTTTTCCAGTTTCCAGTAATCATTTAGAAACAATTAGGGATTAATAATTGCTCTTTTAACGCTCCAGTTGACACAAAATTCTTTTAGAACACCTAAAATTAATATTATCTTCATACCTTAACAGAATCCTGTACGAATAGTTTTACCTCTAAGATAGGTAACTAGTGTCCAAAGTTCAAAGATGACTTCACTGGAATTCGTCAGGACAATCCGTCTGAGGGTGACAGACAGCTGGAGTTATTGGATAAGTTCAAGGCCCATCGCTGTAATACGTCAGGGCAACCCGTCTGAGGGTGACAGACAGCTCGAGTTATTGGATAAGTTCAAGGTCCATCACTGGAACCGATGGAGTTTTGTAACTCTAATCACGATGACGCTCTGCCTAACGTTGATGAAATATCTCGTCGACCGTAAACTTTATTTAATCAGCGGGCCGGTAGGAGTTGTACATTGATTTTTGTGCCGACAGTTGTTTAAGTTATTAAAGCTTATTTTAATAAACACAAATTTTCATTGCCATAACTTCTCGCACTAAAGTGAAACCCTTAATGTGTTTCTCCTCATCATTGTATGATATTAATATTGGTTGAACATGTTAACCCACTATCCAGGATGTTCAGCCCTCAGGTAGGTCCTGCTGCAGCCAACCTCCCTGTTAACCCACTATCCAGGATGTTCAGCCCTCAGGTAGGTCCTGCTGCAGCCAACCTCTCTGTTAACCCACTATCCAGAATTTTCTGCCCTCAGGTAGGTCCTGCTGCAGCCAACCTCCCTGTTAACCCACTATCCAGGATGTTCAGCCCTCAGGTAGGTCCTGCTGCAGCCAACCTCCCTGTTAACCCACTATCCAGGATATTCAGCCCTCAGGCAGGTCCTGCTGCAGCCAACCTCCCTGTTAACCCACTATCCAGGATGTTCAGCCCTCAGGTAGGTCCTGCTACAGCCAACCTCCCTGTTTTAAGGAAGTTATTTTGCGGTCTCGCACTTCCCTCTTATCCTTATATCAGATATCTCTTCCCCATCCTCTCTGCTCTCATCATATGCCCTAACCAATTATTTATTCTTCTTCTTCTTATAGTTTTCAGTATTTCCTTCCCTCCTAAATACTTCGTAATTTCAAACCGTATCTTTCGACCCTATTTTTCCCATCATTCTTTAAATTCATCTCTATTGCTTCCAATCTTTTCTCGCCTTCTTTCTTGAGACATTTGGAACCCTGGCGAGGCCTAAGCCGATCTTCCTCACGAGGCGACATGCCAAGGCTAATGGAACTGTAGCAGAGTGACTTGGTGAGGCCGCGGGCCGAGCTTCCCCACGAGAGAGCAGGCTGAATTCCACAAATGGCTAAAGATATAGTTCCCAGGCGAGGCCGCAGGCAGAGCTTACATCATGAGCGTAGCGAGTGGCAACGGGGTTGGCACGCGAAGCGTGCAGGGGTGTCCCCTAGTGTTTAATATAACTCATAATATTGTCTCATATCTCAATACTTTCACTACTTCAAGCAACATTGGGCGTGGCTGTTCCTTGTATGGGTGACCGTCTAAGTGATTCCATCCTTGCAACCAGCCCACCTGCTCACCGGTGGTGGTTCGGCTTTCACTACTTCAAGCAACATTGGGCGTGGCTGTTCCTTGTATGAGTGACCGTGTAAGTGATTCCATCCTTGCAATCAGCCCACCTGCTCACTGGTGGTAGTTCAGCTGTCATCTTTGAAAGTCTATAAATATAGTTACTAAAAGTAATTTTTACATTATGAAAGTGTTGAGTGTTTGGTTTGGGTAAGTTTTACATTATGTGTTAGACATATGGTGAGGTAAAAATTGACAACATTTTATATTCACAATTTTCGTTGAAAATTGTGAATATAAAATGTGAATAAAAATAACTTTAAAAAAATAATAAAATAAATAAATAAATAAAAAACTAATTAATGTTCATGTAAATAGGGTTAGCTATTTATTACTATGTAGGAGGAGTTTGTGGGTTTTTTACATAGCACCTAGACACGAATTGTAGCATTCACGCCTATTTAAATATGGAGTGAGTGCTGACATCAACAGTGTGACCCTCTCCCTCAATAATCTGAAGGCTGACATCAACAATGTTGACCCTCCCCTTTCTTCTCAATGTATTTAGGGCTGACATCAATAGTGACGACCCTCCCTCTCCCCTTAATGATCTGAAGGCTGACAGCAAGAGTGTTGACCCCTTCTTCTTCTTTACAATGTATTGACGGCTGACATCAATTTTGACGACCCTTCTCCTCCCCTTAATGATTTGAAGGCTGACACCAACAGTGATTACCCTACCCCTTCTTCTCAATGTTTTTAGGGCTAACCTGAATAGTGAGGACCCTCCCCCTCCCCTCAATGATCTGAAGGCTGACAGAAACAGTGTTGACCCCTTCTTCTTCTTTACAATGTATTGAGGGCTGACATTAATATTGATGACCCTCCTCCTCCCCTTAATGATCTGAAGGCTGACAGAAACAGTGTTGACCCCTTCTTCTTCTTTACAATGTATTGAGGGCTGACATTAATATTGACGACCCTCCTCCTCCCCTTAATGATCTGAAGGCTGACAGAAACAGTGTTGACCCCTTCTTCTTCTTTACAATGTATTGAGGGCTGACATTAATATTGACGACCCTCCTCCTCCCCTTAATGATCTGAAGGCTGACAGCAAGAGTGTTGACCCCTTCTTCTTCTTTACAATGTATTGAGGGCTGACATTAATATTGACGACCCTCCTCCTCCCCTTAATGATCTGAAGGCTGACAGCAAGAGTGTTGACCCCTTCTTCTTCTTTACAATGTATTGAGGGCTGACATCAATTTTGACGACCCTTCTCCTCCCCTTAATGATTTGAAGGCTGACACCAACAGTGTTTACCCTACCCCTTCGTCTCAATGTTTTTAGGGCTAACCTGAATAGTGAGGACCCTCCCCCTCCCCTCAATGATCTGAAGGCTGACATCAACAGTGTTCACCCTCTCTCTTCTTCTCAATGTATTGATGGGATATGATGAGAACCTCCACAGTTACATAGATAACCCTCCACTACCCCCAAACAGTCTGTTCTCCCTCAAGGCTACTGTGCTCTAGGGTAGATGGGATAAGATGAGAATTTCCACAGATAGATAGATAACCATCCACTACCCACACAGAGTCTGTTCTCCCTCAAGGGAACAGTGCTCTAGGATAGATGGGATTTGATGAGAACCTCCACATATACATAGATAACCCTCCTCAACCCTCACACAGTCTGTTCTCCCTCAAGGCTACTGTGCTCTAGGGTAGATGGGATATGATGAGACCCACCAAGATATATAGATATCCCTCCACTACTCCCATTCAGTCTGTTCTCTACACAGAAAAGGAGGAAGTTTTTTAAAAAAATCTGTATAAGTGACTATTTTACGTAATCAACAAAAATACGTAAATTAATGAATAATTTACGTACGTAACTGAACGTAATTGAACTACAGCATCAGATACGTAATGGGACCAGTCAGTAACATACTGTTTATTGGCTGGAAGTTTCAATTTAACAGGAAGCAGGAATGTAATTGAACTCCTGAACTGTGTTTAATGTAGGTCCCAGTGGTTCGGGACGGTCTGTGGATTTAATGAGCAACCCTAGAGTTTTGATGTAAAATTTTTGTTTCCTCTTTCTTGAATTTTCATTTATCGTATAATGTACAGTATTGACTGAGGTTATTTATTGTTTTTACTTATTTATATTTACTTAAATTTAGTAAAATGTGCATTAAAAGGTACCAGATTTGTTTCCTATATGTACTGTCGGAATTGAATTTATCCTTTTAATATTTTGACTACTAGTTTTTTATCAGTTTTGTTAACTTTTTGGTTTATAATCCATATCTCAATTATTGGATGTAATATGTTTTCGAAGTAGTTGTAATTGACAACATTTTTGCAAAATGAATATTAAAAACTGTTTAATCGATAAGCAATTAAAAATGTGTACAAACTAATTTAAAAGGTTAATTTCATTTTAAATATTATTTGTAAAAACCAACCACAAATATTGATAAAAATCAACCACAACAAGTTTAAATAATTTTAATTATTTAACAGTTGTTTTTAGAATATTGATCTTACATTTAAAATATTGTTTTAAAACTACAATAAAATGCATGTTTCTAAAAAAATTTCCACACTACTGGAACTAATTTGCCTTACGAATACCAAATGTAGAAATATATTTAAAATTATTATTTATAATTTCATCTGGACTGGAATACTGTGATTTTGGGCACCAGGATTCAGACTAAGATGTACGTGAATACCACTGTGAGTAACCATTGTGTGGTCACAGGTAGATTACACCAGCATTAATTACTTTTCCATTGTGAAGTAAAGGCGAGTAATCATCAATTGCCATCTTAGTATTCCAATTTGAAAAATTGTTCATTGTTTTAGTTTCAATTAGGAGAATACATTGCTGATGAGTCTTATGTTATTTTAAGTATATACTCATAGTTTTGCGTTAATTGCGTTGTTTCTACTATGTTATTTATTATATTATTGCTGAATGTATAATATAATATTACATTGCTTTAAATATTCTTTTCAATTTAATTGCGATAGTGTATTTTTACTATTTAATTAAAATAATAATAAAATACACTCTCTGTACATTAAAAACTACTAATTTTTATTATATTCTGTAACATATTGTGATAATTTCCGTATTTTTTATTTACAATAATTTTTTAATGATAGGCCCTTGTTTATAGGTGAATTAACAACATTTTTAACCTATTTCGGAAGTAAACAGAACAAGAGCTTGTCTATCAATGAAAAATCAATCTTACAATTTTAATGAATCATCATCTATTGTTTTGAACACATCATGATTGTATTTTCTACTTTTTTTATTAAAGAAAATTAACAGGTTGTTTAAAAAGAAACTTTATATTATTTATTTATATATTTATAACTTTATATTTATAGCCGGAGAGGTGGCTCAGTGGCTAAGGCTTCTGAATGTGGAGGGCAATGTCCAAGGTTAGAACTTCACTCGTTGTATAAAGTTCACGCACAGGCCTGCAGACCCACGTGAATATAACAAAAATAAAAAATTAAATTCATCTCCATGGGTAGAAATTCTATCTGAAGTATCATGGGTATGAGAGATTTTTCGGAAGCCTCAACATCATAAGGGTGAGATTTGGGTAGGTCGAACACCGTCGGTGTATTCATGAACAATCGATAATGAAGTTTTTAGCCTTTACGAGACTTTATCGTCTATATGCCTCAAGGTTTCCAAAAACATACAATAATATAGTGGATGTTCCATAGTTTCTTTCTAGTTTAATGTTCGCAAAAACTTGTGAACTAAAACAAGACATACATTGAATGAATGTCGATGTCCAACTTAATAGGGTCATGAGATCTATTAGCGGCACTCTGATGGCAACTTCACTATCTTGGCTTCCAGTACTGTGCAATATAGCTCCTCCAGAGATAAGACGTCCAAGGCACTAGTTAAAGAATTCAATAAGATATTGAATGCCCCGCACCTCCTCATTATACAGGATCTCCCACGTCAGAACGGTCGTTTAAAATCTCGAAACCCACCTCTACGTACTGCTTTCCATTTGAGCAGATCAAACCTTACGCCTAATGTGTAACAATTTTTCATGGACGAAATAGGTTCCTTATTAACGATCCGTCAATGCTTGTTGGCGAACCTCCCTCGTAGGGAGTGGACACTCTTGAATCGGTTCCGAACTGGCGTTGACAGATACAATTACTGGAAGTATAAATGGGAATTGCCACTAGATCAGTCGTGTGATTGTGGAGAGTCTATCCAAACAATGGATCACATAGTGACAGAGTGCCACCTGCGCTCTTTTAAATGAGGCAGGTCTTAAATGGTTCGTCGGATTGGACTTAGCTTTGTGACAGGAGAATATTTTAAATTTTTAATCGATGAATATACCATCATGAGTTTTGTATATTTACCAAACACACATCGCAGCTTTAAAATTAACAAATGGTAGCTGACAAAATACCTCACGATATATAATGAAAAAATTTTATCTGGAACATTTAAATCTTTCCCTTGTAAATCCATCATTGGAATCAAGTTTCTAGTTATCGAGCTTCAAACAGTATTTTTCTATGGTATTATTTTTCTGTTGCAATATTGTGGCATGTTTCTTAAGGTATAGCTATTGAATTCAGTCGTGTAGAAATGTAACCTCACTATTGTAAGGTGGTCTGGTACAAGGCACTACCCTTAATAACAGCCCCATTGTGTGGCAAAGAACAGCTATTTATCAAATTACATCTCAGGATTTCAGGTTAAAACCCCTACCTTTCCTTAGGATCTGTTTTGGAAAATTTATAGAGTATTTTTTGGTAATAACTTTTATCTCTTATTGAGATTAATAAAACTATTTTAGGGGTAATTTCCGTACTAAAAGGTTTTTAAATTGAGAAATTGTTAAAAATAATTGACTCTAAACTAATCGTGGAATACACCTTTTATAGTTTGAAAATATTGTAACAACTATCAAAGATAAAACAACTATATGTAAATGGAAAGAGTTACGCTTGAAATTAATATTATTTAATTGACATTATTATTCAATGCATAGTAAAACTTTTTTTGTTAATATACATTAAACATGTTTAAATAAGGAAATAATATTTTTAAATAGTAAAATATTAAAATAATACTTTTTAAATGTATGACTGTTTGCTAATATCATCAAGAAATGGGATCAAATTAATTATTTCAAAATCGGAAACATCTAAGAGACCTTGTTTCATCATTTGAATAATTTACATAGTTATTTAAATCAATGTACTGTATCAAATTATAATTTTACCATTCAATCTTCAAAATAAAGTTAATAGCCAAATGACAACTATAATTGGCAATTAAAAACTAATTTGTTGGACGGAAACGAGCTCGTTGAAAATGTTATACCATTACCAGTAGTAGATGTAAAGTAAACTCAACGGACCTAAACGCAAATCTAGTTTTGTAGATGATTTCTGTAAATTGTACTTTTGCCTGTTCTCCTTACAAGAGAGACACTCTACGTAGATTTTCACGTAAAGTGCACCTTTTAAAAATGGACACTTTTAAACCAAATAATTTATGTAGTAGCTTTTAATGTTCTAAAAATATTATTAAATAGTTTAGATAACTATAGTGTATTATTACAAAGACAAGATTTCATAGACGTGTAAGCAAAAGTTTGCAAAATTCCGATACATACATTTTTTTTACTTGATGAGATATTTTGTTTTCTAAAAAAAGACATCAGGTGAAGCAAGGTCAGTTGGATAGCTAGATGCCTCCTCAAATATAACAGAAAACCTCAAATACGAATAAGTTGACGAGCGTTTATTTTTAAATTAAACTTATTTTCCAATAGGACATCTTTTATAAAACGAGACGTATTAATTATTTTGAACATTATGTCTACTTGTTTAGTTTTCAATCTACTCCTTAGCCGTACAATCAAGTCGATAAACTATAAAACTGGGCAATTTGCTAAGATGATTTCATAAATTGTTATTTAATTCATGAAAAAAAGCACCATTTAAAAAAATGTAATATTTTTATAACTGGTTAAAGGTGTATTAAGTTTACTATATTCAGTGAGAAAGGGAGGATGATGTGCTATTCGTTAGTACCTATTAGTCTTGGATTAGTATTGCATTGGAGGGGGGGGGGTATTTGTTGTTACGATCCAACAATAATATGAACAAATTCCAGCTCTACAGTTTGAAAAGTCTCATCTTTTCTGAACTCTTCCTTTCTGTGCGAATTCATTTAGAAAACTGCGCTTTTCAATTTAATTTCATTGCATTCGGGTGTGGTAAACTAAAATCTATCGCCATAATATTTGTGCATTTTGTGCTTATATTGTAATATATTGTGTGTTGTGTGACATTTACTTGTACTGTATTTGTACCAACACGTATTATGCCAATGAAACAACTATATTCGTCTAAAAGACTAATGTTGCAATCAAAAGCTACGTTATTGAACTCTAGTAAAATAAAAATTAGAGGTACATATTCAAGAGCAACTAAACCAAATTTGTTAGTTAAGTTATTCACAATTTATACTGAATTCTGTTGAATAGTACGTGCACGCGCGTGTGTGTGAGTTGACGTGGGCGAGTTTGAAAGCCGAGTCAGTGGTTTAGTTATTGAATTTGTTTCATGCCTATTAACTATAGTTTAATAGGAACAAATATCAATTTCATATGATCTTATCACATGAACATGTAATGTTTTATTGCAAAAAAAGAATACTCTTTCATATTAAGATATAAAATTGAGTGATAAATTAATTGATAGCAACAATGTCGTTAGATAACTTTAGTCTTATAAATACTTAGTTGTTAACTGTTATATCCAGTGTCATGCTGAATCAGTTCTGCGCACACCAGTCATGAACTCAGTCCACATCTGCCTACTCTGCTTTTGCTTCTTGTTCTTGGCTCAATCAAGTAAGTTAAGCTACTAATAGTTTAAATAATTGACATCATTTTACATTAACAATTTCCGTTGACAATGTTATTTAGATGGGATAACTTCCACTGAAAAAACTTATGATTGATCCTGTAAATAGGGTTAGCTATTTATTATTATGTATGGGGAGTTTGTGGTGGGGAAAGGTGGAGTTTTTGACATGGCACCTAGACACGCATTGTAACATTAACGCATATTTAAAAATATCGTGAGTGCAGACATCAACAATGATAACCCTTCCCCATCTTCTCAGTGAACTAAAGGCTGACATCAACAGTGATGACTGTCCCCTTTCCTCTTAATGAACTGAGGGCTAACATAAACAGTGACGACCCTCCTCTATCCTCTCAACGAACTGAGGGCTAACATGAACAGTGACGACCCTCCCCTATCCTCTCAACGAACTGAGGTCTGACATAAACAGTGACGACCCTCCTCTATCCTCTCAATGAACTGAGGTCCGACATAAACAGTGACAACCCTCCCCTATCCTCTCAACGAACTGAGGGCTAACATGAATAGTGACGACCCACCCCTATCCTCTCAACGAACTGAGGTCTGACATAAACAGTGACGACCCTCCCCTATCCTCTCAACGAACTGAGGGCTAACATGAACAATGACGACCCTCCCCTATCCTCTCAACGAACTGAGGGCTAACATGAAAAGTGACGACCCTCCCCTATCCTCTCAACGAACTGAGGGCTAACATGAACAGTGACGACCCTCCTCTATCCTCTCAACGAACTGAGGGCTAACATGAACAGGGACGAACCTCCCCTATCCTCTCAACGAACTGAGGGCTAACATGAACAGTGACGACCCTCCCCTATCCCCTCAACGAACTGAGGGCTAACATGAACAGTGACGACCCTCCCCTATCCTCTCAACGAACTGAGGGCTAACATGAACAGTGACGACCCTCCCCTATCCTCTCAACGAACTGAGGGCTAACATGAACAGTGACGAACCTCCCCTATCCTCTCAACGAACTGAGGGCTAACATGAACAGTGACGACACTCCTCTATCCTCTCAACGAACTGAGGGCTAACATGAACAGTGACGACCCTCCCCTATCCTCTCAACGAACTGAGGTCTGACATAAACAGTGACGAGCCTCCTCTATCCTCTCAACGAACTGAGGGTTAACATGAACAGTGACGACCCTCCCCTATCCTCTCAACGAACTGAGGGCTAACATAAACAGTGACGACCCTCCCCTATCCTCTCAATGAACTGAGGGCTAACATAAACAGTGACGACCCTCCTCTATCCTCTCAATGAACTGAGGTCCGACATAAATAGTGACGACCCTCCCCTATCCTCTCAACGAACTGAGGGCTAACATGAACAGTGACGACCCTCCCCTATCCTCTCAACGAACTGAGGGCTAACATAAACAGTGACGACCCTCCTCTATCCTCTCAACGAACTGAGGGCTAATATAAACAGTGACGACCCTCCCCTATCCTCTCAACGAACTGAGGGCTAACATGAACAGTGACGACCCTCCTCTATCCTCTCAACGAACTGAGGTCTGACATAAACGGTGACGACCCTCCCCTATCCTCTCAACAAACTGAGGGCTAACATAAACAGTGACGACCCTCCCCTATCCTCTCAATGAACTGTGGTCTGACATAAACAGTGACGACCATCCCCTATCCTCTCAACGAACTGAGGGCTAACATGAACAGTGATGACCCTCCCCTATCCTCTCAACGAACTGAGGGCTAACATGAACAGTGACGACCCTCCTCTATCCTCTCAACGAACTGAGGGCTAACATGAACAGTGACGACCCTCCTCTATCCTCTCAACGAACTGAGGGCTAACATGAACAGTGACGACCCTCCCCTATCCTCTCAACGAACTGAGGGCTAACATGAACAGTGACGACCCTCCCCTATCCTCTCAACGAACTGAGGTCTGACATAAACAGTGACGACCCTCCTCTATCCTCTCAACGAACTGAGGGCTAACATGAACAGTGACGACCCTCCCCTATCCTCTCAACGAACTGAGGTCTGACATAAACAGTGACGACCCTCCCCTATCCTCTCAACGAACTGAGGGCTAACATGAACAGTGATGATCCTCCCCTATCCTCTCAACGAACTGAGGTCTGACATAAACAGTGACGACCCTCCCCTATCCTCTCAATGAACTGAGGTCTGACATAAACAGTGACGACCCTCCCCAATCCTCTCAACGAACTGAGGTCTGCCATAATCAGTGACGACCCTCCACTATCCTCTCAACGAACTGAGGTCTAACATGAACAGTGACGACCCTCCCCTATCCTCTCAACGAACTGAGGTCTGACATCAATAGTGACGACCCTCCCCTATCCTCTCAATGAACTGAGGTCTGACATAAACAGTGACGACCCTCCTCTATCCTCTCAACGAACTGAGGGCTAACATGAACAGTGACGACCCTCCCCTATCCTCTCAACGAACTGAGGTCTGACATAAACAGTGACGACCCTCCCCTATCCTCTCAACGAACTGAGGGCTAACATGAACAGTGACGACCCTCCTCTATCCTCTCAACGAACTGAGGGCTAACATGAACAGTAACGACCCTCCTGTATCCTATCAACGAACTGAGGTCTGACATAAACAGTGACGACCCTCCCCTATCCTCTCAATGAACTGAGGTCCGACATAAACAGTGACGACCCTACCCTATCCTCTCAACGAACTGAGGTCTGACATCAACAGTGACGACCCTCCCCTATCCTCTCAACGAACTGAGGTCTGACATAAACAGTGACGACCCTCCCCTATCCTCTCAATGAACTGAGGTCCAACATAAACAGTGATGACCCTCCCCTATCCTCTCAACGAACTGAGGTCCGACATAAACAGTGACTACCCTCCTCTATCCTCTCAACGAACTGAGGTCTGACATAAACAGTGATGACCCTCCTCTATCCTCTCAACGAACTGAGGTCTGCCATAAACAGTGACGACCCTCCCCTATCCTCTCAACGAACTGAGGTCTGACATAAACAGTGACGACCCTCATCTATTCTCTCAATGAACTGAGTGATAACATGAACAGTGACGACCCTCCCCTATCAACGAACTGAGGTCTGACATGAACAGTGATGACCCTCCCCTATCCTCTCAACGAACTGAGGTCTGACATAAACAGTGACGACCCTCCCCTATCCTCTCAACGAACTGAGGTCCGACATAAACAGTGACGTCCCTCCTCTATCCTCTCAATGAACTGAGTGCTAACATGAACAGTGACGACCCTCCCCTATCAACGAACTGAGGTCTGACATGAACAGTGATGACCCTCCCCTATCCTCTCAACGAATTGAGGTCTGACATAAACAGTGACGACCCTCCCCTATCCTCTCAATGAACTGAGTGCTAACATGAACAGTGACGACCCTCCCCTATCAACGAACTGAGGTCTGACATAAACAGTGACGACCCTCCCCTATCCTCTCAACGAACTGAGGTCTGACATAAACAGTGATGAACCTTTACCTATCCTCTCAACGAACTGAGGTCTGACATAAACAGTGACGACCCTCCTCTATCCTCTCAATGAACTTAGTGATAACATGAACAGTGACGACCCTCCCCTATCAACGAACTGAGGTCTGACATGAACAGTGATGACCCTCCCCTATCCTCTCAACGAATTGAGGTCTGACATAAACAGTGACGACCCTCCCCTATCCTCTCAATGAACTGAGTGCTAACATGAACAGTGACGACCCTCCCCTATCAACGAACTGAGGTCTGACATAAACAGTGACGACCCTCCCCTATCCTCTCAACGAACTGAGGTCTGACATAAACAGTGATGACCCTCCCCTATCCTCTCAACGAACTGAGGTCTGACATAAACAGTGACGACCCTCCTCTATTCTCTCAATGAACTGAGTGATAACATGAACAGTGACGACCCTCCCCTATCAACGAACTGAGGTCTGACATGAACAGTGATGACCCTCCCCTATCCTCTCAACGAACTGAGGTCTGACATAAACAGTGACGACCCTCCCCTATCCTCTCAACGAACTGAGGTCCGACATAAACAGTGACGTCCCTCCTCTATCCTCTCAATGAACTGAGTGCTAACATGAACAGTAACGACCCTCCCCTATCAACGAACTGAGGTCTGACATGAACAGTGATGACCCTCCCCTATCCTCTCAACGAATTGAGGTCTGACATAAACAGTGACGACCCTCCCCTATCCTCTCAATGAACTGAGTGCTAACATGAACAGTGACGACCCTCCCCTATCAACGAACTGAGGTCTGACATAAACAGTGACGACCCTCCCCTATCCTCTCAACGAACTGAGGTCTGACATAAACAGTGATGAACCTTTACCTATCCTCTCAACGAACTGAGGTCTGACATAAACAGTGACGACCCTCCTCTATCCTCTCAATGAACTGAGTGATAACATGAACAGTGACGACCCTCCCCTATCAACGAACTGAGGTCTGACATGAACAGTGATGACCCTCCCCTATCCTCTCAACGAACTGAGGTCTGACATAAACAGTGACGACCCTCCCCTATCCTCTCAATGAACTGAGTGCTAACATGAACAGTGACGACCCTCCCCTATCAACGAACTGAGGTCTGACATGAACAGTGATGACCCTCCCCTATCCTCTCAACGAATTGAGGTCTGACATAAACAGTGACGACCCTCCCCTATCCTCTCAATGAACTGAGTGCTAACATGAACAGTGACGACCCTCCCCTATTAACGAACTGAGGTCTGACATAAACAGTGACGACCCTCCCCTATCCTCTCAACGAACTGAGGTCTGACATAAACAGTGACGACCCTCCCCTATCCTCTCAATGAACTGAGTGCTAACATGAACAGTGACGACCCTCCCCTATCAACGAACTGAGGTCTGACATGAACAGTGATGACCCTCCCCTATCCTCTCAATGAACTGAGGGCTAACATCAACATTGATCACCCTTCTCTCCCTCTCAATTATATGAGTAATATAAACAAAGTATGCATCTAAAATTCTGATCAAAAATGTTATCATTTCATTGTATTTACATTCTTACGATTTAAATATTATATTTTTAAAATATATTTCTAGTTTTGTTTTGTTGGATGATAATTTTTAAAACCGTTTATATGTATATTTTGGATCTTTAAAAAGACACGTCACTCTGTATTGTACGATAAAAATTATTTGTGTTTTGAAATAAAGCTTGAAAACCTTTAAAGCATCAATTTAATCACCAACTGATATAACAGAACCTTAGTACCTATCTCTTTAATAGGTTAGGTTACCTTTTCATTTTACTCTTAAAATGAATGTAATGTGAAATAACTCGAGTTTAGAAAATTCACTTTGGATCTTATTTGTTCGATTTAAACAACATTGCGGGTCTTCAAATCATCAAAATATAATAATTTATTTGATATATTTATTTATGCACTTGTTAATTTCGAATAAAAAATTAGTTAGAATCTTTAGTTAACTAAAACGTAAATTTAAAAACCTATGCTTTCTTCTATAGCACGTCTGTAAATACAAACAAACTGTAAATAATTGTTATCAACTTCTTTTTGGTATTTCTTTGCCATTTTCTTTACTGTTCCTTCCCATCATCACTCCGATGTTTGTGAATATTACACCCCCACCCCTACCAACGCACTTCAACCATGGGTCCATGCCAGAGTAAAATTGTTATACCATATTTTACTTGCAGTATATTCCAATGCATTTTTTGACAACATAGCGCTACTAACTGTACAAAGTTAATTAATTTGTACGTACATTTGTTATATTTTGGTACAAAACAGTGAATATTTAACAAACAGACAAAGTGAGGTACAAAAGTATTTCTCATTTTGTCATAAACCTCCTTATAATGTTTTTATATTATTTCCAAAACTTAATCATATTTATTTTACAGGAGCTGGTGTTCTCGAAACAGAAATAGCTGATGAAGAGGTGCGTTTTACTTGTAGCATTTAATTATAAAAAAAGAATAAAAAAAGAAAAAAAACACAGGTATATTTATTATCTAATGTTAAGCTATTTAGTGTATCTTATTATCAGCTGTGTTTGGGTCCAGTAGTGGAGCACTATTGGTCCCATATAAATGTAATGCATTTGAATCAGCTGTGGTAGCAGACCCCACTAAAGCTGAAACACACCATATCGTGAACCCCACTCAGTATATTTAGCATTGTAATCACCCTCTACGATAAAATTTTCTCCAGTACATTAAAAAACCTTTCAAGAAAGAAAATTTGCCTGGAAATAGTCTAAGCCATCTTTTACACTCACTCGCACTTCTTATCAGTCGCACTTAGACCTACTGATAGCGTGGCTCACTGCGGCACTGGGCAAGCCTTATCACACATCTTCATCCTTCCAATACACCAATGTATCAAACAGTATGCCTTATTTCTACCTAAACTACCTTAATTATATATTTACAATTTTCGTATCGAAACTAAATATCTTTATTTATATAGTACACATATACCAAAAACACATAGTATATACAACAGAAACAAACAAAAGAAAAGAAGTAGTAATATTTTAAACTCTAAACTATAATTTCAAACATATTACGAACATCTTCTTTATTGAGTAGCCAAATTTTGAATTTAGATAAAAAGGTGTTTACATTTTGAATATTTTTTAAATCTCCTTACAATAAGTAAAAAAAAGTAAGTGCAAGAAATGCAAAATAATTTTTAAACGATACTTTATTAACATTTGGCAAACTACATGTTAAATAACCTGAGTCTTATATGTTCTAATTTCTATTCTGACCAATCTTAATATAAAACATTCGCAACACTTTGAAAATGTACAAATGTCGAACTGAGAGAATTTTTAATGATTGATATAAAGGAAATGATCACGTTTCTTTTTAAACAGCAATACTCAAATTAAGTAGCCGTGTCTCATTCTTAGCTTCTCTATGTGTGAGTTGAATGTACCTCCCCAGCCGTGCATTCCATATTGTAACCTTTAATGTACCTCCACAGCAGTACATTCCATACTGTAACCTTGAATGTACCTCCTCAGC
Organism: Stictocephala bisonia; assembly: GCA_035578905.1. Taxonomy (NCBI): domain Eukaryota; kingdom Metazoa; phylum Arthropoda; class Insecta; order Hemiptera; family Membracidae; genus Stictocephala; species Stictocephala bisonia. The sequence goes on from JAQJVL010001115.1 coordinate 74,458, forward strand.
AGTGTATTCCATATTGTAACCTTTAATGTACCTCCCCAGCAGTACATTCCATACTGTAACCTTGAATGTACCTCCCCAGCAGTACATTCCATATTGTAACCTTGAATGTACCTCCCCAGTAGTACATTCCATACTGTAACCATGAATGTACCTCCCCAGCAGTGTATTCCATATTGTAACCTTTAATGTACCTCCCCAGTAGTACATTCCATATTGTAACCTTTAATGTACCTCCCCAACAGTACATTCTATATTGTAATCTTTAATGTACCTCCCCAGTAGTGCATTCCATACTGTAACCTTGAATATACCTCCTCAGCAGTGTATTCCATATTGTAACCTTTAATGTACCTCCCCAGCAGTACATTCCATATTGTAACCTTGAATGTACCTCCTCAGCAGTGTATTCCATATTGTAACCTTTAATGTACCTCCCCAGCAGTACATTCCATATTGTAACCTTGAATGTACCTCCCCAGCAGTGTATTCCATATTGTAACCTTGAATGTACCTCCCCAGCAGTGCATTCCATATTGTAACCTTGAATGTACCTCGCCAGCAGTGTATTCCATATTGTAACCTTGAATGTACCTCCCCAGCAGTGCATTCCATACTGTAACCTTGAATGTACCTCCTCAGCAGTGCATTCCATACTGTAACCTTGAATGTACCTCCTCAGCAGTGCATTCCATACTGTAACCTTGAATGTACCTCCCCAGCAGTGTAGTCCATACTGTAACCTTGAATGTACCTCCCCAGCAGTGTAGTCCATACCGTAACCTTGAATGTACCTCCCCATCAGTGTATTCCATATTGTAACCTTTAATGTACCTCCCCAGCAGTACATTCCATATTGTAACCTTTAATGTACCTCCCCAACAGTATATTCCATATTGTAACCTTGAATGTACCTCCCCAGCAGTACATTCCATACTGTAACCTTGAATGTACCTCCTCAGCAGTGCATTCCATACTGTAACCTTGAATGCATCTCCCCAGCAGTGTATTCCAGACTGTAATCTTGAATGTACCAAAGCCATGTAAAGTGATCTCATTGAATCAGTGTCACATAAATGTCTTAATAAATAGAAACTTCTTATACTCTTTTTACACTTGCCGTTTAGCTCCATAATATGCTGTTTCCAGGATAACCTTTGGTCTACGCTTATACCAAGGTATTTAAAATGCTCTTGTTGTTCAATAATTTGGAAATTACGTGAGTAAATATTTGTACATTCTTCTTCATTAAAATTAATCGGAAAATGAAAATAAAAACTTTTATATCCAAAATTTATATATATTTTGTTTTTGTTACATTAACTAACATATGAATAGAAATGCACCAATTCTGTCATATTCTCAGATCATTATTCATTTGACCCAAAATCGTCTCCTTATTAGCAAAAGCTGTAATCTTTCCATTAAATTCTTTTATAAGAAGGTCATTTATAAACATCAGAAATAAATTTGCTGATAGTACCGGGCCTTGAGGAATGCCTTTGTTTATTAATTTTGACTCGCTGACGACGTCATGAATTTTGAATCTCTGTTCCCTTCCAGTTAAATAACTTCTAAATCACTTTAGCGCTATTCCTCTAATTCCGGCTCGCTCTACTTTTTCAGAAGTATTTCATGAACCATATCAAATGCCTTTCTAAAATCAATAAACAATGCCGATGCTTTAATATTAGAATTCAAAGCTTCATTCAACCGTTCTATAAATGCTGTAAGGGCAGCCTATGTAGATTTTCCTTTAGTAAATCCAAATTGTTTGAAACTGTGAAAATTATTCTGATTAAGATAATCTATTAATCTACATTTCATAAGTTTCTCACATACTTTCGATAGAACAGGTAAAGCTGATTGGTCGTAGGTTATCAATATTAACTAAATTAGGCTTTTTCTGTATCACTATATCTGCAATCACTATACTCTTTGGAAATGTACTATTATTGAAACTCCGATTAAATATATGTTGTAAAACACCAGATATGTTTCGTGAGAGTTTGTTTATGACATATGATGAACTCTTATCTACACCATATGATTTCTTATTTTTCCAACTACTCATAACATTTTCCACTTCCTCTTTTACTACTGGAGAGATAAAAAAAGATCGACATGCGTTAGGCGCCGTTGGCTCCACTATATAACAGTCAGTCAGTACATTTGGTTCAATATAAACAAAATAATTGTTGATCTCATTACACATAACCTTCTCGTTATCTAGAACTGCACTGCTCAGCGTGCTCTTATCTTTGTTGCCAATTATCTCATTTATTAACTTCCATTGTCCAGCCGTATCACCATTAAGTTTTCTGAATTTTTTCGAAAATAATTTTTCTTCGTGATATCTATTTCTCCGGTTACATTTTTGCTAAAACTGTAGTAATAATCCCAAATACTACGTCGTATGGTTTTTTAAATAATGTTTTATACAATTTATTTCTTATGTTTAGCTTTCTTAAAATTTGTACCGTCATCCATAGGCTGTTATTTCTTGCTTTTGCTAATTTATTTTCAATTTCTCTTGTAACTGAGTTTTTGTTTCTGTACTTATTTAAAGTATTGCAAACTATATCAAGACATTCAACAACATCATTACATTTCAGTAAATAGTCCCAGCGTGTTTGTTGCAAATCACCAGCTAGCAATACATATTTTTAAAATCAATACAGATGTTACTGTTTACATTTACTTTGTTCTCTTCACATCTATTAACACAGTTAAGCTTTAGTCCTATTACAAAATGATCAGAAACATCTATATCGAAAATAGCTGCTGAAACAGATTGTACATTTTTATGACGAACGAAAACATGGTCTATGCAAGACTGTGAGTTGTACCCTATTCGAATTGTTTGTTTAATTATTGGAATAAAACTGCGGTCAATTATTAAACTAAAATAAATTTCGCACTCTACTGAATTACAATGTATGTTAAATTAAAAGTATAATGTTTTATATTATTTAGTAATTCATTCAATTCTGTCAAAAAATTTTATATGTTAAATTTATGAAGTCTATACATAGCTACAAGAGTAAGATTTACACAAGACTCTTTAAGCCAAACAATCAGCTGTTTACATAGCAAGTTGTAATTGCCCAGCTTGAAATGTACAGTCTATATAAACAATAACTCCTCCAGACACATACCTATCATTACATCTGTTATATACATTGAACCTTACATTTTGTAAACTATAATTCATCTGAATTTATCCAAACTTCGCTTAAAACTATAATATCAATTTTCCTATCTACTGAATTTATTAGTGTTTCAAAAAAGTTAAATTTATTCTTTATACTTCTTATATTCAAGTGTAAAAAGTGTACACTAGTTTGAGTGACTTTAAACAAAAAATATAATTTAAATCATGATGAGATGGCCAAATAATACCATTATTAAAACTTAGCATTTATTTATTTATTTTTTAACGGAACCTTATGTTTATCATATACACATTACATTTTATGATTCCAACGAAGTAAACTCTCTAGATTTTCAACAACTGTTTAATTTTGGCCAAGTCATCTAGACTATCAAGAGGATGCAAGAGGTCCTGATCTATCTTCGATATTCATGGTGGAAGCTGGAAGAAACCCTCTTTACAATCAGGTAACTCGTAATGCTTGATGGTCCATAGCACTGCCTCCATGGCCCGTGTTCTCAGGCCTAAAATAAAACTTGCAGTTTGGAATTTTAAAATAACTCCTATCCGTAAAATGAGTTTCTGAAATAAGTAGAGCATCTAATTTATGTTGAGTAATAAATAAGTGAAACTCTTCACTATACTGAGTCAAGCCGTTGGCATTTCATACAACTGATGTCATAAAAATATTAATTTTAGGTGAGAAATGACAGTTGTCAACAGCTTAAAAGATCTTTCACGTTGTTATACATTTTTAGTCCCTCTGTATGTTAAAAGTGTACAGTACCTAATTCAGGTACAATAATTTACTATCTGCAAATACCTTTCGATAACGTTTGAAATCTAATAGACAACAAAACCGTTATGATCCGCACATTCAGTAGTAAAAGTGTTTTTTATCTGAATAAATATAGTCGAAATATTAGTCCCTCTAGTTTTATTTTGAATACTGATAATAAAATCGATGGAATTTTATTGCCACAAATTACACTATGACACATTTATTTATACTTCACCTTTTAAAGTCACTGTTTGGCAACTTATACTTCAGTTGCAGCTCTTGTACAACATCTATTTTAAATCCCCCAAGAGTATGTTTTAATTGCTATAAACAATATTTTTACCCGGTTGTTTCTCACAAATAAGACGTGTCCTAATGTGCATAACATAAAATACTCGGCTAGTAATTTAGAAGTCACCTAAGTAAATTAAAAGTAATTAGGCTTGTAGTACATGTCACTGCAAGGATGATGGAACTGTTAGCTACTGGACCAGGAGGCTCTGTAGACCCACCAGCATCCACTGGTTATGTGGTTATCACTGAGTATAATGATGTATTTTGTTCCAGAACACTTGTACTGCTGGAACAACCTTAAATAGGGACTGTAGTACATGTCACTTCAAGGATGACGGAGCTGTTAGGTACTGCACCAAGAGGCTCTGTAGACCCACCAACATTTACTGGTATGTGGTTCTTACTGAGACTAATAATATATTTTGTTCCAGAACACTTGTACTCCTGGAACAACCTTAAATAGGGACTGTAGTACATAACACCGCAAGGATGACGGAACTGTTAGCTACTGCACCAGGAGACTCTGTAGACCCACCAGCATTCACTGGTATGTGATTATCACTGTGTCTAATGATGTATTTTGTTCCAGAACACTACTACTCCTGAAACAACCTTTAATAGGGACTGTAGTACATGTCACCACAAGGATGACGGAACTGTTAGTTACTGCACCAGGAGGCTCTGTAGACCCACCAGCATCCACTGGTATGTGGTTATCACTGAGTCTAATGATGTATTTTGTTCCAGAACACTTCTACTCCTGGAACAACCTTTAATAGGGACTGTAGTACATGTCACCACAAGGATGCTGGAACTGATAGCTACTGTACCAGGAGACTCTGTAGAACCACCAGCATTCACTGGTATGTGATTATCACTGAGACTAATGATGTATTTTGTTCCAGAACACTTGTACTCCTGGAACAACCTTAAATAGGGACTGTAGTACATGTCACCACAAGGATGACGGAACTGTTAGCTACTGCACCAGGAGGCTCTGTAGACCCACCAGCATTCACTGGTGTGTGATTATCACTGAGTCTAATGATGTATTTTGTTCCAGAACACTACTACTCCTGAAACAACCTTTAATAGGGACTGTAGTACATGTCACCACAAGGATGACGGAACTGTTAGCTACTGCACTAGGAGGCTCTGTAGACCCACCAGCATTCACTGGTGTGTGATTATCACTGAGTCTAATGATGTATTTTGTTCCAGAACACTTCTACTCCTGGAAAAACCTTTAATAGGGACTGTAGTACATGTCACCACAAGGATGTCAGAACTGTTAGCTACTGCACCAGGAGACTCTGTAGACCCACCAGCATTCACTGGTATGTGATTATCACTGAGTCTAATGATGTATTTTGTTCCAGAACACTACTACTCCTGAAACAACCTTTAATAGGGACTGTAGTACAAGTCACTGCAAGGATGACGGAACTGTTAGCTACTGCACCAGGAAGCTCTGTACACCCACCAGCATTCATTGGTATGTGGTTCTCATTGATTCTAATAATCTGTTTTGTTCCAGAAAAGTTGTGTGCCTGGAGAAGTCTTTACGCTGGATTGTAATGAATGCTTTTGCATGGAAGACGGAATAACTGCTGAATGCACATTGATGAACTGTTAAGGACTGTTTTTAGGTTTTAAAACACCTAAAAATAGCCTTAAAAGAGAATATGTCAAAAACCAAGAATTGTTTAATGCCGTCCAGCACAAAATACATGCAATGACAAAGTCTATATATTTGTAATATCTAAAATTGTGAATATGTAAAATACAATCGTGACTTTCAGTGTCTAAACTTTAAATTGTAAATTGCTGAGGTCTTGTAAATAAATTTCCTGTAATGAGTAAAAAGCACTTTTTTTAACCATTTTGTGAGAGCATTTTTGAATGTAGTTATGTCAGAAATAGTTAGTTTATTAAAAACTCTGATACCTGTACTAATATGTGTATGTTGAGTTTTACTTAGTCTAGCACATCTGGCATCAAGTAGGTTTTGTGATCTAGTATTGTAGTTGAGAATCTCACCCCTTAAAATAAACAAGTTAAGATTTTCTTTATAGAAATTAAGCTTTGTAAAATAAAAATACGTGGAACTATCAGTATCCCTAGGGTTACAAAGTAGGGTTTAATTGAATCAAAGTCACTTATACCATCGTTCCAATAAAGAGCTAAATTAGTGTTATTGCCAGCAATCTGAGAATTTCCACTGGTTTTAAACAATCACTTTCAGCAACAATAAGTCCAATCTTCATTGTTGAAACGGGCCATCATAATATATACTAGGAGACACTCCTGCACGTTTCGCGTGCAAACACCACCCCTCGTTGTGTTTGTTACACCTCGGCATGTGAATTTTGACTACAAATGATAATAGGTTGACAGTATAATTTAAAATCACAAGATTACATTTATTTACAGTATCTCACTCACACTATTTGCGTTGCTGCCTATTTATTAGTATAAACACCCAATAATATTACTTAGCCTGTTTTTAACGTGTTTATTTAATTTCTGTTGTTTAACAACTGATTAATTAAAGAAATAAATTGCCACTGGATTCTTCAAGTCCAGTAGAGTGAAATAATCAAATTTGAATGAAACCATGATTAACATTATGACAGATCTAACTTCCTCAATATAATGGTGAGCATTCCAACAGCTGTTAAACATTAGTGGAAATCATTATTTACAATTGAACAGCTGTTAATTGTATATTCATTTAAATCTCTCTGTTTAACGTACATGGTTTTTCTTTTAAAACGCAATCCTATTTACAAGTACTAAAAATTAAGGTTTAAGTTAATTACAAGTTTATAGGTTTGTAGCCCTGGTTCTTCTTCTTCCTTAGCTATCAGCTGATTTACATTGTTGCATTGTTTTTCACTTTATTTGGGTTTCGTGCAATGTCATTTAATTGCGGTTAGAAACGTGGATTTGAATAAGGACCACAGAATGTTTATTGTGGAGGAATATTTTAAAACAAAATCGTTTGTTTTATGTCAAGATGCTTTCGAACAGTATTATGAACCCGTTGTATTGACTATATATTGTTAATTGTATGTACATAATTGTATTGAAATTCAACAAATTTCAAATCATGGGTTGCGTTTTAAAAATCCTGTACTTTAGGGCTTCCTATACTCTTCAGGGTGAAAATGTTGCAGAATTAAGACGTTATTACAAAACTGCTACGAACAGAGGAAACCTTTTTCACTTCCCAACTGTTTTAATTGGTCAAGAAATATGAAAGGAGACTAAAAACATTTTCACGTATTATTATAAGGACCAGTCTTTCATGAAACAGTCTCCTATGTTTCATGAAAGACTCCTGGTTCTATTCTGATTGAATAAAACTAATTGTTAATTCCAATTAATTGTTGCATTAATTGACGAGATCCTTATATTTTTCCTTCTCTATAAAAATACATTCGTTGGTTTAACAGTAATACTGAATCCTAGTTAATATGCCTACCAAACGTACCAAAATGAATGTCCTGTGGGCGTTTGTTTATTTTTGCCTTTCGTAACATAGCAATTTGAAAGTGAAATTAATTTTTATCATATTTCTTCTAAAAGAAATTTTACACTATCAATGTGTTAATTAATTTTGTTTGGGTAATTTTTTATGGTAAAGAAAATATTTATTTGTACTTATCTACTAACCTCTAGTAGAATATAAATTAGAGGTACACATTCAAAAACAACAAAACCAAATTTGTTACGAAATTTATTCAGACTCGATACTGAATCCCGATTACATTATTACATTTGAGACGCCGACACAACGTTGTTGGTATTTTAAGGCGAATATGAATGGTTATATGAGTGTAGAATGAATGTGGATGAGTGTAGTCTGGTTCCTATCTGAGTTCAACTGTTCCTCAGAAAGGGCAATTTATTAATAGCCCAACAGCCAGGGCAACTAAGGGACATACAGCTTTTATGTGGAATCCAAACCACGTATTGCTGGTCTGATTTTCAGCTAATTCAAAAGCCTGATACTCAGTTATCTCCCCCACACAACATCCGCACAATGATCACCATCCAACATGGACACCCCAGACTTCTCTAGTAGTGTCCACGTCGATAGCAACCACTAAGCGGACGCCATGTCGGTATTAAGAGGACCGAGCATAGTACGTGCGCGTGTGTGTGAAGGCCGAGTAAGTGGTATAGTGATTAAATTTGTTTCATGCCTATTAACAATAATTTAATTGAAACAAACGTAAATTTAATATAATTCTATATCATATAAGTTATAATAACATTAATATTATGTTGTATAGTTAATAAAGAATACTCTTTCATATCAAATATAAAATTGAGTGATAAATTAATTGCTATCAACAGTGCCGTTAAATTACTTTAGTCTTATAAATGCTTGGTTGCTAACTGTTATATCCAGTGTCAATCATGAACTCAGTCCACATCTTCCTACTCTGCTTTAGCATCTACTTGGCTCAATCGAGTAAGTTATGCTAGTAGTAGTTTATAAAAAATTAAGTAGGGATTGCTACCCCCCCCCCACACACATAGGGGGAGTTTGTGGTGTTCCTAAAATGTTTCCCCTTCTAACCTAAAAATAATATTTTCGAGAGGTGCCAGTCACTGGTTACTTTTTAAACTAGTTTTCTACTAATTGCTGCCACCTACTTAGCAGTGCCAATAACTGGAATTGTGGCTCTCCAGAGGTGCCAATAGCTGGAGTATTAGGCATGCCAAGTTACATATGATGTCTTGAACGTGGTGTTGGTTATGAAGGTGGCAGTGTTGAGCTTATTGGCATATCAATAAAGAACGCACCAATCTGTTATTGTTTAGTAATAAATCTTGCAGTCTAAGCCACATTCTGTATTTTACCTCTTAAAGTTAAATCTTTATATTAGGTATTTGATTTTTATGTAATGAATTTTTACTATCGCTACAGTCATTATTTATAGATATATAAATTCAGAAACTGTAGAATTTACTGTATATATTTCATATAGTTAAAAAAAAAATATTTACCCCTTTCAAGTAAAAATAGTATTTTACGAAGTTTATCTGAAGGGCTATTAACACTGATTGTTAAAGAGGAGCTCTTCTGGTTCGATACTCAACACGGAATGTATTTTTAGCTTTAATTAGAAGTTCATTCCAATCAGCTGAACTAATCTTAAATAAAAATCCAACTAGGATGTAAAATATTTCTAAAAGACGAATATATCCGTTTATATTTGTGCGTTTTTTTCTTTTTTTACTAATTAGCCTCTTAATTAAGAGACACTTCAGGACTGGTTCTCAATATGAATCGTTATTTTATGTACTTTATATGTTTAAACTTTTTAAGACAATATTCTTTATTATTTATAACTATAAATCTGTTTATTCCTAAATATAGCACAACTACTTTTAAGCTATATTTACATTCATCAATCGTTCCGGTGAAACACCAAACCATTTCATTCGTAATGAGTTTGAAACAACTTCAATTAATCCTGATGTAATTATTCAACTAGTTGTAAGCAATTAAAAGTGAAGTAGTTAAAAAGTAATTAAAATAATTATATCAATTCCTTACACGTCAATCTTTTATAATTAAAAGATTAAACAAAAAACTATGTACATTATCCACACAATAATATAGCATACAATATAATAATATACACAATAATATTATTTTTTACTTGCATAAACATACCACAGAGAATGTAATTTAAAGCATATACATTACTCTTTAGACCTAAATTTAAACTTACTCAATGTGCCTTCAATAATTATGAGGCAAATACCGCCATACGCCATGACGTCATATAAAGAGGTTTAGTTGAAACAGTTAGCTGTAAGTATTTTTACAAATGTCTTTTTGTATTAACATATTATATGTTATTTTACAGGACAGATTTTATATATGTATTCCGGATTATATGAATGTTCGCGATTTTATTTTGTCAAATATATTTCAGAGCATTACATTAAACTTCTATGGTAGTTTATTACGAATACTAACAGCCTTCTTTATCGTTAAGTTTTAATAGTAGTCAAAAAACAAGAGGAGGTAAAGTTTATAGCTTAAGTAACATAACAAGTTGGACAACAATTTTCATTAACAGATGAACGAATTTATTTTTGTGTTAGTTTGATAATTTAACGTGAGGTCAAGATTACACCAAAATAAGAGCTTTAAACTTTGTTAATACATGGGCCCCTCACACAGAAGGGACTGTAAAGTGTAGAGGAGCGTTTCATTTAACTTATGAATTGTCAGGTATATGAAGACCACATCTACCCTTAATTACTATCCCATTGTGTGGGGAGTCAATATGTTCTACATTTGGGGTCCGATATCCACAACTATTTCCCATTCATTATGACTTTGCTTCACGAAATTTCAGCAAAATTTAACTCAAACTCAAAACATGCTTTATTTGGACTGATATATCTGCATTACAGTGAAATATCCACAAAGGAAACTTATTCTGCGCTTTAATCAAACATATACAAAGAATAAGAGAACCTCAGAATCGCAACTAATTTAAATAAAATTATCTGGATTAAAAGAACAATCCCGGACGATGCATGTGCACTGAGCAAGCAATATCTGCTTCAATGATCTCCCAAAACGTCTCAGATTTTGTTCCAGTTTCAGGTCAATTGACAGTGAATTGAATAATTTAACCAATTATATTGATGGTAGTTTAAAAAAAATGAAGTGTTGTGGTTAGGAATTGTACAGTTATTACTTGATCGGAAATTATATTTTGTTGGTGTGATTGAAGTGTAGTTCAATAACATTTTTTATCCTGAATAATAAAAGTGTATATAGAATGTAAATTGAGGGGAACGACAGAAATTTATTTGCTATGGTTTGCACGAATGGCCTTTTGGAAAATTGTTCTTATTGGTCCTTTTTGCATTTTGAGTACGGGTGATCTCATTACCCCAAACTTCCACGAGATAAGTGAGACATGGGTATATTAGTCTATAGCAAGCTGTTAAAAGGGTTGTGGTCTCTGCAAATTAAGCTAGATTTCTCAAAAGAATTATTCCGGAAGAGAGTTTACGGTCAAGAAGACTTTTTATTACAGTGTATTAGAATGTCAAGTAATCAACTAAAAGGTATTTAATTGTTGTATTAATTGATCTGGGGCCGTGTTTGTCAGTTTAGTACTACACACCAGACTTGTTAACATCCTCTCGTGATTTTTTTTAGTTAGAAATAGAGACGCATGACGCTAAAACTGATCGTTCATCAATGCTACGCTAAAACTGATCGTTCATCAATGCTACAATAAAACTGATCGTTCATCAATGCTACGCTAAAAAAGATCGTTCATTAATGCTATGCTAAAATAAGATTTACAAATTTTCCCCCAAAATAAGTTACAATAAATTTTATAGATAAACAAAATTCAAGTTTATGTATATATTTAATCAATAGATGAGACTCTTAAATGTGTATACACGTTTAAAATATATTACAACGGGTTGCGTATTCCGTGTGTTGATGCTTACATTTGTCCATAATTAGTTCAGACTTTATGAATTTGTTTTTTACTTCTAAATGTTACATACACATTAAATTAAATCTGTAAGATTAACTCAGTTATTTCGGACTGGTTATTTGTTAAAAAAAATGTATTGTAGGAATGAAATTTATGTTAAAATTATTTAAATAGAAGCAATTAATAATGCAATTAAAATTCGCAAAAGAACTAATGGAAGGAAACTATTTTTTTATGACGCAAAGTGGAATTGGTAAATGAACGCAGGTGAAGGACAGTCGCAAATCGAGCGTTATAATTTCTTCCTTGGAATAATTATTCTTTTTCCTGAAGCGAAATGGTGCTTTACTTTTGTATAGTGAAACATTTGACAGTGTTTAATTGAAGAATTGTTATATTTTCAAAAATTACAAATGTTAATATAAATGGCAACTAAATAAAACTGTTTAGTGTAAAATATAAACATAATTGTAATTGCCCAATGTTATCACTGTACTTGGATTAATTATAGAATGTACAGTGATTAGAACAAACGTACTTGACCCAGATATGGAAATGAAAATGATTAATTTGTCTGCGATTTGAAACTAATTCTGTTTGTTATAATAAATCACGGAATAGCTGTGAAAATAATCAAAAAGGTATGAGAAAGAATCGGTTTTCCGATCATAATTAAATCTATCATGTTATCTTTACTCATAAAAATTAAAAATCACAAATCCAAGCTAAAAAGTTTCTTGTAGAAGTCTTATTTGAACGTATTAGCCTATTTGATAAATATTACTACAATGTGGTAAATACTAAAAAAAAAAAAAAAAAAAAAAAAAAAAATGGGACAGAAAATATGCCTTGTTGACTTTGGGTGTTCCATGTGTATATTTTTGGGGTTTATTTTCACATTTGATACAGATTTCCTTCCTCTAAATTCTCCTTTCAAAGGTCCCCTACAGTCAATCTACGTTCTTCGTATCAATGTGGACAAAGTCTGATGAACAGACTGTAAACACAAAGCTTAACATCCGCTGTGAGAAATTTAGTTTGTTAATAAAGTATATTAAAATTACCAGAAAAGTTCCTCTTTGAAACAAATATTTTTACGTACATCGTAAATAGTTTGTGAATGAGGTTGTACTCAAAATGTAGTACTGTTTTTTTTTTTTTTTTTTTTTTTTTTAATTAAGGTTAGTGGCGGACTTTATCTACCTGACAATTCATAAGTTAGTTGCAACGTTCCTCTGCACTTACGGACCCTTTTAAGTGGTTTGAGATCCATTTATTAAACAATTTAAATCTCTTATTTTGGTATTAAATAAAATTTGCTTAACACAGCAATGCACTGTCAAATTAACTAAAATATGTAAAATATTACCTGATACAACTGACAGATTTCACCTTAAAAATTAACGTTTTACGCTGTTAATGAAAAGTGATATTCAATTTATCATGTTAATTTTAGCCATAAAATCTTTTTTTTGGATTGTTCACTCCAATTGAAAGTTTAAATTTCAGGCTGTTAATATTCATAATAAACTAACAAAGAGTAGTGTATTTCACAAAATTAAATCGTCAAAATTGATTAAATCCGGAATACATATATAAAATCTGTCCTGTAAAATAACATATAATATGTTAATACAAAAAGACATTTGCAAAAATACTGACAGCTAACTGTTTCAACTAAACCTCTTTATATGACGTCATGGCGTATGGCGGTATTTGCCTCATAATTATTGAAGGCGCATTGAGTAAGTTTAAATTTAGGTCTAAAGAGTAATGTATATGCTTTAAGTGACATTCTCTGTGGTATGTTTATGCAAGTAAAAGTGTCGTTATATTTTTGTGCGAATAATGTAAATAGTTTTTTTTTAAATCGTTTAATCATAAAAGGATAGCTTTTTGCAAGTAAAACAAGGAATTGATATCATAACAATTTAAAATTGTTGTAAGTGCACTACTAAAATACTATCACTGACTCAACATGTAAGACTTGTAACAAAAAAGGGAAATACTTTAATTTATCTAATTACTTTCTAATGCCTCACTGATAAATTATAATTTGTGAGTGTTTTTCCTCAAAATTACGTGTTTACTCCATTCTTTCCTCAGGCATCTTAGATTTTGTCTTTAATGTTCAGGACCATTATCTGGAAGATTTATAGAGTAGACAGGCCTTTTAAAATATTCTCGAAGTTATTTCAGTTTATGATTAGTTTATGTCTTAATTTCGAAAAACTACTCACACCAGCATCTAACTGCTGTTAATTCGTGATTTTTATAAATAACTAGCCGAGTACCCGTGCTTTGCTACGGTTATTTACTTAATTACTTAACGGTAAGTTAATTGAAAATAAAAGAAAGGTAAGAATTAATAAGAAATTTAAAATAATATTTTAAACTGAATCCAACAGGAGTAGTAGTATACGAAAGCACGGAAGCAGTCTGTAACAGAACAGAAACTGGACTGAACAAACCACACTGTGTGCAAGAATGTCTGTTCTCTGAGGGAGGGAGGTGTGTTATCAGTATTGACCTTTAGACTAAACCCAGAAATTCATGACCGAGTCTGACATCAATTTTATGCATCACACCCTCTTTAACTGTTAGTTTTATATAAGTAAAAAACAGCTAACTAAACAACCTTCGTTAAATTTAGATCAGTAGCTACTCAAGTGACTACAAAAGTCGTTATATAAAAATTTAACGACGGTTCAATATCCTAGGTCCTATCATTGTAGACATAAAGTTACTATAGTTAGTCAGAATTAGTAAAGAAATAATATATTATTTTATCCTGGTAACGTTATCTTATTCCTAAAACTAAAACACTATAAGAAAAAACCATTACTTAATTATAAATTCGTAAACTATAAATTCTTTTATAAATATAATTTAACAGCAGTGACTTTTATAAAGTGTTCTATCATCCATCCTAAGGATTTGTGGATCAAAACACTTCTTCTTACTTCTTCTTCTTTTGAGGTTTAATGTTGGAAAGGACTACAGTCCTGAATTTACCCCTTATTAAAGGCATGTTTCTTCTCTGACAAGACTATTTAAGTTTTAAATTGAAATTTTTAATATGAATTATTTAATTGTTTATTGTAAATTGTGATTTCAATTATGGTATCTACAATATATGACGCTTGTGCCTTACATTGTTACATGATATTTCTGGATGTTACAATTTATTATTTACATATTTATTCTATTCAAGATACAAATATTCTCTATTCTAACAGTTTATGACAATTCACACGTACAACTAACCTAAATTATCAACTTAATACATGTGCATATATAAATAACATCTTTATTTAAATAATATATTAAAAACATTTAAATTTGAATTATTTTTGCTGCAGTGTGAAACTATTAAATATTTAACCGTATTAACGTAATTTTATACTGTTTCATCTAAAAACCCATTATTCCCAACAGAGCTGTGCTTAAGTGAGTTTTGTTGCCAGCAATCTGACAATTTCCACTGTTTTACACAATTAATTACTGCAACAATAACTCCAATCCCCATTGTTGAAAGTGAAGCGTCGTTGATATATATATATATATATATATATATATATATATATATATATATATATATATATATATATATTTATTTATTTTTCATAACAGTGTTCTACATTAAATTAAATTCTGAGTCTTGAAATCGGTTCTTGTTTATATTTTAATTCAATAAAATTAATTTTTCGAGAAATTAAAGTTGCACAAGTATTTTTATTTTTTTTAGTTTTTATGTAATTCTTTGTTTTATTGAACGTTTTGGTTCAAAAGTATCACTGAATGGCCAAGAGTGGATTATTTCTGTTTATAATTTAATAATTATTAACTAGCTAATTAATAACCCACAAGAAGAACATACGAGCAATTACATTAGCAGCTAGAACAATGTTTCCAAAACGAATTACGGAACAGGCGTAGCTAAGGGGCTTAGACGGTGGCTTGCCACGCAAAAGATCCGGCCCGGTGTGACCATAACAGATTTCAGCCCCGTGCCGCTCCCGTGGTTCGGAAGTCACGTTAAGCCGTTGGTCCAACGAACCTACAAAACCAAAATAGGCTCGTCTAAGTAGGTGAGTAGAACTGTGGCTTAATTTGGCATCCCTCTCCACTAAAAGCCACACGAAACTTTCAAAATTTGTACGTAATATTGACCCAACGAAGTATGAGTTATAATATAGAGGAAAACCTCTAATCTGTTATAGGTATTATAATAGTTAATATATGAGTTTTATTAATTATAGTTGAACTAGCTTTACAGGAACAAAAATGGATGTAAGCAAGTGTGTAAAGAAAATGGTGGTTGATATGTCAAAAAGAAATTACAGTTTTAAAATATAGTTTTTCCTAAAACAGAAAATAATAATGCAATTGAAGTTAGCAAAAATATATTTATGCCTGACTGAAATGGAAGATTTAACCAAGAAAAGTAAATCTGAAATTATAAAATTCTATCTAAAATCAGTTTCAAGGAAATGAACTAACTTTTAAAAATTTTAAATGAAGTAATGTTAAGCGAATCTAGATATATTATCAAAAATACGACCTAATATATCCATTATAATGTTGGTAACTTTTAGATCTGTACTAACAATAAAACATTTTGTATGATATTTCAACTTCTCGTTTTAACCTTGAGAAAAATATGCTGAGAATTATAGTATTACATTTGTATTATTAATGTTATTTTTGTCAAAATTGGTTATACAATGAGACCTTTGACACATTATTGAAAATAATAGCCACTTGCAAATAATGTTTCTGCGTCAGTTTTATTGACCCACCAGCCCACCCATACACGTACAGTGGTATTGACCCACCCGCCCACCCATACACAGCAGTGGCACATATAACAAAATTCACCTTACATTTGAAAAACTGTTAATATTACATATGTTGTGATGTTAAGGTTATTAAATTGAAGCTTGGAAAGTAACTGAGTATATGAACAGAATGGTCTTGTTAGGTAGGGTGGGTAAGGGGGAGATGGTTTTTTCAAAATACATGTCTGTTCACAAACCGCTGAAGGGTGTTCCCTTACGTATTGGTGTAAACTACTCCCTAGCGTACTTGACGAAAAATAGTTGAAATGTACTCTATCACCACTATTGTTTATTGAAATGTTTTTATTGAAAGGTAGAATTAGGACTGTAAAGTCCTCTCTCCCACTCTACCCTCTATAAATGTATGTAGATAGATTTTCAAATAAACTACAATTTTAACTATACTTAATTTACAAATTAAATCAAAGTTTATTTCGTGAAAAAGCGGTTCAAAAGTAAACAAAAGACAAATATTACTGAAAACTGAAATCACATAGACTCATGGTCTGTATGAGCGTTTTATCCACGTAATTTAGTAATACCAGTCGATAAAATTTGACAGGTAAAAAAGTTTAAGTATGAAAGAAACAATGAACGAACATATTAACATAACAAATTGGAATAAATGATATATAGTTTTTAATTAGCTTAATACGTGTTGATACATATAAAGTACAAGTAAACGTCACACAACACAAATGTATTACAATATAAGCACAAAATGCACAAATATATTACAATACAAGTACAAAATGCACAAATATTATGGTGATTGATTTCGGTGAACCACGCTCACCTTCCTCAGACCAGAGGGATTCACAAAAGAATCATTCACAACAAACAGAGAAGAAGGATATTGTTTGTTTTTATTTAAATCTGATTTAATAATCGATTTTTGTATAACGTTTAAAGGTTCTAAAACGGTCTTGAGGGCTCCTCCCCAAGACATAATGCCATGCATAAGATGGGGTTGAACATGTGCATAATAAACAATTTTAAGTAATTATAAAACAGTATTTGACTCAAATTCTTAAACACATATGTCATTTTCCCAAGTTAAGTTTTTATGTACAGTAGTTAATGTGAGGTTCCCATGTAAGCCTAGTATCAGTACAGTAGTTAATGTTAGGTTCCCATGTAAGCCTAGTATCAGTACAGTAGTTAGTGTGAGGTTCCCATGTAAGCCTAGTATCAGTACAGTAGTTAATGTGAGGTTCTCATGTAAGCCTAGTATCAGTACAGTAGTTAGTGTGAGGTTCCCATGTAAGCCTAGTATCAGTACAGTAGTTAATGTGAGGTTCCCATGTAAGCCTAGTATCAGTACAGTAGTTAGTGTGAGGTTCCCATGTAAGCCTAGAATCAGCAATTATACCCAGATACTTGTACTGGTCTACCCTCTCAATGGGCTCAATGGGCTCAAAGTGCAGCATCAATTGAAGTGCGATTGGTAAAATGTTGGGTTTAGATAAATTCATTTAAAAAATATTCTCATCAAACCAAATTATAATAATTTTCAACTCCCTAGCAGCTATTTCAAATACTTGGTAGGAAATCTTACCTTTGAAAATGACTAACATGTCGTCTGCAAATATTAACAAAAGTATTTACTTTATCTATATTATTATTACAATTTATCTATATTATTAATATATTCTAAAAATAGCAAGGGTCCTGGAGTACTTCCTTGAACAACCCCACAGTTCACAGTTTGAGGATCACTTAGCGTCCGGTCAGATAGCTCGTGAAACAATCCAATGTCACACCAGCTACTCCATTAATTTTAATTTGGTAAATAATAAATTTTTTTCAATACTAAATGCTTTTACCAAATACATAAATGTCACTTTAATTTAATAATTATCGTTTAGTGAATCCATGATGTGTTTTAACTTTGTATAACGCGTCTTAAGTATTCTTCCCCTTCCTTAACTCAAGTTGAGAATCTGAAATTAGATTGTTTGTTTCTAAATAGGACTGAAATTGCTTTTTTACATATTTATCTAAAACTATCCTATTTGCACTAAGGAAAGATAGGTATGTAATGATTCAAGTCAGACTTGTATTACTTTTACTAATTTTGATTTATCAGGCAAAACGTCGGAGTGGATATTTGGGTTATAGCCATATGTTTTATTGGAGGAAGGAGACATTTAGTATTCTTTTCAATACAGATGTAGGAAATTCGTCACAACCATGAGCTGAACCACCACGCACCTCAGTCACATACCTACCTGGGTAACCTGTTCCATTAGAAACGCTCGACTGGCTCCGTACACGAACATCCATCAGAGGTAGAGGACACAATTAAAATCATATAACCCATTGACTACAATCTCCACAACACTTTGTCCCCAAGCTGGTTACACTAGAGCCGACATAATATTTACTCTTTTCCTCCCTTTTTGCAACCCCCTTCCCTGTATTTGCCCATCACTTCCTTGTCTTTTGAAATCGATTATCCTCTCTCTGCTAATCTTATGGTTTACACGCCCAAAATATAAATAAACGAGTTACCACATTCTACTTCCAAGCTAGTTGTACGGTATTTGTATGGGATTTTCGTCACAGCCTCCACATTATACTTAGCCATACAAATGTATCTTATGGTTTAGTGAAAACAATGTTTTTTGCACCTTCCATTTTCACATCACTATAACTGTTAACATAAACTTAAATGAAAGTATTTGACTACACTGGTTAAAAATACATTTATTCTTTAGTGAAAATCTACAATTTTTTACTTTATTCTGCTATTGGTATTCTTGAGGCTATATTTTTACACAATCCAATTTATTTAATTTAAAAAGTTATGGAATAATATAGAATATAGGTAATTATACTTATTACTTATATTTTCTAAAGATCTTATAGGCTATTAATACTGGAAATAAAACTAAACCAAATAATTCAACGTAAAATATAAAGGAAATAAACAAGCTTACTGATGAGAAAATTGACATTAAATTACTTATTTAAAATAAAATATTATATACATTCTGATGAACTTCTCGCCAACTTATATCCAGACCCTGGAGATATATCCTGTACTGGAGAAGTAGGGGGTGGGGAGTAGGGGCAGGAGAGCTAATCCATCCAAGACACGCCAAGACGTAATCTACCCTTCAGCAGAGTGGCCTGTCATTTCTGCTGATATAATACAGTATAATTGTTTGAGAGAAAACAGACTGTTCTGGTGGGTTATTTATCTATATGTGATGGGCCTCAATATTTCCCATCTACCCTCCAACACAGGGGTCTTAAGGGGGAACGTACTGTATGGTTATTTATCTATCTGTGGTGGGTCTCAGTATTCCCCATCTACCCTCCATCACAGTGGCCTTAAGGGGGAACGGACTGTATAGGGGTTATGGTAGGTTACCGTTCTATCTGTGGGGGGGTCTCAGTATTTCCCATCTACCATCCATCAAAGTGGACTTAACGGGGAATAAACTGTGTGGGCTTGTGGTGGACTCAGCATTCCCGTCTTCTCTCCAATAAAATGGCCTTAAGGGAATAAATTACTGGGTGGGGGTTGTGATGGATTATCTATCTGTGGTGAATGTCACGATTTTCCATCTACCTTCCAGCCCTGTGACTTTGAAAGAGAACAAACTGTGTGGGGGTAGAAGAGTGTTATCTATCTATCTACCCTAGAGCACAGTGGCCTTGAGAGAGAACAGAATGTGTGGGGATAGAGGAAGGTTATATATCTATCTACCCTAGGGCACAGTAGCCTTGATGGAGAACAAACTGCGTAGGGGCAGTGGAGAGTTATCTATCTATCTACCATAAAACACAGTTGCCTTCAGGAAAAAAACAGACTGCGTGGGGGTGGAGGAGGGTTATGTATCTGTCTACCCTCGAGCACAGTAGTCTTGAAGGAGAACAGATTATGTGGGGGTAGAGGAGATTTACCTACCCTAGAGCACAGTAGCCCTGAGGAAGAACAGACTGTGTGGGGGTAGTGGAGGGTTATCTATCTATCTACCCTAGAGCATAGTAGCCTTGAGGGAGAAGAGACTGTGAGGGGGTGGAGGAAGGTTATCTATCTATCTACTCTAGAGCACAGTAGCCTTGAGGGAAAACAGACTGTGTGGGGGTAGTGGAGGGTTATCTATCTACCCTAGGGCACAGTAGCCTTGAGGGAGAACAAACTGTGAGGGGGTAGAGGAGGGTTATCTATCTATCTACTCTAGAGCACAGTAGCCTTGAGGGAAAACAGACTGTGAGGGGGTAGAGGAGGGTTATCTATCTACCCTAGGGCACAGTAGCCTTGAGGGAGAACAAACTGTGAGGGGGTAGAGGAGGGTTATCTATCTATCTACTCTAGAGCACAGTAGCCTTGAGGGAAAACAGACTGTGAGGGGGTAGAGGAGGGTTATCTATCTATAAACCATAAAGCAGAGTAGCCTTGAGGAAGAACATACTGTGAGGGGGTAGAGGAGGGTTATCTATCTATCTACCCTAGAGCACAGTAGCCTTGAGGGAAAACAGACTGTGTGGGGGTAGGGGAGGGTTATCTATCTATCTAGTCTAGAGCACAGTAGCCTTGAGGGAAAACAGACTGTGAGGGGGTAGAGGAGGGTTATCTATCTATAAACCCTAAAGCAGAGTAGCCTTGAGGAAGAACATACTGTGAGGGGGTAGAGGAGGGTTATCTATCTATAAACCCTAAAGCAGAGTAGCCTTGAGAAAGAACATACTGTGAGGGGGTAGAGGAGGGTTATTTATCTATTTACCCTGGAGCACAGTTGTGGTGATTTTACGGTACAATAGGGCTGTGAAATTTTTTTCTGCTAGCACACAAATTTTATTTCTTACATTTATAAAACCTGTTTATAATTGCAAGTTGTTAATTGGTATAACTTTTTTGTTAAGTTTAAACTCACAATCAATTTTTAAAAACTATTTATTAAACAACTGTATTCGTTTATTTATTTATCTTAAAAAACGGGGTTGTCAATGTTCTACTTGTTAATTTGAGCTTATGATGCAATAGTTTGTACTAATTTAAGGTTTATGGCCACATAAAAAGGCAATTTATTTTAAATCTAATTTGTCAAGCAACCTTTCTTCCATAAAATTTGATGTGCCGATTTTCAAGTTTCCCCGATAAAACAAATGGTTAAATTTACCCAATTTATTGTTAAAACAAGCTTCTTAACAACGAATATGGTTTTACTTACCAAAATATACATAACGTGATATTCTGTAAGAGGATATATATTTCACAATTACTAATTTTATTTCCCCTTTTAATTAGTTTTTTCAAACTCAGCGCAGTTGAGACAAAAATCGTGTGTGGTTGATATTTTATGTGACAAAAAAATAGAAAACCAATAAAATGATCACTTGGTGTGTTATTACATAATATATATAATTATTGCCCGTGGTACGCTACTACATTTGAACACGAAGATACAAGAAATTTATTTTATGTGGCTTAGTTGAATAATCGTTCATAAGTACATTTAAATAGACCATGTAAGTATAAAGAACAAAGATGTAAAAAAACTAAAGAATATTTAATTATAAATAGAAAATACTTGCTTTTAATATTTTCGTTTTTTGTTTAAGCTTTGCCGAATCAATGGTATGTGCTAATAAGAAGGCTTACTTTGAAGGAGGTTTGGGCTGCAATATTTTATATATAGCGTAACAGTAAAATTTATTATGATAAAATAATTATCCAAATTATAAATTGTGGAACTTTTTTCTCAATATGCGCATGTATAGTGACCAAATTTCTTTACGAATAAACATTCATCCCCTTTATTTATAGTGAGTAAAATAGATTGAATTTAACAAACATTAATAAATCGACAGAATACACAATCAGAAATTTGATTAAGATTAGATAGCAATGATTATAAGCAGAATAACTATATTAACCAAACATGTTTGTAAACATTGTCATCCAAAGATGCTTATCCTATTCAAGGACAGTTCATTTTGGTGCAGGTGGCCGAGTAGCAGTCTTCACTGCATAGGCATTGATTAGAAGCCGACATAAAGGCTTCATTAGGGGTACACCATTTCTGGAACAAAAAACATCAACGTACTCAGTGAGAACCATATTCCAGTGAATGCTGGTGGGTCTACAGAGCCTCCTGGTGCAGTAGCTAACAGTTCCATCATCCTTGTAATGACATGTAATACAGTCCCTACTAAAGGTTGTTACAGCAGAACAAGTGTTCTGGAACAAAATACATCATTAGTCTCAGTAAGAACCACATATCAGTGAATGCTGGTAGGTGTACAGAGCCTCCTGGTGCAGTAGCTAACAGTTCCATCATCCTTGTAATGACATGTAATACAGTCTCTACTAAAGTTTGTTACAGCAGAACAAGTGTTCTGGAACAAAATACATAATTAGTCTCAGTAAGAACCACATATCAGTGAATGCTGGTAGGTGTACAGAGCCTCCTGGTGCAGTAGCTAACAGTTCCATTATCCTTGTAATGACATGTAATACAGTCTCTACTAAAGGTTGTTACAGCAGAACATGTGTTCTGGAACAAAATACATCATTAGTCTCAGTAAGAACCACATATCAGTGAATGCTGGTGGTTCTACAGAGTCTCCTGGTGCAATAGCTATCAGTTCCATCATCCTTGTAATGACATGTACTACAAGTCCCTATTAAAGGTTGTTCCAGGAATATCATGTGTTCTGGATCAAAATACATCACTGGACACAGCGAGAAGCACATATCTAGTTGCACACAACTAGATGCTAGTTGGTCTACAGAGCCTGTCCTGTTTGTATAGATGACAGTTCCGTTTATCTGTTTTTCTTGGTTTAGAAAGAAACTTCTGACCTACGATGAAAAGGGACAAATGATTTTTTCATCCCCTTGTGTGCATTTGCTTTGCTTATACGTCTTTTTCAATATTTCTACATCCCTTAGCACTTATATGATAAGGAATTAAAAAAATCAGTGATAATTAACATTTACTTGTGTTTTTTATATTGTTTAATTGTTTATTTTATATTGTTTAATACTATTTGATCAAATCTAAATATTGGCTTTTCCTGTGATGATCAAAAGTGATTAATTTATTAATCCTTTTGTATGAAAAGTCTGGGATATTTGTGAACCTACATTTCTACTCTGGGTTTCTTCGTCTTTACTATGGCATTTTATTTGACCTCATAACTTTTTTATTTTTATTTTACAAAAGAAGTTTCAGATCAAGAGGATGAGTATTTCATGCATATTAGGAAACATCGTATTTTTGATGAACAACTGGGTAAAAATAATGTCAAAGTGATTGGAAAAGTCTCTTGGGAGATTCAAAATAGATTATGTATAAGGAGTTAGTTAAAAAATCCAGATTACAGATTACATTTAACTAACCACCCTGACAACACGGTACATGGAGGCAGTGCTATTGACTATCAAGCATTATTACCCGGTTGTAAAGAGGGTTATCTTCATGCTTCCGCCATTAATTTTGAAGATAGATTTGGACTTTATACACCATTTGCAATTTACTGTCCTCCAAAACATGTTATTACTAAAGAACAATTTGAAATGTTCTTTTAATACTATGGGAAACAAATTTATCGCAGAGGTTTACTACAATATCAAACATACTAAGTGGTGTTCAAGATATGGGCTGTGTCAGCTGTAATGTGGTCTGCTACTACAGCTGATTCAAGTGTATTACATTTATATGGGACCAACAGAGCGCTCCACTACTGGACCCATTCACAGCTGATAATAAGATACACTAAATAGTTTAACATTAGATAAAGAATAAATCTCTTTTTTAAAATTTAATTTAAATAAATAAATACTATAGTAAAACGCACCTTTTTACCAGCTGTTAGGAGAACACCAGCTCCTGAGAAAAAATACGATTTAATTGTACAAATACTATAAAAACATCATTAATGAGTTTTATGACAAAACGAGTAATACTTTTGTATCTCACTTTGTCTGCTTGAATAAATATTCATGGTTTGTATCAAAATATAATCAACTTTCGTAAAGAATATTTAACTTTGTGCAGTTGGTAGAGCTATTTTGTCAAAAAATGCATTAGAATATACTACGAGTAAAATACATGTAAGGCTGCCTAGCAACCACTGTTCATTGTTTTCCTTAACTTATTGTTGTAAAACGTGTAATATAATTATTTTGTATGCAAATTTATTTATTTAATCACGTTCAAACGATCTTATATACTGTATAACAATTAATTCACCTCTGACATGGATCCATGGTTGAAGTGCGTTGGTAGGGGTGGGTTTGTAATATTCACAAACATCGGAGTGAAATGGGAAGGAACAGTAAATAAAATGGCAAAGAAATACAAAAAAGAAGTTAACAATTATTTACAGTTTGTTTGTATTTACAGACGTGCTGTAGAAGAAAGATTGGGTTTTTAAAATGGCATTTCTATCAACTAAAGATCATCACTAATTTTTGTTTGAAATTAACTAGTGAAATAATAAAAATTAACAATTAAATGTATCAAATAATCTATTGTATTTTGATGACTTGATAACCCTCATTATTGTTTAAAACGAACAAAAAAGATCCAAAGTTAAGTTTGTTGACTCGAGTAATTCTACATTACATTCATTTGTAGAGTTATATGAAAAGGTAACCTAACCTATTAAAGAGATAGGTACAAAGTTAAGGCTCTGCTATATCAGTTGGTGATATTAAATTGATGCCTTAAAAGTATTCAAACCTTATTTCAAAACAGTTATTTTATGTCATACAATACAGACTGACATGTCTTTTTAAAGATCCAAAGTATTCAAATCAATGGTTTTAACAATAATTGTTATCAAACAGAACAAAGCTAGAAATATAATTTGAAAATATGATATTTAAAATCATATGAATGGAAATACGCTAAAATGATAACAATTTTGATAAGGCATTTAGATGCATCCTTATTTTAGATTCCTCATATGATTGAGGGGTGAGGGGGAGGGTCACCACTGTTGATGTCAGCACCCAGATCATTGAAGGGAGAGGGTCATCAGTGTAGATGTCAGCACTCAGTTCATTGAGAGGATGGGAGTGTGTCGTTATTTTTTATGTCAGCACTCAGATAATTGAGGGAGAGGGAGGGTCATCACTGTTGATATCAGCCCGCGGTTCACTGAGAGGATAGGGGAGGGTTGTCAGGGGGCACTCCAAGTACAAAGAAGGACTCATTTACCGCCAGTCGGACTTCACAAAACGGTCAAAACCAACGGGGATGAACCAGCCAGCCTGACCTGACCACCACCAGCTTCAGGGCTCGACTTGAACCGACTACTCCACAACCACTCCGTTTAATCAGCCTAGCCAAGAGGGTGAAGATCCAAATGATTAAACCAGCCGTTTAATCAAGGGTGAAGATCCAAGAGGGTAGCTGGGACAGACGCTGGGTCGACGGGGACCACCTCCAGCTCTTTTCCACTACACCAGGAATTAACAATCATGCCCATTCAGAATCTTATTATTTTCAAAGTATTAAGATTATTTTATTTAATGAGTGGCAATTCTAGGATTGAAAACTTATTCCACAACACAAGAAGTTCCGTTAGAGTTATATTTAAAACTCCTAAAGTTTGTAAACAATGTAATCATTGTTCAAACATTCCTTTACATATTTAAGTCCTTTTATCTTTAACAAACCACCTTATGAAGTAAAAAGCTGTAAGTCTACAAGAAACTTTATCAATAAATTAAAAATTTGGATTTTGAAATTGAGTGATATATATTCCATTATAAATATTTCAAATTAGTTTCCAACAACCACTATTCAGTAGCATAATTTCCATCAAATTTTATAACATTTTATATATTGTGTCTTGTAATAGCTGTCAAGATTTGATTAATTTTCAACTTTACATTTTAATTTTTAGTGAAAACTGATATCTGTTGTTTCTAATATTGCCAGTATATTTCATTAAGTGTTATTTTTGTGATACATTCTTTTCATTTCTCTACATACCGTATCCATATATATTCTTAGTCACAAATCTTATATTTTCTCTTTACTGTGTGTATGCGCTGCAGGTAGCGGCCGAGCTTAGTCTTTTAGTTTTCCTAAATATAGACTGAACAGTGTGTTTTTCTTTAAATGTTGTAATTGATATACTAACATCAAAAACTTGCTACAGTGCTTAGTTGATTTCCAAGCATGTACGAAGTTTGTAAGCATGTTGTATATTGATGGAAATAAATTATTATTATTATTACCTCGCTGGCGGCTCGACATCAGCCAAAACCCTTCGAGAGGAGAGAAGACAGCGTAATTGGCATATGTACAATCCAATCCATATGTCAGGGAAATATCAGAGAATCCCACTGTTCCTCCAGATATAATTTGATTAAATAACTATCCATAAAGTTTATAAATAAAGTAAAAGTGACGTATAATTTTAAAATAAATATAGCTTGTGTATATAAAAATAATTGAATAATAGTTAAGTATAACTATATAATTTAAAGTTAATTTGATTGAGGAATACTAAATAAAAATTGTAAATATATTTTAAATGTCTATTGCGTAGTAAGAGAAATGAACATACTCATATCTTGAGGGTAGATATACAATTCTCTACAAGGGCAAGGACTGAAATAATTGCTTTAAATGTCTAATAATATTGAAGGTGGCCTAATATGTATGTAATTAATTGAATTGGTTTAGAATAGTATATCCAGTGTATTTTATTCATGGGGGAATTTTATTGTATTATTTATAGATTGTTAAGCCCCTGTTGATTTGATTAGAATGTCGGAACCCCACTTTAAGTGTGTTTATAGACTTGTCAAAAGCATTCGACTGTGTTGACCATATAATACTGCTCGATAAACTGGAAAGTCATGGCATTCGAGGACTTTCCCTCAAATGGCTGAGCTCATTTCTCAGTCACAGAATACAAACAGTCCAAATTTCAAATCAATTTTCTAATCCAAATGAACAGAGCTATGGAGTCCCTCAGGGATCTATTCTCAGTCCAGTCCTTTTTATAATATATGCCAATGACGTTGGATCATCACTACAGCTTGGGATGATCGTGCAGTACGCTGATGATACGACTCTCTGTTTCAGCTCAAAGTCAAAGTCAATTGACTTCAACTCAAAGTCAAAAAACTTAAAACTTTTGTGGATCTTAATATTTTGTCCAAAATTTTAACTACATCAACCTCAACACGAATTTTGAGAATCAACAATTTTTAACTTTCTTTGCATCTCTCTGACTCACAGTGCGGCCCGGCAGTGATGCTGGCAGACACCTTGCTGGAAGAGGTCGCTTCAACAAGATTCCTTGGAATACTCCTGGATAAAGGGTTGATATGGAAAGATCACATAAATTCTGTCTGTGCCAAATTATCCTCAGGCATTTATGTCTTGAGGTCTGTAGCCAAATACTGCCCAACTGAGATTCTACTTATGGCATATTTCGGCTTGATTTACTCGCATCTCTCCTATGGAATAGTCCTTTTGGAGTCGTGTCCCAATTCAGACTTTGTGAGAGCATTCAGGCTTCAGAAAAAATATATTCGAATCATTGCTAAATTGAAAACCAGAGAGTCGTGTAAAGAGGCCTTTAAAACATTTCAACTGTTGACGCTGCCTAGTTTATTTATTTTAGAAACAACAATGTTTTGCATGTCTAAATGTGCCTTAACAAGAGGTAAAGACATACACAGGTATGAGTCTAGGGGCAGACTAAACTACCGAACTGGAAGACACAGAACGGTGGTTTATGAACACCTACCCTAGCAGGTTAGCGTTCACTTCATCAGCATTTGTTTTTAGCATTTGACTGGGAGACAAATTATTTGGGTGACTGACGCGAGAGATAAGATTGGCATTGAATGATTGAGTGGACGAATGTTATATTGTGTAAGTCTGAATAAAAAAAAGTAGTGTACATGCCATAATTTAAAATTGACTGTTGCAATACAATATTTGTTGTCTACAAAAAACTGCAAATAAATATTTTCGATTTAACCGAATATAATGATTTGTCTTGCATTTAATTGTAAATAATGTATTTTAAAAAGAGTCAGCCCAGATCTACGTAAACATTTGTAATTTTATAATATAACCTTATTAAAGCCGATAAATAAATTAAAACCTGATCAGTTCTTGTACTCTAGTATTATTTATTTACTAGAACATTAGGTCAGTTACTTTGAATATTTAGAAAATACTTTAAATATTCACTTGTCTATTAAAGAATAACCTAGATTAAATTGCATACTGTATGAAATATGTTAGTGTACGATTCATGCCTTTAATCAGACGTACATTTAAGGTGGTAGTTATAAGTGGGTAGAGGTTTCCACCATATTATTAAATATACATGTCAGATTATCTATTTGAAATGAAATGAAATGAAAAATCTATGAAATGAAATGAAAAATCTATTTATTTCCTCCTTATAACATACACAAAGAAATATATACAAAAATACATGAAATTGGTTCCCCACATGGGCGGCTGCCTGTGTGTGGGGAAACGAGTCCAGAACAGTCGGAATGTTGTCGGCCACTACTACTAAATAACATAAAGAACAATATAACTTTTAAAACTAGTTTGATGTAAAAGAATATCATATATATGCATGCGCAATAAGAAGGGACAAATAAGCAATTAATATTTATTGTATCAGGAGCTATTATTAGTAGAGACTTCACACCCACTCACCTACCATACAAACACACATTCACAGTCACATTTGCACTTACTCACATCACTCCCCTATCACACACACAGACGCACCCTAACAAAAGCACACACTTACACACACACACACACACCCACACAAGCACAACGCAGACATGCATATAAAACACACACACACACACACACACACACACACACACACACACACACACACACACACACACACACACACACACACACACACACACACACACACACACACACACACACACACACACACACACACACACACACACACAAACACACGCGCGCGCACGTCATCATTCTGAATGTGGTCTATTGTGCGATACTTACGTGTAGGAAGAACGAAAGTAACTTTTAATTTCCGCTCTACCAATTTCAACAATCCACTGGTTGACAGATTTCTTATAAACATTTATGCTACATGGTATAGGATTCTTAATGTGGCGAGGAGCTTTAGAATAAACGATATTTGCGATATAATGAGAAGATGTCGTCGTTATTGTTTTAACCAATCGAGGCGCATTAATTCCGAGATTTGTGGAAGTACGGGTTAGATATGAGTGTTGAATCTGATTGAAAATGTTGTTTTTATTTTTGAAAATGTACATCAATAAACTTTTAATATACAGTTGAGATAAATTTAGAACTTTGAACTCATCAAAAAGTAAGTCCGTTGGGAAACGTCGATTTTTTTGTAATGCTGATTTAATTATTGTCTTCTGAGTTATTTCGAGAGGTGAAAGAATAGTTTAGAAGCATCCACCCCAAGCTATAATTCCATATTGAAGCTGAGATTGTATATAGGCATAATATACAGTTTTTAGTAAATCTGGTTCAAGTACTCTATTAAGATAGGAAAAGATAAATATGAATTTCCGGAGTTTATTCCTCAGATAGTTTATATGACTCGACCACCTCATGCGGCTATCGAAAACAATGCCCAAATATTTGTATTCATTAACAAGCTCCACGCATTCACACATCACACAATCATGCTGTCCACCACATGTATGCAGGCGCAGATTTCATTGAGTGCATTAAACTGCCGATCTCAATCTTTGATTCATATCTCTCACATTGAATTAATCTGCCAAGCGAAGTGCGTATATAAAATATAATTTTATTTTGACAAATTTAATCAAGTTTAAGATTTAATATTTTAATTTAAGATATTCACCAAGAGTTTTACAATAGCTAACCCTATTTATAAGACCGCTCATAAGTGTTTTTAGTGGAGCTTATCTCATATAAATGGAATATTCAATGAAAATTATTACTGAAAAACGACGTCAATTAAAAAAAATATTTATTATTAGCTTATCTTACTCGATTGAGCCAAGAACAAGACGCCAAAGCAGAGTAGACAGATATATATACAGACTTCATGATTGTTGTGCGTAGAAATGATTCAGATTGACACTGGATATAACAGTTAACAACCAAGTATTTATAAGACTAAAGTAATTTAACGGCACTGTTGCTATCAAGTTATTGATCACTCAATTTTATGTCTGAATAAGAAAGTGATATTTTTTTACAAAAAAAAAAAAAAAAAAAAAAAAAAATAAAATTTGATAAGTTTATATGACGTTGATATTTGTTCCAATTGAACTATAGTTAATAGGCATGAAAATAATTCAATTGCTATCCATTGACTCGGCCTTTAAACTCGCCCACGTCAACTCACACACGCGCATGCACGTACTATTCAGTATAAATTCTGAATAACTTTACTAACAAATTTGGTTTAGTTGCTCTTGAATATGTAACTCTAATTATTATTTTAATACAGTTTACTAGACATGTAACACAGATATTAACTGAAACAACTAAAAATTACCCAAACAAATTACTTACCACATTCATAATGTAAAAATTGTTTTTTTGAACAACATTTATGCATATAAATTCCATATTATAAAAGACAAAAATAATCAAAAATCCCAATGAGTTCCACTTTTGGTTAGTTTTTGTATGCATTAACTATTATTCACGTATGAAAGTATTTTAAAAAGGAGGAAAATACCTAAGGAAAATAGAAGGATCTCGTTAATTCCAGTCCAGCTCGAGACACCGAGCAGATATGAGCTCCCTGTTATCGCTTAGTTCTAGCACCGACTGCTACTAGTCATCGTGCTTAAAGTTGCTGATTTATTATCGATTGTCAAAACTTCCCTTGAATGTCGTTTAAATTAGTGGTTAACAAATGGAGAACTGTGGTGTTTGTAAAAATGCATGTGATAATGGATATAGTAACGTGAGATGTAGTGGAGGTTGTGAGGGAATTTTTCATCTCGAGTGCATTAAGAATGAGATGAATGACTTGAGAATTTCTACGCAATTTCTCTCAGATAGTCTAGATTCTACTAAAAGTATTATGCAGGAAATTGGAATTGGGGTTTACTGAGCTCAAAAAGGAGAATGTAAAACTGCATGCTAATAATAATAAGGTGATGATTGATCAAGAATCGAACTTCAAGACCGAGTGCGTAATCTGGAACAGTACAGCAGTAGAAACAATATAGAGATAAGCGGTATTCCAATAACACCAAAGGAGGATGTTATGACCCTCACACAGGACGTGAGGAAAGCTATCGGCGTTGAAATGCAACAGGGAGATGTGTCAGCAGTGCACCGTATCCTTACATCGGTGCACCGACCCTTAATCCCCAAAAGGGTTCCCCAACCTCCTCGCCACAATTGCGCATTTGTTCCAAGCAGGTACCTGAGTCCTCAGTGTCCACCGTAATATTTTTGGAATTTGTCACTAATGCCTTTCTTACGGTCCACACAGGTTCAACTTTAGAACATCAATGTCGTAACCCAACTTCAAACTCTTCCTTGGTTTGTCGCGGGATGACGAATAGAGACCGTATTCTGTTTGGGCCGTTTGTATTTTCACTCCTCTCTGCTTACTCTACAATACTGAGCATGAGTATAAATTTGCACAATACTTTCCGCTGAAAACAGAACAAATATTAGTCTGCATACTCTTAGTTATAATAATAAAGTACAATGTTTGGGATTAATAGATAAAATATGTTTTAATTAGTCTTATAAAATTATTGTTGTGTATAGTTTTTTAAATGTGATGAAATTTTGTCATGGTTCAACAGATAGTCCTTATTGAGTGAAATGTGTTACTGTGTTTTTATATCAGTAAATTATTTTTGTTCAAAAAAAAATAAATAAATAAAGTTTGCTTGGCTTAATATATTTTTGACTAATACAATAATATTTTTTTGATAGAAATAGGAAACAGACTGTGATTACCACAGTTATTCTACATGTTGTGTATCTAAGGTGACTCTTGGGATGTGGTAATAAGTGTATAGGCCTTGCAATACGAAGAAATTAAAATGTATTTTATGAAAAATTCATAACGCTACAATACCTTAGCTTCATGTAGTATATCTTATTTAAAAATATGGCTGAACTTCCAATGAGTAATTAGTATTGAATATAAACTATTTCATATACCTAACAATCAAAGTAATATGTATTTTTTGTTTGGAATGATTATAAATCCTATTATAATTATAAACTAATTATTTATAAATAGCATAAACATATCTATAGTAAAATATATTATTTATTTAATCGCGCAACATACGAAATAGTAATGCATTATTCAGCAATGTGTGGACCTGGATAATGGAGAAGCACTGTAAACGCGATACATTCTTTATAGATTTTACTTAATTTAATTTTTTTTTTCATTCAATTAGAAAAAAAGGTTAGGCCTATATCCATAAGGTATCTAGGAAATTAATTAACTGTCGTCACCTTGTACGCATTTCGTAGCATACTAACATTACCATAGTCACGTAAAATAGCAATTGCTATATGGAACATGCCTTTAAATAATTGAGGTCTACAATCACAACAATAATGCGGTCTAACAAGAAGAGCTCACTGCATTCGAATAGTAATATATTTTTAAAATGCCTAGTATCCACGAAAGCAGACATACATGTGTGGCTAAATACACGAAGTTCCAGAAATCCGAACTAAACATATAAGAGAAGGAACTATCTCAAAAGAAGATTGGGCAGCTAAATAAATAAATCAGTCGTATGTCGACGTGATTTAACAATCACTAAATGTTTGGTTTACAAGAACACCCCGAGATCAGTGCCAATAAATGCATGTTGACAAATCAGTTGTTACTCATTTTCAACTTTGCTTGACCACCCCTAAGTTCTACCTTAGGGGGTAGGTCGCAAAAGCGGTGAGTCCTAGCGGTGAGTCCTTTCACCAACTACGCAATAGCGGTGCACCCCCCCCCCCCAACCCGCCTATATACAAGAAGGTCGCATACCGTCCATTGTGGTAAAATTTCGTGACATAAATTTAAGAGACGTCTGGCTCTCTAAGTTTAAGGAAACCAAGGCCTAACAGCCAACAATATAAACAAACAGTTTCACGAGCAGCAGAACGTCTATGAGAATGAACAACTAACACCTGACAACAAACAGTTCCCGAAGTAGCAGAAAGTCTATGTGAATGACCACCTAACACCTGACAACAAACAGTTCCCGAAGTAGCAGAACGTCTATGTGAATGAACACCTAACACCTGACAACAAAAAGTTCCCGAAGTAGCAGAACGTCTATGTGAATGAACACCTAACACCTGACAACAAACAGTTCCCGAAGTAGCAGAACGTCTATGTGAATGAACACCTAACACCTGACAACAAAAAGTTCCCGAAGTAGCAGAACGTCTATGTGAATGAAATCCTAACACCTGACAACAAACAGTTCCCGAAGTAGCAGAACGTCTATGTGAATGAACACCTAACACCTGACAACAAACAGTTCCCGAAGTAGCAGAACGTCTATGTGAATGAACACCTAACACCTGACAACAAACAGTTCCCGAAGTAGCAGAACGTCTATGTGAATGAACACCTAACACCTGACAACAAACAGTTCCCGAAGTAGCAGAACGTCTATGTGAATGAACACCTAACACCTGACAACAAACAGTTCCCGAAGTAGCAGAACGTCTATGTGAATGAACACCTAACACCTGACAACAAACAGTTCCCGAAGTAGCAGAACGTCTATGTGAATGAACACCTAACACCTGACAACAAACAGTTCCCGAAGTAGCAGAACGTCTATGTGAATGAACACCTAACACCTGACAACAAACAGTTCCCGAAGTAGCAGAACGTCTATGTGAATGAACACCTAACACCTGACAACAAAAAGTTCCCGAAGTAGCAGAACGTCTATGTGAATGAAATCCTAACACCTGACAACAAACAGTTCCCGAAGTAGCAGAACGTCTATGTGAATGAAATCCTAACACCTGACAACAAACAGTTCTCGAAGTAGCAGAACGTCTATGTGAATGAACACCTAACACCTGACAACAAACAGTTCCCGAAGTAGCAGAACGTCTATGTGAATGAACACCTAACACCTGACAACAAAAAGTTCCCGAAGTAGCAGAACGTCTATGTGAATGAAATCCTAACACCTGACAACAAACAGTTCCCGAAGTAGCAGAACGTCTATGTGAATGAAATCCTAACACCTGACAACAAACAGTTCTCGAAGTAGCAGAACGTCTATGTGAATGAACACCTAACACCTGACAACAAACAGTTCCCGAAGTGGCAGAACGTCTATGTAAATGAACACATAACACCTGACAACAAAAAGTTCTCGAAGTAGCAGAACGTCTATGTGAATGAACACCTAACACCTGACAACATACAGTTCCCGAAGCAGCAGAACGTCTATGTGAATGAACACATAACACCTGACAACAAACAGTTCCCGAAGTAGCAGAACGTCTATGTGAATGAACACCTAACACCTGACAACAAACAGTTCCCGAAGTAGCAGAACGTCTATGTGAATGAACACCTAACACCTGACAACAAACAGTTCCTTGCTAATTTGAAGAAAAACTGCCGTGATTTATATTACGCCATTGTTTGGTGCCGAAAGGGAAAGTTTTTTATATAGAAAAGCGAAGGTCCCCTGCTGAAATTGATCAGCTCAAATAAGAAATATACTGTTCACAGCTCCTAAAAGTATTCTGCACGGCTTTTTATGTATCTGTACGGTTTTATTTAGGCCTATATTTATTATATGCATACTTCAACGCATGTACATAATTGTTTAGGTAAATTCAATTTTTATATTTACCTAAATAGTATGCAATTGGATTGTGATATAAATAGGCTCTTTATACAATTAAGGAGGAAAATAGGCTATTTAATCTAATCTATGTGAATATTAGGAGTTTGAGAAAAAATTTGAAAATTTTTTAACTGAATATAGTAAAATTAAATGTAGAATTGATTTGATCGTACTGAGAGAGATATGGATAAGAAACGACGAACATAATTTGTATCACAATCTTGATTGTAATATTTTCGCAAAATGCAATAATGATTATAGAGTGCGTAGTGTTATATGTTACTTATATAAAGATATATGTGCCACTCAACTAAATGCTCAAATGACCACAGCTGACCGCTTACCTTTAAATGTTAGGATTAAAACAACACATTTTAAATTATTCAGTATAAGTAAATGTCACACAACACAAAAAGCACAAAATGCACAAATATATTACAATATAAGCAAAAAATGCACAAATACTATGGTGATCGATTTCGGCGAATCACGTTCAGCTTCCTCAAACCAGAGGGATTCACAAAGATTCATTATTTATCATCATTATTAATCAGTAAATCCATTTTTAATCTGGATCATCAATTAGTTTTATTCAACTGATATAAACAAGAAGTGATTTCATAAATAAGAAGTACATTCAGCCATAGGAGACTGTTACATGAAAGACAAATATATATTAATGATTGTTCCCATCAACAATAAAATGTAGGCTCTTTGTTGCATTCGGTGATTGATAAATCAATGGAAAATTTGTATCTTTTCCGTTAATTCACTACCATAACTTGACCAAACCTAACATAATCTAACCAAAGTAGTGGTTATAATCGCCGACTTGGCACTTAACCCAATTTCAAGAGAAGGGCCCAAAAATTCTTAATATCTGTTGCCTAAATTAACGGAAAAGGTCCAAAACTTTTAGATTGCTGGCAACGAAAATCATTAAGATTTTTATTGTAACAATTGTGTTTTAGATGAATATAGTTTTTAATTAGCATAATACGCGTTGGTACAAATATTGTACAAGTAAACGTCACACAACACAAATATATAACAATATAAGCACACGATGCACAAATATATTACAATACAATTACAAAATGCACAAATATTATGGCGATCGATTTCGGTGAACCACGCTCACCTTCTTCAGACCAGAGGGATTCACAAAAAAATGATTATATATTTTTTAACAAACTAACAATTAATAAGTAATCATTATTTATTAAATATTTAAAAAAAAAGGAGGATTTGTTGAAAATTTAATCTACAAATTAAATTTACTGAACTTTATAACCAATAAATAATAAAATATCAAACATTGTACTATGAGAATTCTACATGCTATTTTTGGATGAAAGAAGATTAAAATGTGGTGGCCCTATTTCCTCTTTGCAAAGAAATGAAAGTGAAAAGAACAATTTTCTAAATGAATCCGCACAGAAAAGAAGAGTTCAGAGAAGATGAAACTCTTTCAAACTGTAAAGCTGGAATTTGTTAAGGCCCACGTGACGTCATACTATTGTTGAATCCTAACCACAAATCAAATACCCCCCTTCAATGTTGTCAATTTATTATTTTAATAAATATGATATTCTCTCTCTCTCTCTCTCTCTCTCTCTCTCTCTCTCTCTCTCTCTCTCTCTCTCTCTCTCTCTCTCTCTCTCTCTCTCTCTCTCTCTCTCTCTCTCTCTCTATATATATATATATATATATATATATATATATATATATATATATTTATTTATTTATATATATAAGTCTCATTTTATAAAAAATCTTCCTATTGGGAAATATGTCTACTGTATTTGAAAAATAAACGCTCGGTAAGTCACAATAAATTCGTACTTGAGGTTTTCTTTTATATTTGAGGTCCAACTGTCCTTCCCTCACCTGATGTCTTAGAAAACAAAAGATCTCATTAAGTAAAAAAATGTATTTATCGCATTTTTAGTATCATTTACTTTCAAACTATAACTAACATTTAAATACATCTTACCAATAGTTTTCTCGGTTTTCATGGTTTTGCTACCAATAGTTTGCTTCATTTTTGATATAACATAGTCATTGTAGTACTAATAACTTAGTAATTTAAAAATAAAAGATATAAACTGAACACTAAGCTCATTTTATGAAAACAAACAGTCTTTTGTCAGAAGTTTCTTGAAATTTATAGAAACAAAGTATTCATTAGTATTAAGATGAAAAATTTTGAAAATATTGTACTTAATGTTTGCCAAAGTCATTATATTACACAAACTGGTAATTTTTCTGGACAAGTTTACAAACAAAAATATACTAACCATCATAATAATTCTGACCATACTCACACAAATATTAAAACAAATCTTAAAGTTTGTACAAATGTAAAAAAGTAATACCAAGTCTAGAACGTCTTAAAATTGATAAAAGTTCAAAGATCAATCCAAATCCAATATTAAATAATAAATAGACGTTGACTAAAGTTATTTATAACATTTTTCGTAATTATACAGATTAATTCCACCAAATTCAAATCAAATCAAATCAAAAAATAATTTATTTTACCATTTCTTTGTACATATACAAATTGTTCAAATACAACTGGAAGTATAATTTGATTGTTTATACAATTTCTTATCTATCAACAAATAAACAAACATCTACATGGAAATTACAACTTTTGGTAAAATAAATAAGCACCCCAGAGTAAAAACTGTTTTGGGGTTGCTATTACTTAAATAAACTAAAACTAAAGGTAGCGAGCTGACTGAAATTCAGATTCAATTATATATATACAGTATATATATTATAAATAAACTCCAACTGTAAATGTTTTACATATGAGAGATCACTTATTTATAGTTTTGTTTTTATAACTTTGTTTTTCGGAGGTTGAAATGACATAGTAAAAACGAAATACATGAAAGGTACAATTTGTAATGTAACATTATTATTAGTAACATTTCAGAATATCACAAGTTTGAAAAAAAAGTTACTAACTACGACACCATGTCTATTTCACCTTCGTGTCTCAAGGGATTAGTCTATACCCAAGTTGGAGCCAATTGTCTCTAATGTTAGGGTTATAAAGGCCGGATATGACGTCGAAAAAGATTGAGCTGAGGTTTTAGAATAATATCCGCTTTTCTGCAGGTGATTTATATTTTATGGACTATGTAGTACTTGAAATGGTAAAAATAATGAAGATTTTTTTGTCAAGTATATTCGATTGTACGAATCTCCCAACTTGACATGAGCGCCCTTAGTGGTGATTGAGTGAAGCTCTGACGTGCGATGTTGCCAAGATTGCGTCTTGGAATCTACAATAATCTACAAACGAAAGGAAATACAATCTATTCTCACTACAAAAGAAAATTTCACTGACGCCTGTAACGTATGAAGAGTTCTAGGCGTATTTGATAAATTAATATAGTTAGATTATATTCATTTTGAAGCACAAATGCCAATAATGGTATAAAAATATCAGAAATCCCAACGAAATTACCGGGCTCCACCCTACTGGCTCTAAAAGATCCAACAATGTTCTATCTCTAAAGTGTTTTTATTATTACATATAACAGATTATAATGTTTGTACTAGCGTATTTTTAGTGAATATTTACAACCATCTGATATTTTTATAAAATTACGCAGTTGTTAACAAAAAAGTGAATAATGAATAATGATCTTTATTCACAACAGCTTGACAATTAAATGAACATAAAACTTAAGTGAATAATACTAACCACTGTTTCCAGTAATGTGGTTAGTGACCAAAAATATAATAATAAAGCCATAAATACGATGTGGCTATACTATTTTGTACTGTCTTGAAATCGATGGAAAGTAGATTTTCTACAATAAATTCACTAAAGAAATGATTTTTCATAAATAAGAGATAATATTAAAAAAAATTATATATTAGTGTTTCTTTGATATACAGTTAATCTATAAATGTTAACGTATTCAAAGACCCAGGCCGAAGGCCGAGGAGACATGAGCATAGCGACTGAACGAGTTTGTTCACGAAGCGTGCAGGGGTGTCCCATAGTATTGCTGATTAGTATACTTTTTTCAACCATTACTGCCAACCATTTTCCAACTTTTAATACTTACTGAGGAAATATGCAGTTTATCAACAAATCTTTTACTTGTATTTCCCAACATAATTTTATAATAAACGTGATAAAACGTTTTGTTAGGTATGTTTTCTAAGAGTAGTAAACATATTTCCGGGGTTTAAAATGTACTAACTTATGAAATGTTGCCTGATATATATTGAGTGAAAAGTTGCCTTTTTTGGGCGAGGCATAATAATAATAATAAAAAATCCTTTAATGCATAAACAATATAAAAAACATTGTATCACAATCGTCAGTATTAAAATAATTAACCTGAGGCCCTAATTTAACCAATAATCCATAACAATAAATACACACAAACATACATACAAGGAGGGCATTCACACAAAACTACCTATATTGTTTGAAACTCCCTCAACAGTCAACGGGATGTGTCTAGCCAATTAAGTTGGTCTCCCAGTCGTATGCTAGGAACTCTCTGACGCTGTAAAAAGCCTGGGACAACAGTATGTATCTCAAGCGGGTCTTAAATATTTTTGAATCTGGAGCAATTTTAATTTCTTTAGGTCAGTTGTTTATTAACTTGACACCCACCTGCGAGGGCAGGTGTTGATAGACTACCGTTCTGTGTTGCCCAGTACGATGGCAGGTGTTGATAGACTACCGTTCTGTGTTGCCCAGTACGATGGCAGGTATTGATAGACTACCGTTCTGTGTTGCCCAGTACGATGGCAGGTGTTGATAGACTACCGTTCTGTGTTGCCCAGTACGATGGCAGGTGTTGATAGACTACCGTTCTGTGTTGCCCAGTACGATGGCAGGTATTGATAGACTACCGTTCTGTGTTGCCCAGTACGATGGCAGGTGTTGATAGACTACCGTTCTGTGTTGCCCAGTACGATGGCAGGTGTTGATAGACTACCGTTCTGTGTTGCCCAGTACGATGGCAGGTGTTGATAGACTACCGTTCTGTGTTGACCAGTACGATGGCAGGTGTTGATAGACTACCGTTCTGTGTTGCCCAGTACGATGGCAGGTGTTAATAGACTACCGTTCTGTGTTGCCCAGTACGATGGCAGGTGTTGATAGACTACCGTTCTGTGTTGCCCAGTACGGTAGTCATCTCTGCCTCTAGTATTATAATTATGTAAGTCACTGCCCCTTATCAACAAGTCAACAGCTTTTTGAACGTTGCTTTGCACGTCTCTCTGCATATTAAATTTCCAATAATTCGGACATGAAAGATCCTAATTATTGATTTAATAAAATTGTCGGCACTAAAGACCCAGTGCTGTAGCCCAGTTATTAGAGAAAAAAGTGTGGAGATTGGAGGCTATATGTTCTTCCCTCGATCTTCTTAATACCGACACGGCGTCCGCTCATTGTTTGCCATCAAAGTGGACACTACTACCCAGAGAAGTCAGGGCTGTACGTATTGGGGGAGGTAGTTATTCTCCGGGTGTTGTTTAGGAAAAAGAACTGCGTATCAGTATCATTTTATACCTGATGAGTTCTGCTGTTGTCGGCCTAAGATAAATTAGAAAGAGGCCAGCATTAAAACCTGCGTTATCTATAACCTAGGTTCAAAATCCTAACGCATTATAACGCTAGACTAAAAAGAAAATAACTATTAGACAACATTTTACTGTCCTTGAGGTCATGAGGTGATTGGTTTTAAACATATTAAGCAGTTTTCAGATATTATACACAGCGTTAAAACTAATAAAACTATCACTTGGTATGTTATTACAAAATATATACAGGTGTCGGCAAAAGTCTGGAATATATTTATTAATTTCAAAACTATTGAAAGAAATGTAATGAAACTTTGTAGTTATGTACATGTTCCTATACTAAACATTTAGATATATTTTGCTTGCTTTTCGTGTATGCAAGTGATGGTCCATGAAGGAGGTCTTAGAAATGTTAAATGTAAGCCTACCTTGAATATACCTCATTTTAAAGGTCTTTGTTTGTAAAACACAAGAGTGCTAACTTGAGGTCAAAAGGATGACTCAGTCAGAAAATACAGCCACTTAAAGAATTTAATATCATGGTTGGGCAAAAAGTCTGGAATGTAATTATTAATTTTAAAACTACTGAAGAAATTTAATGAAACTTTGTAGTTATGTATATGTTCCTATACTAAACATATGACCCACGAAGGAAGTCTTAAACATTTGTAATTTAGTCTACTTGAAATTATGTCTTATTTTAAAGGTCTTTCTTTGTAAAATAGAAGAATGCAAATCTGAGGTCAAAAGCATGACCCAGTCAGAAAATAAAGCGAATAAAAGAATTAATTGAATGTCATATTATCAATTGTTTTTATTTATTTATTTATCAGTTTGAGGTCCCTGTTGAATATGTTGTTGATTGTTAACAATCGCAAAGAGCGACTGCATTATACAAATAACTATGTTATTTAACAAAAATAAAAATAAGAAAAAAATTATTAAAACCCTTTTGACAGTATATTTATTATAAAAATAGCATAAGAATATTACTATAATAATTTGTTACTTATTTGTTATTACAATTAATTTCTCATATTCAGTCAAATAAATTAAAGCTCTACACAGCAATAGACAATAACTATCTTTGCCTTGTCCTTAAGCAGTATTAGTTAAATGATAGTAAATCCTTTAAGAGGCTATTTTTTATGACTGGGTCATTCTTTGGCCTCAGGTTTGCATTATTTTCAACAAACAAATACCTTAAAATGAGGTGTAACTCGAATTAGGCTTTTATTTTAATTTTTAAGACTTCCTCCATGGGCTATTCCTTGGATATACAGGAAACAAGTGAAATATGCCTAAATGTTATGTATAGGGACACTTACAAAACTACAAAGATTCATAACATTTCTTTCAATAGTTTTAAAATTAATAAATACATTCCAGACTTTTGCCCTAACCTGACTTTAAATTCTTTAAGTAGCTGTATTTTCTGACTGGGTCATCCTTTTAACCTCAGGTTTGCACTTTTGTATTGTAAAAACAAAGACCTTTAAAATGAGGTATAATTCAACATTTAAAATTTCTAAGAACTCCTTCATGGGACAATCCGAGCATACACAAAAAACTAGTAAAATATGTCTAAATCTTTGGTATAGGAACATGTACATAATTGCAACATTTTCTTTCAATAGTTTTAAAATTAATAAATATATTCCAAAATTTTGCCCAACCCTGTATACTTATTGCCCATGGTAAGGTACAAAGTTTGACCTTACCATGGGTCAGGTCAAAGCCACATAAAGATACAAGAAATTTACTTTATGTGGCTAAGTTGACTAATCGTTCATACATACATTTACATAGACCATGTAAGTATAAAGAACAAAAATCTAAAAACACTAAAGAACATTTAATTATAGATAGAAAATACTTGCTTTTAATATTTTAGTTTTGTGTATAAGCTTTCCCAAATTAATGGTATGCGCTAATAAGAAGCATTAATTTGAAGTAGGTTTGTGCTGAGATATTTTATATACAGCCTATTAGTAAAATATATCATAGTAAAACAATTATTCAAAATAATAAATTGTGCAACTTTTTTCTCAAGATACGCATGTATAGTGACCAAATTTCTTTACGATTAAACATTCATCCCCTTTATTTATAGTGAGTAAAATAGATTACATTTAACAAACATTAATACATCATCAGAATACACAATCATAAATGTGTTGAAGGATAGATAGCAATGATTGCAGCATACTATAAGCAGAATAACTGTATTAACCAAACATGTTTGTAAACATTGTCTTCCAAAGGTCCTCATCCTATTCAAGGACAGTTCATTTTGGTGCAGGTGGCCGAGTAGCCATCGTTACTGCAAAGGCAGTCATTACAATCCAACATAAAGCCTTCATTAGGGGTACACCTTATCTGGAACAAAAAACGTAATTGGACTCAGTGAGAATCACATACCAGTGAATGCTGGTGGGTCTACAGAGCCTCCTGGTGTAGTAGCTAACAGCTCCGTCATCCTTGTAGTGTCATGTACTACAGTCCCTACTAAAGGTTGTTCCAGGAGTACAAGTGTTCTGGAACAAAATACATCATTAAACTCAGTGAGAACCACATATCAGTGAATGCTGGTGGGAGTACAGAGCCTCCTGGTGTAGTAGCAAACAGTTTCATCATCCTTGTGGTGACATGTACTACGGTCCCTCTTAAAGGTTGTTCCAGCAGTACAAGTGTTCTGGAACAAAATATAATATTAAACTCAGTGAAAACCACATACCAGTGAATGCTGGTAGGTGTACAGAGCCTCCTGGTGCAGTAACTAAGTATAGAAAGAAACTTCTGCTCCATAATGAAAAGGGACAAACGTTGTTTTCACCCCTTTGTGTACATTTGTATAACATAAATGAATTTTTTCAATATTTCTACACCCCTTACTTCTTGTACTATGGGAAATTTTAAAAAATCAGTGATAACTTACATCTACTGAGGGTTTTAAAACGTTTTTCTATTGTTTAGTTCTATTTTATCATAGCTAAATATTGGCTTTTCTCTGCGATGACCAAAGGGCTTACTGGTATTATCTATAATAATTCATTTGACCTCGTATCTTTTTTATTTCAAATTTACAAAAGAAGATCTAGAGGAAGGAGACGAGTATTGTAATCTTTGCAGATTAGGAAATATCGTATTTCTGGTGAACAACTGGGTAAAAATGATGTCAAAGATATTGAAAAATACTCTTCAAACATACAAAATTGATTACGTATAAGGTCAGCAACTGAAACATTAATGACCGAGTTGTGACCTTGAGGACCGAGTTGTGACCTTGAGGACTGAGTTGTGACCTTGAGGACCGAGTTGTGACCTTGAGGACCGAGTTGTGACCTTGAGGACCGATCTGTGACCTTGAGGGGTAACTTTAAGTGTGCTGTGGTCTATATTTTGTCACTTAAATGCTATAAGGCTTATAATCAGTGTATAAATAAAGAGTCTGTAAAATATTTGAGCTGTAGTTTTCCATATAAAAATGTTGTTTCCTTTTTAGTGTGTGGGTCATGACGTGTGTGTTGTTTTTATTAGATTGCTCAAACGTTATTGAAACGTCTTTGCAAATTGGTAAAATATTGTATCTGAATTAGGTACTGTGCACCTTTAACATAATGAGATACTGATAATGTATATGAAAATGAAAGATCTTTTAAGTTGTTAACTGTTATTTCTCATAAAAAAATAACGTTTTTCTAAAATAGTTTTGTGAAATGCCAACGGCTAGACTCAGCATAGCCAAGAGTTTCACCTATTCATTACTCAACCTAAACTAGACGTTCTACTTAATTCGAAAATATATTTGATGAATTAAAGTTATTATTAAATTCCTAATTACACATTTTATTTTAGT
The DNA here is from genome assembly GCA_035578905.1 of Stictocephala bisonia. Classification (NCBI taxonomy): domain Eukaryota; kingdom Metazoa; phylum Arthropoda; class Insecta; order Hemiptera; family Membracidae; genus Stictocephala; species Stictocephala bisonia. The sequence goes on from JAQJVL010001115.1 coordinate 119,295, forward strand.
AGTTAGGAAACTCCTGACAACAATGGAATTCACGATACAGGTTGTGTCATCTGTAATGGGGTCTGCTACCACAGCTGATTCAACTGCATTAAATTTATATAGGACCAATAGTGCTCCACTACTGGACCCAAACACAGCTGATAATAAGATACACTAAATAGTTTAACATTAGATAATAAATATACCTGTGTTTTTTTTCTTTTTTATTCTTTTTTATTATAATTAAATATTACAAGTAAAACGCACCTCTTCATCAGCTATTTCTGTTTCGAGAACACCAGCTCCTGTAAAATAAATATGATTAAATTTTGCAAATGATATAAAAACATTAATAGCGAGGTTTATGACAAAATGAGCAATACTTTTGTACCTCACTTCGTCTCTCTAGTTAAATACTCACTGTTTGGTACCAAAATATAAAACATTTACGTAGTCTACAAATTAATTAACTTTGTACAGTTGGTAGCGCTATGTTGTCAAAAAATGCATTGGAATATATTGCAAGTAAAATATAGTATAACAATTTTACTCTGGCATGGACCCATGGTTGAAGTGCGGGGTGGGGGTGAATTAATGTCAAACATCTGAGTGATGATGGAAGGAATAGTAAAGAAAAAGACAAAGAAATACCAAAAAGAAGTTGATAACCATTATTTACAGTTTGTTTATATTTACAGACTTACTGTAGAAGAGGGCTTGGGTTTTTAAAATTGTAATTTTATTATGAACTTAACAATTGAATAAATAAATAAATGTATCAAATAAATTATTATATTTTGATGATTGATAAATTGAATGCTTTAGACTTACTTAACATTTCGTTTATATGAACTACTGATAAATGTTATTTTGGCTGTTTACAACATATTGTATAGATTCGTATGTTTTAAAGTAATACTGAAGCCGTTTATAAATAATGTTTCCAATTTTCTATTAGATTGTTATCATTTTATTTAATTTTTCTGAAAAACCTGTCTTTAACTGTAAATTTTAATTATTTGAAACATTCGTCTGTAACTGTCTCCATTCCTTTTTTATATTTCTTTTTTTTTTTTGTAAAGTACAAAATAATAATTTATTATTATATATCATTACACATAACATGAATTAATGTATGTTTTGTTAATTTTATATGCAGTATTTTGTTTTATTGAAAAGAATTCCTCACAAACACAGGTCCAGTGGCCGATGTGTGACTTTTACCAGTACAATGATTTTAATTTATTATGTTTATTTATGGAATAAATCGATTTGATTTGTTGATGTCAGCACTAAGACAAAAATCAATTATGCGTTAATGCTACAATTCGTGTCTAGGTGCCATGTAAAAAAACCCACCTCTCTACACTACAAACTAACCATAAATTGTAATAAATAGCTAACCCTACTTACATGAACGGTCATATGTTTTTTTTAGTGGAGGTTATCTCATTTAAATAAAATTTTCAACAGAAATTGTTAATGTAAAATGGTGTAGATTTTTGTAACTATTAGTTACATAACTTACCTAACTGAGCCAAGAACAAGATGCCAATGCAGAGTAGACAGATGTGGGCAAAGTTCATGATTATTGTGCGTTGATATCAATAGTTAACAAGCAAGTATTTATAACACTGTAACTTAAAGGCACTGTTGATATCGATTAATTTATTACTCAATTTATGTTTGAATATGAAAGAGCATACTTGTTTTACAATAAAACATTAAATGTTTATGTGATAAGATTATATGAAGCTGATATTTGTTCCAAATGAACTAGAGGTAATCGACTAGAAAAATAAAGAAAACACTGAGGGAAAATGTAATGATCTTGTTAGTTGATAGATCTTTAATTGGGATCATTAATTAGTTTTGTTCAATCGAAATAAAGCAGAAGTGATTTCATAAAGAACAAGTGAATATAGCCATAGGAGACTATTTCATGGAAGACAAGTATATATTAATCATGGTTCCCTGCAACAATGAAAATTAGACTCATTGTTACCGTTGGTGGTTGTTAAACCAATGGAAATTTGAGAGATTTTCCGTTAATTCAGTACCATTTTCCAAGTCCAATTTCATGAAGTTCTGTTTACGGAAGTCAGATTCCGAAGGAAATTTGACAGTGGCAATAGATGAAAATGAAATTGAGGAGTTAAATTCAACTAAATTCCTCGGAATATACCTAGATCGGGGTTTGACTTGGAATATACATGCTGACAGTCTTTGCAAAAAGCTTTCATCAAGCATTTATGTTTTGAGAAACTTAGCAAAATTTTGCCCTAACCATATATTGATGACAGCTTATCATGGTTTAGTTTACAGTCATCTCTCATATGGTCTGGCTTTGTGGGGAGGTTGCTCTGCCACAAACCTGACCAGAATATTTAGAATTCAAAAAATGGCAGTTAGAATAATTAGCAAATTACATTACACAGAGTCGTGTAGGCCAGTATTTAAACGGTTAAACCTGCTGACGTTGCCTTGCCTCTAAATTTTAGAGACAACAACATATTGTATGTTTAAAACTGCACTGACAAGAGGCAGAGATTGGAAATCACAGGACGGTAGTCTACGAACACCTACCCTCACAGATTGGTGTTCGTATAATTAACAGACTCCCAGAATGTATTAAAAATGCTACAACGCCCAAGGCGTTTAAGAACCGTCTCAAGAAATGTTTGGCCAAACTGGCATTTTATAGTGTAGACGAGTTTTTTTGCATATAATTGGGAAGCCACTGAATTTTAAAATTGACACTGGAGGACATTGTGGAGGTATAATTGGCGAATGAATGTGAATTTGGCTGCGTGAAAAATGTATGTTTGAAAGTGTTATTGTGATTGAATGGATGGCAAATTTATTTAATTTATTAATGACTATTGCGATACAATTTTGTCAATTGTTAACAAGATGCAGTAAAAAATATATTATTATTATTATTATATTACCATATCCATAACTTAGGGTAACCTAACATGACAAACTTATATTCCCTTTGTAGTGTTTTTGTTCTCCACCTTAGACTATTCATCTGAAAAGGTCTCCTCACAGATGAATAGTCTATGGAGAATGGGTAGAACATTAAAGTTGAAAAGGAGATAGGTTTCTAATTAAAAAAAAAGGATTATTCAGACACGGACATATCCTACTCATACGAAGCAAAACTGAGATACATTCTTAAAATAACGACAATAATTTTATGTTTAATATTCCAAGATTGACTCACTCTACTCTAAAGTAGTCATAAGGTCAATTAATCAAATAATTACTTTATCTATCTCTCTTCCACCCGTCATTTATAACCATCAATAGTGGTAATAAAACTTATATGAGCCTCAAGTATTGCAGCAGTTTAACTAAATAGTCCGGTCAAACTCGATACTAAGCCGTACTTACTGTTACATGTATGTAAGTCATCCAAAGATATAATATATTACCAAGATAAATTTAGATAATTTAGTTTAACACGTCTGCAAAATTGTTTTATATTTTGACTTACCCTTTTATCAAATTCGATATTAGTCTATCTTCTCATGTACTTTATAAATTGTTTATAGTATCTAAATTACATAAAATATTTAAATAAAAATATAAAGATCATTTGTTTTACATTTGTAATGAAGTTAATAACGAGCTTGTTTAAAGTTTTATTGTTTTTGCAATTTCAAAAGTTTGAATATTTGAATTCAAAAGTAGTTGAAAAAAAAGGAAACGTACAAAAACTATATAATAAAAATTTAACAATCGTCCAAAACAATACAAAATACAACTTATAATAAATGTAAAACAGTAATAACAGTAACTGAAGTAAATAAGAACAATAATAACTAAACAGTAAATAACAATTATATAACAAAGTACAACAACAATAGTATAACAAAGTGAATTAAATATAAAGCGAAGGGTAACAATAAATAATAACAAGGGATAAACTATGCAAAATCAACTTTATCTGGTTCAATGAATATCTCCAACACAATTACTATAAAAACATAACAAAGCAACAAATAATGATAAAAAGAATAAAATATTAAAAATTATTATTAAAAAAATAACTGTTCTATTTTTAGATAATATTACGAAATTAAGTTGTGAATTGAAAAATATATCTACGTCATTATCAATCAAGGAAAGTATATAGCCTCATCATTGTATTGAGTGGAGACCAAGTCCACAAACAAGTGCGAGAGAAGTGGGGGGTGAATATTGACGTGTTTCCTTTCCCAGTGACAGGTTGACGAAAATTCTGCTCTCATTCCGATAACTGAGCTCCAGCGATCGACTTCTTCACCTTGGCTCTTCGTCTCATTTCCTCCATATCAAACATACGGCAGAACTTTAGAATAATGCCACGCGGTGCCTTAGGGGTTTTCGGATTCTTGCCGAGCCTGTGAGCAGCATCCTCTAGATTGGTATCCTCTAGATTGAAATTGGTCCTCGGATTGGTATCCTCTAGATTGAAATTTAGAGCCTTATCCACCTACTTTGCGACTGTGATAACATTTTCATTTTTTAATTCAGGCACACCAGTTAACTCCAAACAGTTTCTCCTAGAGTATTGCTCTGCAGTAGCGACCTTCCTCTTCAAATCGCCAATCGACTTCTTTAAACCCAATGTTTTCACTCCGTAAATGGCCAATCACTGTTTCACATTTAACAATACTGTCAACATTCTTTACAATATTGTCCTTACAATCTTTTATTTTATCAAAACACAAATTCAGTGACTTGCCAGTATCTTCTTTAAAACTTTTAATAACATCCTTAACTCTGCTAATTTCATTTAAACATTCTCTGTTACTACTTTTAATTTGACGTACTTCGTGTATCAATAAATTCAGTTTCTCATCCATGGACATACTATGTTCTTCCTGAGTAGAACTATTGCTGCGAGTTGTACGTTGGCTGTTCATTGTTGTATCAGCGCTTATCAGTTGGCACACCTGCCCTCGCTCACTGCACACACATCCACCGCTCCTAACCTCAAAGCTGCAAAGACAACTAACATTTTCTAATTTGTGCGGGTAATACAGAAATAAGCAAGCAAAATAAACGATAAATATCACGTAGACTACTTAACTTACTTAAGATGCAACACAACCACAAAATCGAATCATAAATAACCCGCACAAACACTAAATGTTACGGAGCGACAAAAACGCCTGTCAGCCTGCCAACATACTATGCCCTCCACAGTTAAAAATTAATTGTATTATATTTTTAATTAAATAGAATACATAAACAAGTTATAATGTTTATGAGGGTAGCTTCAACATTAAAATGTAATAATAATAATAATAAATAATAATAATAATCTTTATTTTCCAAAAAACACAAAATTACAAATTTACAAACAATACAATAAATATAATATCTAATACTAAGATTTTTGTGGCATAACATATGCCTTGTGCTCAGGCTGACCAAAGAATATACAGTATTGAACAGAATTTCATTCACTGATTATCACAAAAATACTAGATAAAAGTTAAGTAAGAATAAAGTGTTTTTTACTTGATCAGCAAATAAAGGTTGTGTTTTTGGAAAATGAAACCTCCAAGGCAAGGCCTGTTTGGAGGAGATATATAAAATAATTATTCAATTTGTTGCAGTCTATGGTCTATGTAGTAGGAGGAATTAAATATATAGTAACGTAAGGCTTTATTATATAATTTACGGCTTTTAACGAAATTTACTGTAACTCCCATTTAAAAAATACATTAATTTTACCCAAGCATATTTATTAACAAAAAGTAAAAAGGAAAAAAACACTTTATTGTAGGCCACGTTCAAGAATACGATTTTATGGTGTAAATATAATATAAATACCTTATGATCTTATACAATGTTATAAAAATGTTAGATTTATAAAATCAATAAATATTAAAAGATCTTACTTACATATTTTATCCATAAGAGTGTTTTTCCCTTCAAAAAAGGGTGGAGATAAGTCGTTAGCAGGCATGCAAAACTGACAAGAAAGTGCCATTAACATATTTCAGGATGTAGGTTGGGTTGAGGGGATACTGACAGAAATACGTTTTGCTATGGGGGGGGGGGTTATGTAATATATTCGCGAGTCATATTTTTAGTTTACCTAATGACTAAACTTGAAAAAAAAAAAAAAAAAAAAAAAAAAAACAAGACGAGTGTTCGCTCATATGGGTCACATGAAACCGTTTTTCCTGTTCGGCGAAATTAGTTCATGTTCGTTTTTCACAGGTAGCGCCAGCAGTATCTCCCCCTCTCTTTCTAGCATATACTGAAGAGACTAATGGCTAAGCTAATAATAGTGCACCGAACAGTTGCGAATCTATATTTTTTCGTTATTTATTGATCGAAATTTGAGTATACGGTGTCATTTTAAACGTTATCATATTGCACTTTGGATTTGTTTTTGATATTTTGAATACATACGCCTAGTTTTGAAAGAATAAGTGAAAATAAAAACTTCAATCTAAATATTTTAAATAGTTTTTTCTATACAACTAATTAGGAATCGGCAAAGCAATTCCTTCTTGATCAAATTCAATTTATTTGAAAGACATTCGTTTAAAAATAACTGTTTAGTTTGGATACACGTGATCGTATGTCCAGTTCGAAAATAACAATGTGATTATGGGATTATAACCAACATGGCCGACATCATCTGCAGACTCTTAAGTGTCTAAGTTACCGACCAATTAACAATGACACTTCACTGGATAAAGGAACAGTTAAATAAAGGTGTCACTAAATTTTCTGGGTCTTTAACGTAACGATTTAAAGTGGTTATTGTTAAAGAATAATAAATTATGTGAAGGATAGTAAGAGGTAACATGGAAAGAACAATATTAAAAAACACGTTGTCAACTTGTCACATTGAATTAATTCCATGACACTTAGATTGACATGATCTACTTTATATTCCCATCTGTATGGAACTTAGCTCTCAGAGTCACAACTTCCAGCTATGACATGATCAAATGAATCTAGTTTGCTATTTATAACCTGTTAGGATCACATTGGATTAAACTTTGTTGGACTGACGTATCTTCCACCCTTTACAGGTTTTTATGAGAGGTATCTGACATGAATGTACGCTTCTTTAGCTGTGCGAGTTTTTAGGCTCTCACATTAGTTCATAATTGAAGGTGTTTACCTGGATTTTCTTTTAACGCATAACTTTACATTTGACAGTAAACAGGGAATAGGCCGCGAATCAAAATCTCTGTAGTAAAAAATTTTAAATTTTTGGAGTAAATAATTTGTTTTAACTAAATTGTATTTGGGATTGATTTTTAAGGGTTAAAATATTGTACAATAAATGTCCTAATAATAGAAAAAAATCACTTTTCAACTCGTCTGAAAAACAATTTATTCACCTTAAGCTTTACAGTTTTGTAGGTTTTGGCATTAAGGGACAGTTTCAACCCCTTTAAAAAGAAAAGTGACATCGGGATAATATAGATTTTTAAGTGGAGGATTAGTTGAGCTTGGCCCCACATTGTTATACAAACCCATACATTTTGATAAATATTCCAGTCTTTTTCTACTTTAAGTTCTTGAACTATATAAATTAATAAATATAGACGAGTGTTTTCACTTATTTAAACACTTTATTTTTGACCACTGTAAATATTATATGCTTGGCTATCTCGCAGATTTTTCAATGAATATAAAAAAATATAAATTTAGATAGGAATCAAATTACATGAGTAATTTAAATGTACGTATTAATATTAAAAATAGAATTTATCACTTTAACTCTCAATAAAAATACACTTCTTATATTGATTGATGAAAATATTTTATAAATTAACAAATTACAAACAAATTTGAAACAATATTTCAGATTTTCAATTTATTTAATGTTTGTTTTATATGTATAATTTAAGACGCCAAGTGATGTCAGTGATTTATCTATCATGGTGATCTCAGTATGAGTGTGAGTAGTGAGCTAGTTAATCACCTTCCCTCTGTCATTCCCTTAACTACACCCAACACAGTAACATGACTGTTGAGACTGATGTAAGACGTCAAGTGACGTTGGTGATTTATCTACCATGATGATCTCAGTCTGAGTGTGAGTAGTGAGCTAGTTAATTACCTTCCCTCTGTCATTCCCTTAACTACACCCAACACAGTAACATGACTGTTGAGATAGATGTAAGACGCCAAGTGACGTTGGTGATTTATCTACCATGATGATCTCAGTCTGAGTGTGAGTAGTGAGCTAGTTAATCACCTTCCCTCTGTCATTCCCTTAACTACACCCAACATAGTAACATGACTGTTGAGACAGATGTAAGACGTCAAGTGACGTTGGTGATTTATCTACCATGATGATCTCAGTCTGAGTGTGAGTAGTGAGCTAGTTAATTACCTTCCCTCTGTCATTCCCTTAACTACACCCAACACAGTCACGTGAAAGTTGAGACAGATGTAAGGCGCCAAGTGACGTCAGCGATTTATCTATCATGCTGATCTCAGTCTGAGTGTGAGTAGTGAGCTAGTTAATTACCTTCCCTCTGTCATTTCCTTAACTACACCAACACAGTCACGTGACTGTTGAGACTGATATAAACGCCAAGTGACGTCGGTGATTTATCTTCCATGATGATCTCAGTCTGAGTGTGAGTAGTGAGCTAGTTAATTACCTTCCCTCTGTCATTCCCTTAACTACACCCAACACAGTAACATGACTGTTGAGACAGATGTAAGACGCCAAGTGACGTCAGTGATTTATCTACCATGATGATCTCAGTCTGAGTGTGAGTAGTGAGCTAGTTAATTACCTTCCCTCTGTCATTCCCTTAACTACACCCAACACAGTCACGTGAAAGTTGAGACAGATGTAAGGCGCCAAGTGACGTCAGTGATTTATCTTCCATGATGATCTTAGTCTGAGTGTGAGTAGTGAGCTAGTTAATCACCTTCCCTCTGTCATTCCCTTAACTACACCCAACACAGTCACGAGACTGTTGAGACAGATGTAAGGCGCCAAGTGACGTCAGTGATTTATCTATCATGCTGATCTCAGTCTGAGTGTGAGTAGTGAGCTAGTTAATCACCCTCCCTCCCTCTGTCATTCCCTTAACTACACCCAAAACAGTCACGTGACTGTTGAGACAGATGTAAGACACCAAGTGATGTCAGTGATTTATCTACCATGATGATCTCAGTCTGAGTGTGAGTAGTGAGCTAGTTAATCACCTTCCCTCTGTCATTTCCTTAACTACACCAACACAGTCACGTGACTGTTGAGACTGATATAAACGCCAAGTGACGTCGGTGATTTATCTTCCATGATGATCTCAGTCTGAGTGTGAGTAGTGAGCTAGTTAATTACCTTCCCTCTGTCATTTCCTTAACTACACCAACACAGTCACGTGACTGTTGAGACTGATATAAACGCCAAGTGACGTTGGTGATTTATCTTCCATGATGATCTTAGTCTGAATGTGAATAGTGAGATGGTTAATCACCCTCCCTCTGTCATTCCCTTAACTACACCAAACACAGTCACGAGACTGTTGAGACATATGTAAGGCGCCAAGTGACGTCAGTGATTTATCTACCATTATGATATCAGTCTGAGTGTGAGTAGTGAGCTAGTTCTCCCTCTTACACCCCCTTAACTACACCCAACACAGTCACGTGACTGTTGAGACAGATGTAAGACGCCAAGTGACGTCGGTGATTTATCTATCATGCTGATGTCAGTCTGAGTGTGAGTAGTGAGCTAGTTAATTACCTTCCCTCTGTCATTCCCTTAACTACACCCAACACAGTAACATGACTGTGGAGACAGATGTAAGACGCCAAGTGATGTCAGTGATTTATCTACCATGATGATCTCAGTCTGAGTGTGAGTAGTGAGCTAGTTAATCACCTTCCCTCTGTCATTTCCTTAACTACACCAACACAGTCACGTGACTGTTGAGACTGATATAAACGCCAAGTGACGTCGGTGATTTATCTTCCATGATGATCTCAGTCTGAGTGTGAGTAGTGAGCTAGTTAATTACCTTCCCTCTGTCATTTCCTTAACTACACCAACACAGTCACGTGACTGTTGAGACTGATATAAACGCCAAGTGACGTTGGTGATTTATCTTCCATGATGATCTTAGTCTGAATGTGAATAGTGAGATGGTTAATCACCCTCCCTCTGTCATTCCCTTAACTACACCAAACACAGTCACGAGACTGTTGAGACATATGTAAGGCGCCAAGTGACGTCAGTGATTTATCTACCATTATGATATCAGTCTGAGTGTGAGTAGTGAGCTAGTTCTCCCTCTTACACCCCCTTAACTACACCCAACACAGTCACGTGACTGTTGAGACAGATGTAAGACGCCAAGTGATGTCAGTGATTTATCTATCATGCTGATCTCAGTCTGAGTGTGAGTAGTGAGCTAGTTAATCACCTTCCCTCTGTCATTCCCTTAACTACACCCAACACAGTAACATGACTGTTGAGACAGATGTAAGACGCCAAGTGATGTCAGTGATTTATCTATCATACTGATCTCAGTCTGAGTGTGAGTAGTGAGCTAGTTAATCACCTTCCCTCTGTCATTTCCTTAACTACACCAACACAGTCACGTGACTGTTGAGACTGATATAAACGCCAAGTGACGTCGGTGATTTATCTTCCATGATGATCTCAGTCTGAGTGTGAGTAGTGAGCTAGTTAATTACCTTCCCTCTCTCATTTCCTTAACTACACCAACACAGTCACGTGCCTGTTGAGACAGATATAAACGCCAAGTGACGTCGGTGATTTATCTTCCATGATGATCTTAGTCTGAATGTGAATAGTGAGCTAGTTAATCACCCTCCCTCTGTCATTCCCTTAACTACACCCAACACAGTCACGTGACTGTTGAGACAGATGTAAGGCACCAAGTGACGTCAGTGATTTATCTACCATTATGATATCAGTCTGAGTGTGAGTAGTGAGCTAGTTAATTACCTTCCCTCTGTCATTCCCTTAACTAGATCCAACACAGTAACGGGGCTGTCGAGACAGGTGTAAGACACCAAGTGACGTCAGTGTTTTATCTTCCATGATGATCTCAGTCTGAGTGTGAGTAGTGAGCTAGTTAATCACCCTCCCTCTGTCATTCCCTTAACTACACCAAACACAGTCACGAGACTGTTGAGACAGATGTAAGACGCCAAGTGACGTCAGTGATTTATCTATCATGCTGATCTCAGTCTGAGTGTGAGTAGTGAGCTAGTTAATCACCCTCTCTCTGTCATTCCCTTAACTAGATCCAACACAGTAACGGGGCTGTCGAGACAGGTGTAAGACACCAAGTGACGTCAGTGTTTTATCTTCCATGATGATCTCAGTCTGTGTGTGAGTAGTGAGCTAGTTAATCACCTTCCCTCTGTCATTCCCTTAACTAGATCCAACACAGTAACGGGGCTGTCGAGACAGGTGTAAGACACCAAGTGACGTCAGTGATTTATCTACCATTATGATCTCAGTCTGAGTGTGAGTAGTGAGCTAGTTAATTACCCTCCCTCTGTTATTCCCTTAACTAGATCCAACACAGTAACGGGGCTGTCGAGACAGGTGTAAGACACCAAGTGACGTCAGTGTTTTATCTTCCATGATGATCTCAGTCTGTGTGTGAGTAGTGAGCTAGTTAATCACCCTCCCTCTGTCATTCCCTTAACTACACCAAACACAGTCACGAGACTGTTGAGACAGGTGTAAGACACCAAGTGACGTCAGTGATTTATCTACCATTATGATCTCAGTCTGAGTGTGAGTAGTGAGCTAGTTAATTACCTTCCCTCTGTCATTCCCTTAACTAGATCCAACACAGTAACGGGGCTGTCGAGACAGGTGTAAGACACCAAGTGATGTCAGTGATTTATCTTCCATGATGATCTTAGTCTGAGTGTGAGTAGTGAGCTAGTTAATCACCTTCCCTCTGTCATTCCCCCTACATCCAACACAGTCACGTGACTGTTGAGACAGATGTAAGACGCAAAGTGACGTCGGTGATTTATCTCAGTTAGAGTGTGAATAGTGAGCTAGGTAATGACCCTTTCTCTTTTATGCCCTTAACCACCCTCATTAGAGCTACGTTGTAGTTAAATGGTAGACACATAATATCCGGTCTAAAAGTATGATTTTGTACGATTAAGTTACGTTCTTTGTTGCTGTGATATTGCCAGTGTACGAATTTCACGATATCAGTCAATATTATTGATTATGAATTAGAACAGTCGAGTCGCTATCTTCTACTCGAGTCAAATGTCGATTATTTCTTTAAATAAATTATTTTACTTATTACATTTGTGTTTTTCATTATTTATCACTTATGAGTGAGTCATACAACGTAGAGATATGGGTGAATATGAGGGGAAAATGAGTCTGATGAATGTAGACGAACAAGAGTAGTCATTGGTACTAACTAACTATGGTCAACTGTTCCTCAGGAAGAGTCATTTATTGATAGCAAATTTCCTGGTTAACTAAGGGACCTACAGTTTTACGTGAAATCTAAACCACGTAGCTAACTGACAAGCCAGACACTCAGTTCGCTTCTTTACGCAAAGTGTGAAGCTTGTTAACTAACCAAAACGGCAACTGGATGACAACCATTGAGTTGAGACAAAACCTATTTATTGATAAAACGAGTTAAACGTTTTGTTCGACATTGTTATTATTCGTAGTAAAATAAAGGACCTGTTACATTCATCATTTGTCGTAGTCTAGGTATAAGTTTATATTTTAATAAGTCGCTACAACCAACTCGAAAAGTATGTGATACTCTAAACAATTGAAAATGAAAGCAAAAAAGCGTCAAGTGCTGATTGCAGGTTAAACAGATTGTTTTATTCACAAACCCGTTACTTTCAAAGCTTAATCATGTTGCCGCTAACAAAACAGTGAAATGCAAATTTGCAGCCCAATATTGATATGAAATGGAAAATCTACTTGCAACGCAAATACTCACATGTAATTTAATAAACACACAAGGTAATTGGTTTTGCCAATATGTACCTAGTTTAATGCCAGCAAAGTGAATACATTTTCCCAATCGACTACTACATAAAGTATTTTCCCGTTATTACACAAAATTTTCAAAGAAATTTTTCAAGTTTTACAAGTTTTCAATTTTTCAGGTTAAAAGAGAATTTTAGAAAGGAGTCCCTTGGATTTTAAGTATGGGTTAGTACTAATTGTTATTCATCGTTTTGTTATGAAACTAG